>JBAIAC010000292.1:0-360000 GCA_037349315.1 Chelydra serpentina
GGCTCCCCTGAGCTGTGAGTGGGGGGCTCCCCGGGGGGGTGACTGGGGGGGCTCCCCCAAGCTGTGAGTGGGGGCTCCCCGGGGGGGTGACTGGGGGGCTCCCCTGAGCTGTGAGTGGGGGGGCTCCCCAGGGGAGTGACTGGGGGGGCTCCCCCAAGCTGTGAGTGGGGGGCTCCCCGGGGGGGTGACTGGGGGGCTCCCTGAGCTGTGACTGGGGGGCTCCCCGGGGGAGGAGTGGGGGGCTCCCCTGAGCTGTGAGTGGGGGGCTCCCCAGGGGGGAGAAGTGGGGGGCTCCCCAGGGGGGAGAAGTGGGGGGCTCCCCGGGGGGAGGAGTGGGGGGGCTCCCCAGGGGGAGGGAGTGGGGGGCTCCCCCGAGCTGTGAGTGGGGGGCTCCCCGGGGGGGTGACTGGGGGGGGCTCCCTGAGCTGTGAGTGGGGGGCTCCCCGGGGGGTGACTGGGGGGCTCCCCCGAGCTGTGAGTGGGGGGCTCCCCGGGGGGTGACTGGGGGGCTCCCTGAACTGTGAGTGGGGGGGCTCCCCGGGGGGGTGACTGGGGGGCTCCCTGAGCTGTGAGTGGGGGGGCTCCCCGGGGGGAGGAGTGGGGGCTCCCCTGAGCTGTGAGTGGGGGGGCTCCCCGGGGGGTGACTGGGGGGCTCCCCTGAGCTGTGAGTGGGGGGGCTCCCCGGGGGGGTGACTGGGGGGCTCCCCCAAGCTGTGAGTGGGGGGCTCCCCGGGGGGGTGACTGGGGGGCTCCCTGAGCTGTGAGTGGGGGGCTCCCCGGGGGGAGGAGTGGGGGGCTCCCCCGAGCTGTGAGTGGGGGGCTCCTCGGGGGGGTGACTGGGGGGCTCCCTGAACTGTGAGTGGGGGGCTCCCCGGGGGGGTGACTGGGGGGCTCCCCTGAGCTGTGAGTGGGGGGCTCCCCGGGGGGAGGAGTGGGGGGCTCCCCTGAGCTGTGAGTGGGGGGGCTCCCCGGGGGGTGACTGGGGGGGCTCCCCTGAGCTGTGAGTGGGGGGGCTCCCCGGGGGGGTGACTCGGGGGGGCTCCCCTGAGCTGTGAGTGGGGGGCTCCCCGGGGGGGTGACTGGGGGGGCTCCCCCGAGCTGTGAGTGGGGGGGCTCCCCGGGGGGGGTGACTCGGGGGGCTCCCCTGAGCTGTGAGTGGGGGGCTCCCCAGGGGGGTGACTCGGGGGGGCTCCCCTGAGCTGTGAGTGGGGGGGCTCCCCGGGGGGAGGAGGGGGGGCTCCCCTGAGCTGTGAGTGGGGGGCTCCCCAGGGGGGAGAAGTGGGGGGCTCCCCGGGGGGAGGAGTGGGGGGCTCCCGGGGGAGTGACTTGGGGGGCTCCCCAGGGGGAGGAGTGGGGGGCTCCCCCGATCTGTGAGTGAGAGCTCCCCGGGAGGGGACTGGGGGGGCTCCCCTGAGCTGTAAGTAGGGGGCTCCCCGGGGGGGTCACTTGGGGGGCTCCCCGGGGGGAGGAGTGGGGGGCTCCCCCGAGCTGTGAGTAGGGGGGGTTCCCGGGGCGGGTGAGTGGGGGGGGCTCCCTGGGGGAGGTGAGTGGGGGGGCTCCCCGGAGCGGGGATGAGCTCCCTGGAGCTGTGGGGTGGGGGCTCCCTGGAGGTAGGTTTCTGGGGGCAGGAGGGGGCTGGGACCCAGGACTCCTGGGTTCTCTCCCGGCTCCGGGAGGGGAGTGGGGGCTGGTGGGTGGGGTGGTGGGCGCTGGGACCCAGGACTCCTGGGTTCTCTCCTGGCTCCGGGAGGGCCTTGGGACCTCACCCCCCGCCCCGTGTCTGTGCCGCAGGAAGCGCCTCTCGGCCTCGGAGTACACCTACCCGGAGAGTGAGTCAAGCCCCCCGCTGGGCGCCCGGCGCCGCTTCTCGGCGCTCATGGACACCAGCCGCTTCGCCGCGCCTCTGGAGGATGACAAGGAGCCCCGGGCCAGGGGGCCCTCCAGGAGAACGGGGGCCCCACAGCGGCCCCCCAGGCCGAGCGCAAGGAGGGGGGCGCGGGGGGAGCCAGGGACCCGCTGCCCCCGGGGAAGGCGAGGCTGGTGGGTAGGACTTGGGGCTCCCGGCAAGGAGGGAGGGGAGCCAGGCAAAGGCTTAGAGGTGGCATCCCCCCCCCGGGGTAACTTCCCCCCCCCCAGGTAATTGCCCCCTGCTCATTGGCCTCAGTAGGCAGAGCATGGGGAGGTGCATTCTGGGTAACAGGCTGGAAACCTTAGGGGGGGCAATGTATTGTGGGTACCAGCCCTACGGAACCAGGGGTGGGGGGGACAGAGGGGTGTAGTCTGGGCAAAGGCCCTGAAATCCCTGCTGAGGGAGCAGTGCATGCTGGGTAAGGGTGCCACCATTGTGTGGGGCGGAGAGGTGCATTCTGGGTAAGGAGCCACGGGCTGCCCTGCCCCATGGCCCTGCCCCCAGGAGGCAGGGATGCCAGGGAGGAGGCTGCACCATGGGGCTAAGACCCTCACCGTGCCCCCCCCCATTTGCTCTGTCTCTCCCCCCAGGCGATAGAGTGAAGGGGGGCGATGCCCAGGCCCCGAAGGACGCGGACCCCCAGACCCCCAAGGCCACCAGCGACCTGGTGCTGCGGCGCGCCCGGCACCAGCAGCTGTCCGGGGAGTCGGCGGGCGAGAAGCGCAGTGCCCGGACGGGGGGCAAGGTCATCAAGTCCGCCTCGGCCACCGCCCTGTCCGTCATGATCCCCACAGGTAACCCCGCCCCCCGCCTGTCCGTCATGATCCCCACAGGTAACCCCGCCCCCCGCCTGTCCGTCTGATCCCCACAGGTAACCCCGCCCCCCGCCTGTCCGTCATGATCCCCACAGGTAACCCCGCCCCCCGCCTGTCCGTCATGATCCCCACAGGTAACCCCGCCTGTCCGTCATGATCCCCACAGGTAACCCTGCCCCCTGCCCTGTCCGTCATGATCCCCACAGGTAACCCCGCCCCTGCCCCTGTCCATCCGGATCCCCACAGGTAACCCCGCCCCCTGCCTGTCCGTCATGATCCCCACAGGTAACCCCGCCCCCCCGCCTGTCCGTCATGATCCCCACAGGTAACCCTGCCCCCTGCCCTGTCTGTCATGATCCCCACAGGTAACCCCGCCCCCTGCCCTGTCCATCCCGATCCCCACAGGTAACCCCGCCCCCGCCTGTCCGTCATGATCCCCACAGGTACCCCCCGCCCACCGCCTCTCCGTCTCGATCCCCACAGGTATCCCTGCCCCCCCACCCTGTCTGTCACCATCCCACAGGTACCTCCCTGGCCCCCCACTGAGCTGCCTGTCATGATCCCCAGAGGTACTGCGCCCTGGAGAGCAGGACTCCTGGGTTCTATGCCCGGCTCTCGGACGGGAGTGGGGTCTAGTGGTTAGAGCAGGGGGGGCTGGAGCTCAGGACTCCTGGGTTCTCCTGGTCTCACTCACCCCATCTCTCTGCAGTGGAGCAGCACAGCAGCTCCCCCCTGGCCAGCCCCATGTCACCCCGCTCCCTCTCCTCGAACCCGTCCTCACGAGACTCCTCCCCGAGCCGCGACTACTCGCCCGCTGTCACCGCCCTGCGCTCGCCCATCACCATCCAGCGCTCCGGCAAGAAGTACGGCTTCACGCTGCGCGCCATCCGCGTCTACATGGGCGACAGCGACGTCTACAGCGTGCACCACATCGTCTGGGTACGGCCCGGTCAGGCGGGGGGCCCCGTACCACATGGGGGGCAGTGCGGGTCGGGCGAGGAGCCCCGTACCCCATGAGGGGGCAGTGCAGGCCGGGCGAGGGGCCCCGTACCCCATGGGGGGCAGTGCAGGGCTGGGCGAGGGGCCCCATACCCCATGGGGGGCAGTGCAGGGCTGGGTGAGGGGCCCCATACCCCATGGGGGACAGTGCGGGCCGGGCGAGGGGCCCCGTGCCCCATGGGGGGGCAGTGCAGGGCCGGGCGAGGGGCCCCGTGCCCCATGGGGGGGCAGTGCAGGGCCGGGCAAGGGGCCCCGTATCCCATGTGGGGGCAATGCAGACTGATTAAGGGGGGGCCTTGTGCCCCCTGGGTGGCAGTGCATGCTGGGAAATGCCTGGGGCAGTGCATGCTGAGAACGGGTATGTTGAGAGAGGGGTCTTGTGCCCACTTGGGGGCAGGGCATGCTGGGTAAGGGACCTCACACCTTCCTGAGGGTGCAGTGCATGCTGGGAAAGGCTGGAGCCAGTGCATTCTGGGTATGGCCCTCACACCATCATTGGGAGGTGCATTGTGGGTAAAGGCTCTACAGCGCTGGGTGGAGCGCTGCATTCTGGGAGGGGCCCTGCGCCTTTGGTTGGGGCATTGCATTGTGGGAAAGCAGCATGGGCCAGCCCTGACACCTGCCCCTGCCCGGCAGCATGTGGAGGAGGGGGGCCCAGCCCACGAGGCGGGTCTCTGCGCCGGGGACCTCATCACCCACGTCAACGGGGAGCCGGTGCACGGGCTGGTGCACACGGAGGTGGTAGAGCTCATCCTGAAGGTAAGTGTCAGGGAGCAGAGCATGCTGGGAAAGGGGCCTCACGCCTGCCGGGAAGCAGTGCATGGTGGGAAAGTGGCCTCGTGCCCTGCCGGGGAGCAGTGCATGCTGGGACGGGGGCCTCGCACCCTGCTGGGGAGCAGTGCAAGCTGGGACAGGGGCCTTGCGCCCGCCGGAGAGCGGTGCATGGTGGGAAAGTGGCCTCGCGCCCTGCCGGGGAGCAGTTCATGCTGGGACAGGGGACTTGCGCCCTGCCGGGGAGCAGTGCATGGTGGGAAAGTGGCCTCGCGCCCTGCCGGGGAGCAGTGCATGCTGGGACAGGGGCCCCGCTGGGGAGCAGTGCATGCTGGGACAGGGGCCTGATGCCAAGCCCCTGCCCCACCTTGGCACATGGAGCCCAGCTGTGCCCCCAGGTGCTGCCCACACGGCCCCAGGCCGGAGGCAGGCCTTGGCGGATGGGGTTGGGGGGTTTCCTGCCCCCCCCACTCACGTGGCCAGTCTCCCATGGCAGAGCGGGAACAAGGTGATGGTGACCACGACGCCCTTCGAGAACACATCCATCCGCATCGGGCCAGCCCGCAAGAGCAGCTACAAATCCAAGATGGCGCGGAGGAACAAGAGGAGCATCAGCAAGGAGGGGCAGGAGAGGTGTGGGGGCAGAGGGCGTGAGGTGGGGCAGGGGAGGTGGGGGGCAGGAGGGAGTGTCGGGCAGGGGAATAGTGGGGCAGTGGATGCATGGTGGGGGTGGGGGCAGGAGTAGGTGCAGGAGGGGCAAGGGGGTGCCAGGCAGGGCAGTGGGGGCAGGGGGGACAGGAAGGGGTGCCATGGCCGGGGGAAGGAGGGGGTGCCGGTGCTGGGGGAAGAAGGGGGTACTGGGCGGGGGGCAGGAAGAGATACCAGTGGGGGGGTAGGGGTGCTAGGGTGGGGGACAGGAAGGGGTACCAGGGTGGGGGGGTAGGGGTGCTCGGGTAGGGGACAGGAGGGGGTGCTGGGGGTGGGGGGAAGGAGGGGTGCTGGGGTGGCAGAGGGCAGGAAGGGGGGGCCAGGGGAAGGAGGGGTGCCGGGGCCGGGGAAGGAGGGGTGCTGGGGTGGCAGGGGGCAGGAAGGGGTGCTGGGGTGGGGGGGACAGGAGTGGGTGCCGGGGACAGGGGGAAGGAGGGGTGCTGGGGCGGGGGATTCACACCCCCCCCCCCGCACTGACCCCCCGCCCCCTCCCCCACAGCAAGAAGCGCAGCTCGCTCTTCCGGAAGATCACCAAACAAGCCAACCTGCTCCACACCAGCCGCAGCCTCTCCTCGCTCAGCCGCTCGCTCTCCTCCAGCGACAGCCTGCCCGGCTCGCCCACCCACAGCCTGAGCGCCCGCTCGCCCACCCAGAGTCTGCGCGCCACCCCCGACTCTGCCTACCTCGGTACCGGGCACCGCGGGGGGCACTGGGGGGCAGGGGACATCCTGGGGTGGGCTGGGGATGGGGCACTATGGGGTGAGCAGGGAGCATGGCTGATGGGGCACAGCAGGTGGGGGCTGGGGGCACAGCGGGAGGGCACAGCAGCAAGGGATCACCAGGAGGGAGTGGGGGGGGGACAGGAACATGGGGGGGGGGTCTCTGTTACCTCCTCATCCCTGCCCCCCTTGCAGAAAAGCAGGGGCAGGTGACTTGGGGGGGGGGGCATCAGAGCCGCGTCTTTGAGTCAGGGAAAGCAGGTGTGGGGCTGGACTTAGGGGTGGCGGAACCTCTGGGATGTCCTTGGGCTGCAGGGGCTGCTCCCTCCACCAGGTGGCGCCCCAGCCCCATTCAAGCCCCTCCACACCCTGGGTCTGTCAAGGGGCGTCTCCCGTGCCCAGGCACTGTGCCCCCGCGTCAGCCGGTGCCCGTGGCAGGGGGGCAGAAGGGCGAGGGGATCCAGGCCCAAAGCGCCAGCCACCAGACATATGGGGTGAGCTGAGTGCTCCAAGAGTACTGGGGGAGCCGCCCCATGCCACTCATCTGTCTGTCCATCCATCCATCCATCCATCGGGGGGGGCACCCCATCCCACTCATCTGTCCGTCCGTCCATCCATCGGGGGGGGCCCCCACTCATCTGTCTTTCCAACCATCCATCCATCCATCGGGGGAGCACCCCATCCCACTCATCTGTCCATCCATCCATCAAGGGGGCAACCCCATCCCACTCATCTGTCCGTCCATCCATCGGGGGGGCACCCCATCCCACTCATCTGTCTGTCCAACCATCCATCCATCCATGGGGGGGGGCCACCCCATCCCACTAGTCTGTTCATCCATCCATCCATCCATTGGGGGACAGCTCCACCCCACACGTCTCTCTGTCCACCCATCGGGGGGGGGGGGGGGGGCTGCCCCATCCTACTTGTCTGTCTGTTCAACCATCCATTGGGGGGACTACCCCATCCCACTTGTCTGTCCATCCAGCAATGAGGGGGGCAGGGAGAGCTCTCCCCACTTCTGCTGATCCAGAGCAGGCTGAAACACAGCCTGTATGCCATGGGGGGCTCCTCCAGGACTGCCCCCCCAGGGTGTAGGGGGGGATCAGGCTGTGGGAGGGGGTCTGTGTGATGGATCCTCCCCTGGATTGCCCCCTCGGGGCGCTCAGAGGGCCCTGGTCTCCAGGGGTCCGAGCCGCCTCCCTCCCGGATCTCACCCCCATCCCGGTCTCCTCTCTCTGCAGGCGCCTCGTCCCAGAGCAGCTCCCCCGCCTCCAGCA
Organism: Chelydra serpentina; assembly: GCA_037349315.1. Lineage (NCBI taxonomy): Eukaryota > Metazoa > Chordata > Testudines > Chelydridae > Chelydra > Chelydra serpentina. Next base: position 7,202 of record JBAIAC010000292.1, read on the forward strand.
CCCCCAACTCCCCGGCCACCTCCTCCCACCACATCCGGCCCAGCACCCTGCACGGCCTGTCGCCCAAACTGCACCGCCAGTACCGCTCGGCCCGCTGCAAGTCGGCCGGCAACATCCCGCTCTCCCCCCTGGCCCACACCCCCTCGCCCACCCAGTCCTCGCCCCCCCCGCTGCCCGGCCACACCGTGGGCAGCTCCCACACCACCCAGAGCTTCCCGTCAAGCTGCACTCCTCCCCCCCCGTGGGCCGGCCCCGGCCCAAGAGCGCCGAGCCCCCCCCGCTCGCCCCTGCTCAAGCGGGTGCAGTCGGCCGAGAAGCTGGGCTCGCCCCTGGGCTCGGAGAAGAAGGGGCCGTGCGCAAACACAGCCTGGAGGTGGCCCATGCCGACTACCGCAAGGACTTCCACCCCGAGGCCGCCTGCAGAGCCTGGCCGAGTCAGACGGCGAGAGCCCGGGGGCCGGCGACGGGGCCGGCAGGCAGGTGGCCGCCCGGCGGGCTGGGCGGCAGGAGTCGGCTCTCAGCTTCGGCGCCGGGGAGGCGGCGGGCACGGTCGGCGGGGGCCAGACGGGTGCCAAGGAGGCCTGGCCTGCGCCGAGGCGGCCGGCAGTCCCCGCGACCCGGCCGGGGGCGTCAGGAGACACCAGGGGGTTCAGACCGAAGAAGCCTTTGCCGCTCCCGCCCGGCCCCCAGCGAAAGCCTTGAGCCCGGTGCAGGAGTATGAGCAGGGCAGGAGGGGCGAGGCAGAGGGGGCACCACGCAGGCCCCTGCCCCTGGTGGTGGAGCCCCAGGGGAGCGCCGCCGGGCAGGGGCTGTGGGAGAGGAATGCCGAGGGGGGCCAGGGCCGGCAGCCCCCCAAGTGCCCCCAGAACCAGGCCGCCTCCCCCAAGGAGAAGTTGATCCTGGAGGTGGTGGAGGAGCACACCACCCTGGGGCCCCGAGCCAAGCCCCCCTCGCCCAAAGGCCCCTGCCCTGAGGGTGCCAAGAATGGGCTGGCCCCCCCCAGGAAGGGCCTGGTTGAGGCGAAGACGCTGGGAGTGATCCTGCCGGCCGGGAGGGGCCCTGCTCCCAAGTCCCGCCTCCTGCCGTGGTGGAGAAAAAAGGGGCGGGACACTGAGAAGGGGTGTGGGGGAGCAGGGTGCCCCCCGTAGTGTACACGCCACAGGGAAACCGAGATGCCCCTGAATTTTGGGAGACACAGGCGGGGTCCCCGCCGCCAGCCCCGCAAAGGAATCTTGTCTGGTTTTGTGTGGGGGGTAGGCATGGGGGTTACACAAGCCCCCCCTCCGGTCACAGCTGCTTCCATCGTGGGGTGAGGGGCACTGAGCCAGGAGGAACTTCCCCCGTGGCCTGGTTTCTAAGCTCCATGTACTTGGGGGAGTGGAGGCAGTGCCCCATTGTAACCCCGCCCCACCCCCAGCGAATGGCATGTCCTGTGTAAAGTATCTATACATATATATATATAATATATATAATATATACACGCAAGAATACCACCTACACTGAAGGGTTAATACTGTGATTTCCCGCCCCCCCCCCCCTGTTCCTTGCTATGGCCCCAGTCAGGGAAGGGTTAACGTAGCCCCAGATTTCGGGGGGGCAGGCAGCTTGCTCTGGAGCCTTCCAGGGATTGGGGGGGGGGGGGGTTTCCTGGTCTGTCACCCCTCCTGGCACTCCCTGTTTATACGTCACCGTGGCAACCAGCTGGCCAGAGCCAATCTGGGGCCTGGCTCGCTGATGTCACCGAGCAACAGCTGTAGCATCATCAGCTGGGTGGTGATGTCATCAGCAGGCAGCCAATGGTGCGGCAAGGACATGGCCAGTCCTGGGGAGCTCAACCCCGCCCTCCCCTGTGCTGGTACGATGATGTCATCAAGCCATGGCTGCCTGTGTGATGTCATCAAGGTCCACGCTGGGGCACCCCCCCCCCGCTCCCGGGTGTTTGTGATGTCATCAGACCAGCCCTGTCCGTGTGATGATGTCATCACAGCAGGGCCATGGCAGTGCCCTCCCCCAGTGCTGATGCTGCCCCAATTCCCCCGCGCCCCCAGGTCATGTGCCCTGGTGGGGGCGTCCCCAATGGGCACGGGTCTCACTATGCAAATGCCTGGTGCTGCCCTGAGAGCAAAGAGCTGTTGGTGGCCTCACACAGCCCATGGGGGGGGGTCATCTCTGTCTCGCCCCCCCCTCATATTTCCCCACCAACCAAGCCTTAATGGACCCTGCATGCAGTGGGCACCTTGCTCACACACACTCACATACCCCCCCATGGTCCGTGCACCCCCCTCTCTGCCGTTCCCAGGGGAGCCAGCCCTCTGCCCACCCAGGCCTTTGGGGGGGTCTCCTCACGGAATGGGGTCCCCAGGCCCCTCTCCAGCCTGTGGGTCAGACAGGAGAATGAGAGCGGGGGGGGGGGGGTGTCCCCTAGCAACGGTGCCTCCCCAGGCTGGGCCAGGTGATAACCAAGAAGGGGGGATGGTTTGTGGGGAGGGAAATTATCCCTTATACCCCCTCCCCCAAGGAAAGGTGCTATAACCCCTGGGCATTCTGGCTCTCCCGCCCCCCTCTACTCCAGAGCCCCTCCATGTATATGAGAGGCCCACCGGTGGGGGCATCGGCTGCCCAGGCGATGGGGGGCGGGGGGAACAGACACTGTGTCCAGCCCTCACATGGTCCTAACGCAACTGTGTTCTCATGTAATAATAAAGGCTGTTCAGCACATATCAGCCCCCGGTGTGGTGTGTCATTGGGCAGCGGGGGGGGGGGAGGGGGGATTGTCCATATAGTCAGTCCTTCCCCCGCTGCATTATCTGGGGTCGATTGTCCCCCCCCCCCGGCACCTGTTGCAGCATCGGGGGGAGCACAACCCTCCCCACGGCGTGATCTGGGGGGGGCATCCCAAACATGCCCCCCCAGCAGCTGCTGCATTGATTGGACAGGGATCAGCCTGCCTCCCCTGTGCCCCCCCCCATAACCCAGAGTGGGGGCACTAACTGGAAGATTGGGGGGAGGTCAGTGTCAAGGCTGAGGCCTGGTGGCCCCAACATCTACAGCCACACCCCACTTGAGACACACCCCCCAACTCCACACACACCCCATCTGGGCCTCCTGTTTTTCGGGTGCTTCATTCCCCCTCCCCCCAGGGCATTCGGCTCTTCCCTGCGCTCGGCCGGTGGGCACTGCTTGGTGACCGGGTGGGGGACCCCCCCATTCTGAGTCCGTTTCCCCCCCGCCCCAGCTCAGACCCGCTCCCCCAGCCGCCACCTGCATCTCATGCCCCTGGTTCTGCCCAGCCCCACGCCAGGCCTCCTGCGCAGCCCTGGCCCCGATCCAGCCGCCCACGGGTGTGGGGGGTACGGGCTGGTGTGACCAGCTGCCTTCACGTGCAGCTGGGCTCACCCAGGCCAGGCTGGAGGAAACGGGCCAAAGCGTCACGGCAGAGTCACCCCCACCCGCCTATGGGGTTTGGATCCGCCCCACGGCCCGGCCTGGGGGGTCTGGTTCAGCCACGCCACACCAGCCCCCGAGTCCCTGGGGTTGGGTCCGAGTGGGAGACAGGCTGGAGGGGGAGGGGCCAAATGGGCACAGTGGGGCCAGGTCAGGGGTGCTGGGTCGGCCCATTTGAGGCCTGAGGTGTGATGGTCTGGATCCAGCTGTAGGCCCCTGCCAACTCCATCCGTCACCCCTCAATCACCCAACATCCCAAATCCCCCACAACTGAGCCCCCCCCCATGCCTTTGCTGCCCCAAACTCCCCTATCTGAGCCTCCCCCCCTCCCGCCACCCAACTCACTCACCTTCCGGGTTCCCTGTGCCGCACCCCCAGAATCACAATCCCCCTATAGCCTCCCATGGGACCCCGGTGCCCCATCTCCCCCCCCCCCCCCGCACCCCAACCTGGCGGTCCCAGCCCTGTAGCATTGCTTGGGCTCCCCCAGCCCCTTCCTGGCCTCAGCCCCCCCTGCCCCCCATCACTGATCCCCCCCAGCCCCTGTCTCTCCATCCCCCACCAATGAGCCATCCGCCCCCCCCCCCCGCCGGCTAGGATGCAAAGGGACTGCCATGGCAACAGGACGGGCACTGGTGGTGCCAAGCGGGAGCCCAGCCCCCGGCGGGGTGGGGGGGGGGGGCAGCTCATGACCTACTTTCGCTGGCGCTTTCTTCCTGCCCATGTTAATCGGGGATTATCCTGCCCTGACTTGGAGGGCGGCGGGCGGGGTGGGGGGGGCACTCGGGTTTTACAGGGCAGGAGCAATGTGGGGACATAGACAGCTCAGAGCCTGGCTGTGTTCTTGGGGAGGGGAGGGGGAGTCTAGGAGCAGGACTCCTGGGTTCTATCCCCAGCTCTGGGAGCGGAGCACTTGTCTCCTGGCCCCTGCCCCAAACACAAGTTCTTATGTGTGTGGGGCTGGGCCACAGCCTCCGCCCCCCAGCCTAGCCAGGAAGCCAGATTGGGCCCTGGCCTGGGCCTCTCCCCTAGACCCAGTCCAGTGGGATTGGGGTTCCCCCCTCCCCGCTCCCTAGCTCACCTCACAAAGTGAGCAGGATTCGGGGCACGATGCCCCTGTAAGGGGGGGGGTGTCCCCAGGGCTGTATCCGCCCCCCAGCACACCCACCTCCTCCAAGAGCTGCAGAGGGGATTTGGGTGCTGTGTGTCTGTGTTGCGCTATATTGTTGCATTGTCTGTGTGTCATGTGTGTGTGTGTGGGGGGGTTGGTTGTGCGTTACGTTGTGCGCACTGCATGCATACGTGTGTGCGCGTCCATGCACCCACGTGTGTTGTTTCATATGAATGTGTTTCATGTGCATTGTTTTTGGCTGTGCTGTGTGTGTGTTTGAAGTATTTTGTGTCTGTGTGTATTTTTTTCATGAGCATGTGTGTTGTTTGCAGTGTGTTATTTTGTCTGTGGTGTGTGCGTGTGTGTCTGTATTTTGCCTAAAGTGTGTTGTTTTGTGTGTGGGTGTCATTGTGCCTTTGCGTTGTGTATTTGTCAGTAGTGTTTTGCGTGAGTGTGCAGGGTGTTTGGTGCTTTCGTCTGTTGTTTTGTGTGCGTGTACATGGTGTTTTGTCTCTGTGCTGTTTTGTGTGGCGGATTGTTGGGTCTGTGTGTTGTGTTGTCTGTATTTTGTGTGTCTGTGTGATACTTTGTGTATGTTGTATGGGATGTACCCCGCCATCTATCCCCAGTCCCTCACCACCCCTCCTTCCCCTCGAGAGTTGGGATGCTCCCTTGACCCACACGGGCACCCTCCCCACCTGACCCCTGTGGCTTGCACCGGAAACTCCCTCCCCCGCGCTGCTGACGTGGGTGCCCTCGGGGCGCGGGCACTGTCCTACTTTAGCTGCCTGACCTACTAACGCTGAGATGCCAGCCAGGCCCGGTGCTGGCCCAGATAGTAACCCCAGTACCGCGGGAGCAGCGGCAGGGAGAGATGCCCCCTACCTGCCCCACACACATACCACATAGTGCCCCCTGCCAGCACCCCACCTCCCCCACCTGCTGAGGCTGCCATCCCCATACACTTCCCTCTCCTGTCTATCCCCATGCACCCCTCCAATCTATCCACCCAATGCCGTTCACACCTATTCATCCATCCGTCCATTCTGACATCTATCCATCCCTCCCCGTACACCCCCTCTATCCATCCCTGTACACCCCTCTATCTATCCATCCATCCCTGTACACCCCCTCTATCCATCCCTGTACACCCCTCTATCTATCCATCCATCCCCGTACACCCCCTCTATCCATCCCTGTACACCCCCTCTATCTATCCATTCATCCCCGTACACCCCCTCTATCCATCCCTGTACACCCCCTCTATCTATCCATCCATCCCTGTACACCCCCTCTATCCATCCCTGTACACCCCCTCTATCTATCCATCCATCCCTGTACACCCCCTCTATCCATCCCTGTACACCCCCTCTATCTATCCATCCATCCCCGTACACCCCCTCTATCCATCCCTGTACACCCCCTCTATCTATCCATCCATCCCTGTACACCCCCTCTATCCATCCCTGTACACCCCCTCTATCTATCCATCCATCCCTGTACACCCCCTCTATCTATCCATCCATCCCTGTACACCCCTCTATCTATCTGTTTTCCTCCCGCCATACACATCCATCCATCCATCCAACTTTCTTTCCTTCTCTCATTCCACACCCTCACTCCACAGCACGCTGGTAAATCCTTTTGGGACATTTATTTGGATTTTTTTTTTTTAAAGATACAGTTTTATTTTCATCAAATGCTTCCCGACTCAGAAAATCCCCCCCCCCCCCCCCCCCGCTGCCCCCGAATCCCAGTGGCATCAACGCAGCTGACTGGCGGTGTCGCTGGTGAGACAGTCCCAGCACGAAGGAGGCTGCTGGTCCCGGGCCCTGGCTGCACCCCCGCTGTCACCATCCTGGGGGGCTCCAAAGCCAAAGGGGGTGGGGGGATGGGGAGACCCTGCTTGGTCCTCTCCCTGCAAGGCCAGCCCCACCCAGCACATGGGGCTCAGACCGTCCGACAGCTCCTAGGTCTGTGAGCCCAGCCGAGCGGAACCTGCTGCTCTCCGGATCCCCAGGCCCCGCAGGACAGGGATTTCGCTGCTCACTGGATCCCAGATGGGCAGATCCCCAGGCCCCACAGGACGGGGATTTCGCTGCTCACCGGATCCCAGCCAGGCCGATCGCCAGGCTCAGCAGGGCAGGGATCTCTCTGCTCACCGGATCCCAGCTCGATAGATCCCCAGGCCCAGCAGGATGCGGATCTCGTTGCTCACTGGATCCCAGCTGGACAGATCCCCAGACCCCGCAGGACAGGAATCTCACTGCTCACCGGATCCCAGCCAGGCAGCTCCCCAGGCCCAGCAAAACAGGGATCTCTCTGCTCACTGGATCCCAGCTGGGCAGATCCCCAGGGCCAGTAGGGCAGGAATCTCACTACTCACCGGATCCCAGCCGGGCAGATCCCCAGACCCCGCAGGACAGTCAGTGTTGGCTTTCTCCACGTCACCTGCCCAGCGCTCATATGGGCCTGGCGCCCTCTTTGTGGCAACTGCCCCCCCACCCGCCGGCGAAGTCCCCAGGCTCCGGTCCGTTGGAGGGGGGCGGGGGGCTGCAGTAGAGGAGTCTGTCCAGGGCGCCGGCGGGGGGGGGGTGCCCATTGAGGAGCAGCGCCTGCCGCACCAGGGCCGCCATCTCCTCGTGCCTCTCGCTCTCCCAGTCGGCTGGCACCTCCTGCTGGCAGCCGGTGGCGCCAGGCTCAGGGCCCAAGTCCTGGCCCCCGCTGCTGTGGGCCCGGCACTTGAGGCGCAGCTTGTGGGGCAGGGCGGCCAGCTTGACGTCCGGGGCGGGCGGGTAGGGGGCGGGCGGGCACCCCCAGCCGGGCTCCTCCCCACTCTCCTCGCTGGAGTAACCCGCGAAGGGGGAACTCGGCTCGCCCGCCATCTCCATGGGCTCCGGCCTGGCCGCCCGCGCCGCCTCCTCCCCAAGGAAGCCAGCGGGGGCGCCATAGCCCTCGGCCCGTGGGCAGCCATACGGCTCGGGGGGACCCTGCAGCTGGCAATAGGCCTCACAGTCGCCATAGCGACCCCCAGGCATCTGCTGGGCACAGCTCCCCAGGGCCTTCTCCTCGCCTTCCTCCTCTGCCCCAGCCCCCCGCCCCGGCGCCTCCCAGGCTCGGGGCGGCTCCACCGCGGTGAAGCCGTTGGCGCTGAAGAGGATGACGCCCCGGGGGGCCGAGGCTCGGGGGCCGGGGGGGCGCAGCCCCACGTCGGCCCCCCGGGCCCGGCTCACGGCCTGCGCCTCCCCCGGCGTCCGCGGCACCGGGCTGTCCCGGGAGGAGCCGTCGGACATGTCGGAGAGGGAGCCCCGCGGCGAGTACTTGGCCCCGGCGGCCTCCCGGCCGGACTGCTCCGTCTCGGACGAGTCCTCCGAGTGCTGGGCCCGGGAGGAGGCGCCGGAGTAGCCGCCGCCGGCCCCGCAGCGCTCCCGGCGGCCGGCGCCGAGCTGCTGGCTCTTCTCCACGAAGGCGGCCGCGCTGATGAGCCCGAAGCGCAGCTTCAGCTGGAGCAGCTCCGTCTTGAGCCGCAGGTTCTCCTCGTTGAGCGCCAGCACCCGGCTCTCCAGCACCAGGTCGTTGGCGCGGCGCTTCTCCCGCGAGCGCTTGGCCGCCTCGTTGTTCTTCCGCCGCTTCTCCCAGTAGCCGGCGTCCTTCTTCTCGGCCGAGATGAACTCGCGCTGGCGCCGGCCGCTGGCGCCGGCTTTGCCCTTCAGCGCCCGGGCCCGCTGCCCCGCGCCCTCCGGGGGGGCGCCCCCCGCCACGCACTGGCCGGGTGAGCGGAGACCCTCCATCGCAGGGCCGGAAACGGAACCCGGGGCACCTCGAGATGCCTTCGGCGCCCTCCGAGAGCCCAGGACGGTCGCCGGGGAAGGGTCGGGACGCCGAGGTTAGAGATGGCTCAAGAACTCACCCGTGGGCCACCAGGATATGGGTCCACAGACGTCTGCCACTGGAACACTGCGCCCCCAGATCTCTGCCACCGGGATATGGGTCCACAGACGTCTGCCACTGGAACACTGCGCCCCCAGATCTCTGCCACCGGGATATGGGTCCACAGACGTCTGCCACTGGAACACTGCGCCCCCAGATCTCTGCCACCGGGATATGGGTCCACAGACGTCTGCCACTGGAACACTGCGCCCCCAGATCTCTGCCACCGGGATATGGGTCCACAGGTGTCTGCCTCCGGGACACTACACCCTGGATCTCTGTCACGGGGAAAACGCGCCCCTTATCTCCACCACGGGGATAGCACACCCCCGATCTCTGCCACCACGATATGGGTCCACAGACGTCTGCCACTGGAACACTGCGCCCCCAGATTCTGCCACCGGGATATGGGTCCACAGGCGTCTGCCTCCGGGACACTACACCCTGGATCTCTGCCACGGGGAAAATGCACCCCAGATCTCTGCCATCACGATATGGGTCCACAGACGTCTGCCACTGGGACACTGCGCCCTAGATCTCTGCCACTGGAACAGACGATTCTCGCTAGCTTCTCAGCCCAAGCAGCTAACAAGCCCGGTGCCCAGGCAAGCTGCTGCCGTGCGTGGCCCTCGAGCTGCGACCGACAAGCCGCGATGGGCCCCCTCGGGCGCCGGCGGGGACGTTGGGCACCCGTGGACCATCTTCCAGGTGCCCGGAGGAGCCGCCGTTCCGCTTGGGGCTGTGGGATCGCAGCGGGTGGTTCAGGCTCGGCTGGGTCCGTTCCGTGCGTGCCGGGCGCGCTGGGAAGGCGCTGGCCCCCCGCCAGGGGCTGTGGTGCCCGAGTCCCGCTCCGGGAGGCTGGCTGCGGCGATGCGGCTGGGCTGCGGGATGTGAGGCGGGCGGGGGGCGGGAGCCGTGCCAGGTCCGGGCGGAGGAGGAGGGAACACCTGGGAGGAAGGACACGGAGGCGGTTGGAGCACGTCACACCCCTCCCCGCCGCTTACATAAGCCACAGGCGAGCAGGTCTGGGCAGGGCCGGGGAGGCCTCCGGGCCCAGCGGGCAGCACGCCACATTCCGGCCCCCTACACTGACAAGTGTGTCGCGGCCTGCCGGGTGCCAGGGCTGCCCCAGCTACACACCGAGTACCATGCACACACCACACAGCTACAGACACCAAACACTACACACCATGCACACACACATGCCACACTACACACCACGCACACACACACACACAACACACAGCTACACACACAACACACCACACAGCTACACACACACTACACACCACGCACACACACACTACACACCACACACACACCACAGCTACACACACACAGCTACAGACACCAAACACTACACACCACGCACACACACGCCACACTACACACCACGCACACACACGCCACACTACACACCACGCACACACCCACACCACACAGCTGCACATTGCACACACTACACACCACGCGCACACACACACCACACAGCTACACACACCTCACAGACACACCACACAGCTACGCACTGCACAATGCACCAGCAGACACTGCACACCACACAGATACACACCACGCACACACCTGACACATCTACACACAACACACATACAGTATACACCACACATACACACACTGCACCACCACACCACGCACACACCTGACACAGCTACACACAACACACATACAGTATACACCACACATACACACACTGCACCACCACACAGCTACACACTGCACCACCACACACTACATGCACACACACACTACACACCATGTGCACACATTATACATCGCATGGCTACACACTGTGCATACACACTACAAACTGCACACCACACACAGTACACACTGCACAGACAGCTACACATTGCGCACACACATACTGTACACCTCACCAGCACACACCACACAGCTCTACACCACGCACACACTACACACTGTGCACACACACTACACACTGCACACTCTGAACACCACACAGCTACACACCACACACTGCGTGAACACACACTATACACTGCGCACCACACACGCGCACACACCGCACACCACACAGCTACACACAGCAGACCGTACACACACATACCACACATGTACACACCGCATACATGCCACTGTCCACAGCTACACACCATGCACACACAGCACACTGCATACACACAATGCACACCACACACACACTACAGACTACACACACTACACACTGCACACCGCACACACACTAAAGACTGCATATGCACACACCATGCACACTGCACACAGGCAGCTAAACGCCACGCACGCACACACACTGCCTACAGCACACTGTTCACACGACACAGTGCCCACAGCTACACACCATACATGCACTTACCACACACACACACTGCACACTGTGTGAACACACACCACGCATGCCACACACTGCCCACAGATACATACTGCACACTGCCTGCCACACATTGCCAACAACTATACAATACACACATTACACACCGCACACTGTACATGCTGCACCCCGCACTGCACACCACACACACACTGCACCCACTGCACACACACACCACGCACGCACACACACACTGCACACCAATCACACACTGCACAATTACACACCGCAGCCCACACAGACACTGCACAACACACAATACACACTGAACAGCATGCACATGTCACACATCTGACACTATACTGCACACACACCAAACACTGCACACTACACAATTACACACTGCGCCCCACACAGACCTGACACAAACACTGCCCAACACCCACACTGTACCACACCCATGGCACACACTATACAACTACAAACAGCACCACACACCCACACTACAGACTGCGCCCCACACACTGCACACTTACCATTACGCACCCCACAGAGACACCACACACATGACCCAACACACATTGCACACCGTGCACGCATCACACACTGCACCATGACACAATGACACCTTGCCCCCCTCACACAGACACCACACACAGCCCAACACACACACTGCACAACACACACCATACTGCTAGCACCACACTACCCACCACCCATCAGACACGGCACCCCCCCAACCCCCACGGTACCCCATGCACACAACATCACACAGTGCAACACACACACCACACCCCACCTTGCGAGCGCCCCTGCTTTGACTGCCAGGGCGGCCGCTAGCGTGGCCCACACGGGCAGTGGCAGGGCCGTCGGCCCGGGCGCGTCCACCCTGGGCCGAGGGGAGCGCGGAAAGCCGGGCGAAAAGACCGCGGCGGCTTCCCCACTCTCCTTCCTCCCCGGCCTGGCTCTTTCCCGGAAGGAGGCCGGCGGGGCCGGAGCGGGGAGGTGGGTTGCATAAGGCAGGACGCCCAGTGGGTCACGAGAGCCCCATGTGCAGCTGACCCCGTCCCGGGGAGGACTCTCTCCAAGCCCTCGCGCCCAGCCGGGGCGTGTGTGCGGAGCTGCACGCTCGGCCTGCCCGCCCCCGCCCGCGCGCGCCGGCCCGGCAGATGTGAGCACTAGGAATATAGGTCAGTAAACATTGAATATTTATCAGCCCCGGCAGTCAAAACAGGTCCGCTGCTGGCACATTGCACAACGCCCGGGCGCATCGCCAGCAACCTACTAGCCTAGAAAGAGGTCGGAGAGACAATGGGGCTATGGGGCAGGGAGGAAGGGGGGGATTGGAAGCAGCAAAGGGGCCCGGGGCGCCTTAGCTCCACATTGCCGGGATCCGATGCCGCCCGGAGAGATGATCTAAGCAGGAGCTGAGCGCTGGGCCAGGAGGGGAGAGAAACTGGGGGGTGGAAGCTGCGGACGGCAGATTCAGGAGACGCAGCCTCCGGCCTCAGGTGTCTGGAGAGATCTGGGCTGAGGCCCGAGATCACCAAAGGGGTTTAGGCACCTTTGGGACCAACGGGAGTTAGGTAGCTCATGCCCTTAAAAATCTGGCCCCGGGCTTCCAAGAGCTTATTTAGGGCCCAGTTTGCAAAAGCGTCTGCCCCTCACCAAGCCGCCAGGTTCCACCATCCAGCCTGCTGCCCCTTAAATCGCTCTGGGCCTCAGTTTCCCCATCTGTAAACGGCGGGGATCAGCCTCCCTCCTTTACTTGTCATTTATGAGGTGTATTACGGTGGCACCTAGGTGCCCCAGTCATGGAGCAGGCCCCCCACTGCACTAGGTGCTGCACAAAGAGCGCCAGAGAGAGTCCCTGCCACACGGAGTTTACAATCTAAATAGACACAGGGTAGCAGGGGAAACTGAGTCAGAGAGAGAGGCAGGGACACCAGGTCACACAGCAGGACAGTAACAGAGCTGGGAAGAGAACCCAGGTGTCTGGTGCCCTAGCAACGAGCCCCCCCGCTGAGCCCCCATCCTGCTCCCTGTTGCACAGACCCCCCTACTAAGTCCCCGCCCCACTCCCTGCAGCACAGCGCCCCCTACTGAGCTCCCTGCAGCATGGCATTCTAGCGAGTCTCTCCCTGCCCTTCCCACCAGCTACTCGGTTTTCTTCTCTTTCTAGGTCAAGGCTGTAAGAGAATTTCCACCCAAACTAGCCACCTCCCCTCCCAGGGAGGATCGGCCCCAGGCACTGGCCCCGTGTCCTCATGGCACGTGGAGCCGCCGGTGGGCTGGGCCAGGTGTGTAGGCAAGTCTGGGCATCGCCTGGATGCGCTGGTATGAAGGGCACCGCTGACCTACTTCCCAGCTCTGTGTCATCGCCCCGGGCTACTGGGTTACCTAAAGGCAGAGGCCAGCGCCCTCCGGCAAAGGTCGGCTCCCAGGGAGTCTGTCTGGGCTGCTTTGGTCAGCCTGTCTTTCCATTCACCCTTCCTTCCTCATACACCCCATCATCACCCATCCATCTATCCCTCCTTCCCAATACACATCCATCCATGATCCATACACATCCATCCATATACGCATCCATCCATCTATCCATCCATCCATCCCCACACACATCCATCCATCCATCCTTCCATCCCCGCATCCATCCATCCATCCCTGTATTCATCCATCCATCCCTCCCCATACACATCCATCCCTCCATCCCCATACACATCCATCCATCTATCCCTCCATCCCCATACAAATCTATCCATCCATCCCTCCATCCATCTATCCCTCCATCCCCATACACATCCATCCATCTATCCCTCCATCCCCATACAAATCTATCCATCCATCCCTCCATCCATCTATCCCTCCTTCCCAATACACATCCATCCATCTATCCACATACGCATCCATCCATCTATCCATCCATCTATCCATCCATCCCCACACACATCCATCCTTCCATCCCCGCATCCATCCATCCATGTATTCATCCATCCATCCCTCCCCATACACATCCATCCCTCCATCCCCATACACATCCATCCATCTATCCCTCCAGCCCCATACAAATCTATCCATCCATCCCTCCATCCATCTATCCATCCATCCCCATACACATCCATCCATCCCCATACGCATCCATCCATCCATCCCCATACATATCTATCCCTCTATCTATCTATCCCTCCATCCTCATATACATCCGTCCATCCATCCCCATACACATCCATCCATCTATCCCTAGCACAATGGGGTCCTGGGAGCTACCTAATACATAATGTGCAGCACCCAGCACATGGAGTCCTTGTTCACCGTATTACACCTAATAAGCAGCAGTATACCTTTACCAAAACGTAAACAAAACCTGACATCCTCTTATGTCACATGACTCCAGGAGCTGGTGCTTTAGAAAAACACACACCATATTTTGGGTAAGCCGGTGACAGGTCCGCCTGTCTCCCTACCCCCTCACATCCCTTCTCGGTGCCTATCCGTGCCCCCAGGTACCTCTCAGGAGGTTAGCTGAGTGCAGTCCACCCACCCACCGCTGTGTTCTGCTCAGGCTCGGCCCTGGGAGCGACTCTGCCCTACTAACCCATTAAACCAGAGCCAAGGAAGCCACTCAACATCCGCCTTGGCCAACTGGGGCGTTCCCACGGCAGCCAGCGTGGGCCGGGGGTTACATCACCCGAGCTGTGGAAGGCGAGGGAGCGGATCAGGAATGGGGCGGATCTCCGCTTGCCAAGGCCGGCACTATCCCTGGCCTGGGTCTGACTCCAGAGTGACTCTCCCGAGATCAACGGGGGCGAGCCACAGGCGAGGGGAGAAGTGTGTTGTCACCGCACCTGCCCTCCCAGGATCCAACCCGTCCCCTCCAGAAAGAGGAGCCCACCCTGCCATAGCTTGAGCGACACCCCGATGCCGGCTAGAGGGCCCCTGCCGTGTGCGTGTGATTGCAGAGCTGTTAGGGGGTGTCTATCCCCAGCGTGGGGACCCAAAGGCAACAGCGCACGGCTGTGAAACTGACCGTGCGCAGAGGGGGCGGCGAGGGGCAAAAGCCCCATGTGCACCCCTCCACGGCCTGCTGCTAACAAAGGAGGTGGGGCAGACCCTCAGCCGGTCTAACGCAACCTAGAGACACAGGAGTCCTGATTCCCAAAGCCACCTGTGCTCTAACCACTAGACCCCACTCCCCTCCCCCATCTGGGAACAGAACCCAGGTGTCCTGGGCTCCTGCTCTAACCACTAGACCCCGCTCCCCTCCCCCATCTGGGAACAGAACCCAGGTGTCCTGGGCTCCTGCTCTAACCACTAGACCCCGCTCCCCTCCCCCATCTGGGAACAGAACCCAGGTGTCCTGGACTCCTGCTCTAACCACTAGACCCCACTCCCCTCCTGGTCCCCTGCTCTAACCACTAGACCCCACTCCCCTCCCCGAGTTGGGAACAGAACCCAGGTGTCCTGGGCTCCTGCAATAACCACTAGACCCCACTCCCCTCCCCAGGCTGGGAACAGAACCCAGGTGTCCTGGGCTCCTGCTCTAACCACTAGACCCCACTCCCCTCCTGGTCCCCTGCTCTAACCACTAGACCCCACTCCCCTCCCCGAGCTGGGAACAGAACCCAGGTGTCCTGGCTCCCAGCTCTAACCACTAGACCCCACTCCCCTCCTGGTCCCCTGCTCTAACCACTAGACCCCACTCCCCTCCCCAAGCTGGGAACAGAACCCAGGTGTCCTGGCTCCCAGCTCTAACCACTAGACACCACTCCCCTCCCTGAGCTGGGGATAGAACCCAGGAGTCCAGATTCCCAGCCGCACCCCACCCTCTTGACCCAGTGAAGCCCTGGGCATCCAGGCTTGGCAGGATCCTTTTCCACAGTCCAGGTCTCCCCCCCCCGCAGGGACCTTACACCTCCCCAGCTCTGGGGGCCCTGGGCCAGTCCCTTGAGGAGACAAGGCCGTGGCTGGATCCATCCGGCCACCTGGGATTCGATCCTGCCCGGCAGCCCATGGCCCCCTGGCGGGGCGGGAGTGGAGCCATCGCTTCCCCTGGCACCGTCCCCCTGGCTGGCGAGGCCTCTGGGCCAGCCCTGGGCCCTCACCCGGGCTTGAACCCAGCCGAGCAATGGGTTCACCCGGGCTTGAATGGGCTCACCCGGGCTTGAACCCAACCTATAATGCCCGACCCCTCCCTGTGCCTGAGATCAGGATCCGGCCCATGGGCCCGTCTAGCCCCGTATGCACCCTGACCCTAACCCACCAGGCCCCGCTCCTCCCGCAGCCAGGGAGAGAACCCAGGAGTCCTGGCTCCCAGCCCCCATTCTAACCACCAGTCTCCACTGCCCTCCCAGAGCCAGCCGTCCTGGGTCACCTTCCCAGCCATGAAACGCTCTGACCCCTTCGATCCCAGCCCTGGCCTCGGCTGTTATCAGCCCCACGCCCAGCCCCTCCCCTGCTCTGGGGACAGCACAGAGCGAGCCACACGTCCCGGCTGGGAGCCCGCCACCCCCCCAGTGCTGAGCTACCCTCATTCCGTGGGGGTGGGGCGGTCATGCCATGAGACAATGGGGAGGGGAAGCCTTCAGTGCTAGCTGTATGGGAGCCAGGACTCCTGGGTTCCGTTCCCAGCTCAGGGAGGGGAGTGGGGTCAAATGGTTAGAGCCGGGGGCTGGGAGTTAGGACTCCTGGGTTTTGTTCCGGCTTGGTGCGGGGCAGGAGTGGGGTCTACTGCTTAAAGCAGGAGAGGACGGGGGCGGGGGGTTCAGGACTCCTGGGTTCTGTTCCCAGCTCCGGGAGGGCAGTGGGGTCCAGTGGTCAGAGTGGGGTGGGTGTGGGTTGCCTACAGGCCTCAGGAAGAGGATATCCAATTTACCTGCCCCTTCATCTGCCCAGACACCACTGTGATGGGCGCTCCCTAGAGCCACAGGAAGATTGGACTCAATTCAACCCAGTTTGAGCCGAGCTGATCCTGTGGCGGGGAGTTCCACTGGTCAATCCTCCCCTAACCAGCTACCAGGAGACTCTCCCCAACCCCATCTCCCGCTCAGCAGCATTCGGCGCACGGAGACGGCACCCGAGACAAAGCTGGAATCCCTGCACGGCCTGTGGGACCCGTGGCCATAAATCTGGGGCCCCCGTGGGTGTGTAGGACCATGCCCCCCCTCCCATACGCAGCCCGGTGGCAGCCTGAGGCTTGCCCCTCACCTTGGTGGAGTATGAGCCCAGCTGGCTAATGTAACCCCTGGTCCACTAGCCAGGATCGGGGCCCCTCAGCCCAGCCAGGTGGGGAGAGTGGAGGTGGGTCGCTCCCCCGGTGCTCTGTGGTTTGACTCTGTGAGGGGAGAGGAGGAAGGAGCAGGACTGGGGGCAGACTGGTGCCAGCCTGAGATAGAGCGAGATGGGCAGTTCTCCCCCACATCTCCCTCTGCTGCTCCATCAGACCGTGTCCCTATGCCCACCCCCAATGCAATGGAGCCCCCGTCTCCATCTGCCCCACAGCCCTGCCCCTCGCTGCCCCATCCGCCCCATCGAGCTGGGATCGGAGCAGGGAGGGAAAGCCACCATGCACTCTGGGGAGAGAGGTGTAATATGGAGGGTGTGTGTGTACTGGGGGATGTCTGTGTGTGTGTAGACGCGGTGTGTGTGTCCTGGAGGATGTCTATGTGTGTGTAGACGCGGTGTGTGGGTGTGTTTGTACTGGAGGATGTCTGTAGATGGGTGTGTGTGTACTGGAGGATGTCTGTCTGTGTGTAGACGCGGTGTGTGTGTACTGGAGGATGTCTCTGTGTGTGTAGACGCGGTGTGTGTGTCCTGGAGGATGTCTGTGTGTGTGTAGACGTGGTGTGTGTGTCCTGGAGGATGTCTGTGTGTGTGTAGACGCGGTGTGTGTGTCCTGGAGGATGTCTGTGTGTGTGTAGACGCGGTGTGTGGGTGTGTTTGTACTGGAGGATGTCTGTAGATGGGTGTGTGTGTACTGGAGGATGTCTCTGTGTGTGTAGATGGGTGTGTGTGTACTGGAGGATGTCTATGTGTGTGTAGACGCGGTGTGTGGATGGGTTTGTACTGGAGGATGTCTCTGTGTGTGTAGATGGGTGTGTGTGGCTGTACTGGGGGATCTTTGTGTGTCTGGATGGGGGTGTGAGGGTGTGGGTGTACTGGGGAATGTCTCTCTGTGTGTAGATGAGGTCTGTGTGTGTGTAGATGGTGTGTGTATGTGCACATGCCGTGTGTGTAGAAGGGGGGTTCTGTGTATGGGGAAAGTGTGTGTGTGTGTGTGTACACGCACATGCATATATTATTTACAAGCTTCACTCCACACTTTCCAGACCGCGTGCCCATGGTTTGTTGCTTCACAATACACCCCTGCCCCCAAAATCTGTGTGTGTCCCCCAAAGGGGCAAATTCACCCTCAGCGGAGAGCACCAAAACCTTTTCCCTCCCTCCCTCCCTCCCGCTCACCGCCCCCCCCCCCCCGCTCCTTTTGGCTTGGCTATGCCTGCTACACACACCCTGCAAAAGTAGGTCAGGATTGAGGGGAGTGACTGGGAACGTACAGGCAGAGTGTGTGTGTGTGTGTGTGTGTGTGTGTGTGTGTGTATATATAGAGTTCGGGGAGTGTTGTGGGAAGGATACTCCAGGGAACGAACACACACACACACACACACACACTTACAATTATATGCACACAGAACACGTGCACACAGTATATCCAAACACAACACACAATAGATACACACACAACAGAACCCCAGTGAATCATACGGACAAGCACACATGTAACACACTATAGATATACACAATGCACACATACTGCTTTACATACATGCAACATAGACACGACAAACAATACAAGAGGTATACACACAGCCACAACACAGTTACATAACCACACAAGACAAACAACAT
Organism: Chelydra serpentina; assembly: GCA_037349315.1. Lineage (NCBI taxonomy): Eukaryota > Metazoa > Chordata > Testudines > Chelydridae > Chelydra > Chelydra serpentina. The sequence continues at coordinate 25,903 of JBAIAC010000292.1, forward strand.
ATACATAGAACATGATATGTATACACTACATACACACACCACATACACAATGCACCCCCAAACATACACAGCACATCATACATACACCCATGACACAAACATACACAAAGCACAATACATACACACCTCCAACCCCATAAAACACATCATATGTACACACACTACACAGACACCATGCTTATGCACAGAACACAAGACATACACAATATACAGACAACATGCAATACACACAGCAGACTACATACATCATACCCATCCCCTAAAAACATACAAAACACAACATGCTTAGACTGACACATTACACACACAACATGCAACACACACAAAATACAATACATAACACTGAACACACGACACACACAACACCCCCCCCAAACATACAAAACACATCCTACAAACACAACACGCTTAGACACACAGCAGAGTACCCACAACATGCAACACACACACACAAGACATACACACCGTACACAGAACACACAACACCCCCCAACATACAAAACACATTACACAAACACAACACCCTTAGACACACACAAGACACCACGCACACCATATGCAACACACACACACACACACACAAGACGCAATACAATACACACAGAAGACACACAATGCACACACCCGAAATACACAAAACAGGACACCCGTAGCCACGCAACACACACCCCACTCTTCGCCACACAACACACTTCAGACACACAACACCCCGGAAAACGCGCGCGCGCTAACCGACCCCCCCCCCGCGGGCCGGGCTCGGTACCTCTCGGGCCGGGCCGGGCCGGGCCGGGCCGGTCCCTGCGGGCGGTGGCGGCCGGTCCCTGCGGCCGGCGCACGGAATGTGTGTTACTGGGTCAGCCGGTTGCATAACAGCCGCTTAGCGCCTCAGTCACGTTCTGCTTCGCAACACACAAACGGGGGGGGATGGGCCGGGAGCCGGGGGGCGGGGGGGGGCGGAGATATTTAATCCACCCCGAAGGAGAAACCACCAGCAGCGAGCGGAGCCCAGCCCAGAGGCCGGGCAGCGGGGATGGGCGCGCCCCGCCCCCCACTGGGGGGCAGGGCCGGCTGCTAGGGAGGCGGGGTCTGTCCGGCTCCGCCCATGGCAGGGATGGGAGGGGCGTCGGGGGGAGGGGTCAGTCCGGATTCCCCCCCCCCCCCCCCGAAGAGGTGGGGTTTGTCTAGATGCTCCCCCTGGCAGGGATGGGTGGGGGGGTGCCTGGACCCCCACCCCCAGAAGAGATGGGCTAGGGGTGGGGTTTGTCTAGATGCTCCCCCTGGCAGGGATGGGTGGGGGGGTGCCTGGACCCCCACCCCTAGAAGAGATGGGCTAGGGGTGGGGTTTGTCTAGATCCCCCGCCCCCCGAAGAGATGGGCTAGGGGTGGGGTTTGTCTAGATACTCCCCCTGGCAGGGATGGGTGTGGGGGGGTGCCTGAAAGCCCCCCACACACATATACAGAAGAGATGAGGGAGGGTCTGTCTGGATCCAGCTCCCCTCCCCCTGATCTTTCTTCTTCCGTCAGGCTAGATCACCGCCAACCCCCTCCCCAGGCATAAAAGGAGAGTGACTGTTGCAGTCGGACCAGCCTCCTCCACCCGCCAGGATCTGACTTGGGATGGAGCCATCATTACCTGGGGCTGGGTTGGGGATGCATTAGACCTGGGGTGGGGGACGCGGAGCGGAGAAGAAATCTTCTAGCATCCGAGGCCAGGTCAGGGGGTGCTCTGGGCCCGTGGAACCAGGGCCCACCCCCCAGCCCGGGCCTTAAACTGACCCTAGATGCAACACCCCACCCCAGAGGCAGCTGCATCTCAGTGCCAGGTGAGGGATCCCTGTATCAACAGCTCCTGAGCCCCACCCCAGAGGCAGCTGCATCTCAGCACCAGGTGAGGATCCTTGTATAAGCAACCCCCCATGCCACACCCCAGAGGTGGCTGCATCTCAGCGCCGGGCAAGGGACCCTCTATAAACAGCTGGGGAAAATCTATCCCAAAGGGAGTTACAAATGCTGGAAAGGGGGCAGAGGGCCAGAGACCTTTCACAAGCTTTTAGGCTCCACAGATCTCAAAGCACTTTACAAAGGTGACGGGGGAACGAAGTGACTGACTTGCCTCGGGACCGTTCTCCGGGGGCTGCAGAAGGGTCACATCTGCTCCTGGGACAAAGCAGGAGCCCGGGGCTCATCAGGATCCGGCCAGAGGACGGGGCACCAAGAGGTGACAGGAGGCAAAACACGAGCTGGGTTTTTGCCACACGCCGGGATGGACAAGGACAGCGCGAGCCGGAGCCAAGGTGGTTTCCACAGCCGCATGGCCGGGTGCGGGCCTGGTTTGAGCCAGGCTGGACTTTGTCTTGTGCTAACTTAAGGACTTTCCGCTGCCGTGTTCCAGCTGACTAATAAATCCCGCTCGGCTGTCGCTGCAAATCCTGGCTGCGCTGCTCTGATCCCTGACGAGGACACACAGTCTTGACCCAGGAGTCCACCTCTGTTAGACTCACTGGGCAGACCTGACGGAGCGAAGCAGGAGTTCTGAGGTCTCAGAGGCCCGGAGGCCATGTGGCCTGCCATGAAGGAAGCGCGGGACCTCTTGGGGGCTAGGCACACTGAAGGGGTTCCTCCAAGGGGCTGTTTAAAAGCTGGGGGGATTGCCCCAACCCCATGGATCTGTGACAGCAGGTCAGAATCAGCCTCATTCTACAGATGGGGAAACTGAGGCACAGTGACAGATGACGACTCACTCCAGGTCACCCAGCAGCAGAGCTGGGAACCGAACCCGCATCTCCCAACCCCCACGCTAGTGCTCTGCCCACTAGGCCACACTGCCTCCCTTTAGCACTGCTACGGGGAATGTCCCAAAGGAGGAAAATAATAAACAGACTGTCCAAGAGCATTAACATTTGGCCGCCCCTAGCCCCAGAGAGATTCATGGCACGGGGTTGGCGACGCCGTTGATAACACAGTTGTCACATCAGCTAGATGTCCGAGGGCTCAATGTGGGAGCAGGGCAGCACCCCCGGTGTTAGCGGCGACGGGGAACTGAAGGACACGAGAAGGTTTCAGAGGGAACAAGGACAGGCAGGCTTAGGAGCAAGGCAGCCGGATAACGGCCAGTTCCCATTTCCTCAGAGTTTGATCATAAGAAGCACCCAGGAAATGGGAGCTGGTGCCCCATGGCTGTTTTAAAGGTAAAAGGCCCCAGCCAGGAATAAGATCAATGAGGTCTATAAAATCATGACTGGTGCGGAGAAAGTGAATAAGGGACTGCTATTTACTCCTTCTCATGACACAAGAACTAGGGGCCACCAAATGAAATCAATAGGCAGCAGGTATAAAACGAACACAAGGAAGTAACAATAGGCACCGTCAACCTGTGGAACTCCTTGCCGGAAGATGTTGTGAAGGCCAGGACTATATCAGGGTTCAAAAAAGAACTAGAGAAGTTCATGGGGGGACAGGTCCATCAATGGCTATTAGCCAGGACAGGCAGGGTTGTAAAACCATGCTCTGAAATGTCCCTAGCTTCTTTTTGCCAGAAGCTGGGAATGGGCGAGAGGGGATGGATCACTTGATAATTGCCCTGTTGTGTTCATTCCCTCTGGGGCACCTGGCACTGGCCACTGTCGGCAGAAAGGACGCTGGGCTGGATGGACCCTTGGTCTGACCCAGTGTGGCCCTTCTTATGTTCTTAAGATTTGTTCAGACTTGTATGGAGAGTTCGTTTTCCCAGCCCGTCGCAGTGACCACGTCCCCGGCTTCTGTGCGGCCCTCCGCTGCTCCCCCTTCTATCGCACCACCAACAGAAGCGGCCGGTGCAACCGCACGTTGCCATCTCAGATGGAAACGTCAGCACTTGGAGGAAAAGGAAGCCAAATTTAACAGCGACATCCGCGCCCCAAGCCAGTTGCAAGGAACAAACCAGGTCTTCCCCCTCTCCTGACAACTCCAAATACACTGCAAACGACCCTCCCGCTGCGTCCTGTGATGGAGATGTCGTTTGCAATGGTGCTGTTGGTCCCAGGATATAAGAGACCGCAAGGTCTGTGGGGTAATATCCTGGATTGAGCCAATATCTGTGGGTGAAAGAGACAAGCTCGAAAGCTTGTATTTTCTACCCACAGAAGTTGGTCCAAGATATTTCCTCCCCCCACCTTGTTTCTGCAATGGGCACCCCAATTCCAAGCAATATCCTTCAAAGACCTTCCTGAATTGAATAGATGGATTCTTGTAGGCCGGGATCCTATGAAGAGATGTGAGACCTGGGAGCTCGGAAAACTGTGTTGAAAATGTTCCAGACAAGCATGCGGGGTTTTGGGGTTAAGAAGCAAATTTCCTGGGGAATCTCTAGGGGGAGGTGAATGCAAATTCTTCAAATCCAGTTATGCAAAACCCCGGGGGAAGCTATGCTCTGGAGAGAGGGATCTTTGTCTGGTGATCACTTCTAGAGAAGGCCAAGATAAAAGGCCTGGGATGTATAACGAAATGGTGGCTCTATGAACTTGTAACCACCATGGGGAAAACCATGTTTTGTGGGATTTTAAGGACTGAAATCTACCAGAGCCCTAGACTGGAAATGGGGGTGAGCTCCGGTAAGCTATTTAGCATGCATGTAGGTTCTTCGATTGTTTTAACACTAATAAAGGGGCTCACTTAGAAGGAGCTGTGTGGTAACTTATAACTAAGCTTGGAAGGATGAGATTTCGATTGGTAAGTGTCGAGAAACATCGATTTTGCAGTACACGCAAATGGATGAAAAGTTATTTCCACTAATAATCATCAAAATGTACAGACAGGCAAAGGAAGCAAAGCGTTGCCCGAGAACGTATTCGAGCTGGATTTCAGGCTAAAAGTTTGACATATGCTTTGATTTGACATATGATTTGCAGTTTTAGTGGTTATAAAGTTTTCACTTTTTGCCTCTTCCGTGGCTACTGTAATTAAATCATTATTGTCGGACTCTCCCGTCCCATTGTCTGATGCCCCCTCACAATTTCCCACAACTGTGAACATTTAAATCCATAAAAATAACAATAAAAAAATGCTTAAACCTCGGAATTTCACACAACCGGGAACATTTACAGCGATACAAAGAGACAAAAAGGCTTAATAATAAACACCCTTGAAATGATACAAAAATAAACCTAGAATTCTGCCGAGCCTGCTTACAAGAGCAGGCAACACACTGGCCACAGCCGCTGGAGAGAAAGCAAAGCATACGCTGTTGTTTATGTAGGGCCTACAGGAAGTGCTACTCCCCAGGTTCAGCTCTGACAGGCTTGGAATGGGATGGCTGGGCCATATATGAGGATATCCAGAGGGCCAGGCGGGGGTGAAGCAGGAGTTACACTCTGGCTTGCTGGGGGTATTACAGAGTAATGCAGGGAGCCGGGCAGCCTCTGAGCCCTGGTCAGGAGGGAGAGAGATGCGGGTCTGTGCCGACCAGAGGTGACAGCCGGAAGTGGGCGCCCTTGGTGGATCATGGAGTGGGAACACGGGTGCAGCTCCCCTAAAGCTGTGACATGCGTTATCACGGCACTTGTGGCTTTCCCCCGCCCGATCGTCTCTCACGGGCTATCGAAATCTCCGCTCCAGTCTCCGACGGCAGCCTCCAGCACCCACCTGGTACATTTCAAACCAGCCCCTTGGCGCTTTCCCCCAGAGCCAATGGGATAGAAAATGAGGGAGGACGGGGGTGAGGGGGCGTCAGACAGACAGACAGACCCTTTTAGATTCCACAACAAACACTTTGTCCAAACCATGGGAACAGCCCTGGGCTCTAGGATGGCTCCCCAGTAAGCCAATATCTTCAAGGGCCACCTTGAGGAAGAATTGCTGGACAAACGTACCATGATATATACAGTGAGGATATTTTCCTCCTCTGGACAGACAAGCTAAACTCCCTCATGGATTTCCACCAACTTCCACCACCGCCGCCCCATCCACCAAACTCTCTCTGGAACACACCCGCACCAGCGTCAACTTCTTGGACACCACCGTCAGCTCCAACAGCGGAACCCTACAGACAACTATCTGCAAGAAACCCACAGCTCATCACCACACCTACCTCCACAGATCCAGTAACCACCCCAGGCACACCCAGAAGTCTGATACCTGCCGCCTGGCCCTCAGGTACCACAGAACATCCTCTGAGGAGAAAGTCCTCGACACACCAAACAACGATACTCCACCAGAGAAGTAGATCACATCATGGAACGGGCCACCCAAATACCCCAAGAGAACCTGCTTTAATATGGAAATAAAAACCCCTCTGACCACTCGTCCCTAGTTGTCACCGACCACCCCTCACTGGTACCCAAACAGGGTATCATTCAGCAATTACAACCCAGACGTGATGGGGACCACAACCTGAAAGAAAACTTTCCTGAACCCCCTCTTCTGGCCTTCAAACAACCCTCCAACCTTGCCAAATTTATCATCAGAAGCCAGCTCCCCACAGACCAGGACCCATCAACTCAAAGCGACGCCAGACCCTGCCAGAACAACAGATGCAAAACCTGCAGACACATCTCGACACAACACACCTTTCGAGACCCGTGGGACCGTCACACGCCTATCGCAATGTGTGCTGGACTTCAGGCCCAAAGCGCCCCAAGAGCAGCCATGTGGGTGAGTCTTGAACGGACTCGCACGGGACAAGGATGAAAGACAAAACCGCCCTGTCACCCTTGGGCGGGCTCTTTTCACAAAGTGATCACTCCATAGCTGACCTCTCTGTCCTCGTCCTCAAAGGAACCCCCTTCACAAGCCGGGCCTGGGAGCGTCCATGGATAACGTCACCAAAACGCTAAACATCGTGGGCTCAATAAAGACACTGGATTTAGGGCTATTGCAACAAACTGTAACCCACTAACCCCCCTGTTTTTGGCCTACGACTGCAGGGGTCTTAAGAAGCCGCTTCCCCTTGACGGGTCCCTTAGAAAACGTTCAACCTCCCTATGCTAAATAACCCGGCCCCCCGTTGCATTTGGCTGTGACGCTCGGAGCCCCTTTCCCAGGCCTGGAGAAGAAACTCGAATCTCTCTCTCACCAGAAGCTGGCCCAATAAAAGACGTGATCTCGCCCACCGTGGTGCTCAGCTAGATGGGGGGAGGCCTGGGGGGGGGGGGGGGGGGGATACAATGTGTCATGGTGACAGGACCCTGAATCACGGTCGATAACCACGTCGGCAGCGCCACCTGACCCTACCGCTAAAGGAAGGTGCCAGCGACAATGCAGGTCACGGGGGTATTTATAGTGGATCCAGCGCTGGGGCCTGGTTCGACTCGGGGGTCTCTGTGTCTCCCCAGGGTGGGACAAGCCCCCCAACACACACACAGCCTCCCCAATGACATGCCCCCATCACAAACACCCCAAGGGGCTTCCTCCCCCACCCCCCTGCACTCCCTGCCCCATCAGCAGGCACCTGTGCCACTCACTACCCTGTTGTTTACGTAGGACCTACAGGAAGTGCTGCTCCTCAGAGGCAGGTTCAGGACTGATATGGGGTAGCCTGGACCAAGGGGGCTGGCCAGGCCAGGCTAGCCATAGGGTCAGGAGCGCCTGGGGCAGGATATCAGCCCCGTTGTGTGTCTGGGGAAGTATAGCTCTGACTGTCCTCACAGCCCCTCCTCTTCATACAGGGAGAAAGCAAGGGATGTGGTGTCCCTGAGCTCACACACTGAATCAGAGGGTGAGTCAGCCATAGAACCCAGGAGTCCTGGCACCCATCTTCCTGCTCTAACCTTCCCATCCCCCTGCTCTAACCACTAGACCCCACTCACGCCCCAGAACCCGGGGTAGAACGGAGGAGTCCTGGTTTCTAGCACCCCCCCTAATCACTAGCCCCCTTTCCCACCCCACTGCTGGGAGCAGAAGCCAGGTATCTTCGCTCAGCTCCCGCAGCAATAACAAGCTAACCCTGGCATCCTGGCCAAGTGCCAGCCTGGAGGATTGCACCCGGCCTCCTTAACTCCCAGTGCAACTTTCCTGGGGGTCAGGGATTCCCTTCCACTTCTGTCCCCGAACAACTGCCACAACCCACACCAGAGGGGGCTGCATGACAGGGGCAAGACCGTCCTAGAAAATTCAGCTCCAGTCCCAAGAGCATCTTGGGAAATGTAGTTTTTAAGGTCGCAGGGCATCCTGGGAGGTGTAGTTTTTTAAAGTCTCACCGCACCCTGGGAAGTGTAGTTTTGTGGCCTCAGTGCATCCTGGGAAATGTAGTTTGGGGAGGCCCAGTGCATCCTAGGTATGTTAGTTTGCACAGGGGAGCAGACAGAGGGTGTCAGCTCAGCCCCCACCCCACCCTCCACCCAAGGAGCTCACATTCAGGACAGCAGGATGCCTTGGGGTGCGCGGGGGAGGAGACCAGTTGTGTTTTGTTTGTCCTCCCCCACCCGAGCCCAAGGCCCCTCCCCCATCAGAGTCTGCCTCCCCCCCCCACTTCCTTCAAGCAGGGCCCCTTCCCTCCTGTGAACTGCAACTGTAGAAGCCTGTTCTCCTGGGCCCCCGCAGCAAGGCCCCCCCCCCCCCCCCGTAGCTGTGGCAGCTGGAAGAGTGACCGACCCCCCAGCCCCTCCCCCAGGTACCAGTTACAGGTACTGGCATGGGCTGGCAGAGGCCAACCCTAGACTTAAGTCCCCCCCAACCCCTCACCCGCAAGCGAAGGGACTACAAAGTCCAGGCCACAACTGAATGTGGGCGACAAAAACTGGGAGAGCTGGGATGGGAGGGCAGGTCCCAGGGCTCCAGCAGGGGACCCCGAGCTGCGCCCCAAAGGAGTCCAAGGAGCCAGTGGGCGCCGCCCAGAGGAATGCAGTCTGGGATCCAGGAAGGGACCTGGCCCCACAGTCAGGGCACCCCCTGCCCAGCTGCACCCTCCTGGCCCGGTGGATTGGCCCTATGGCCGTCATGGGCAGTGCTAGGAGGGGGCTCGTGAGGGGGTCGCGGCTGGGACCTGCAAACACAATGGAGGAAGAGTCCGGCCAGAACGTCAGCGGGAGGCACCGGACGAGCCGGAAACGGGGCTGCCCCCGGCGCGCTCGACGTCCTCAGCAGAAACAGAGGGTGGGGATACTGGGTGAACCGCGCCATCCGCACGCCTGCGCTCGTGGGCCGCCAGCGGAGGTCACCGGCGGGCGGCGGGACTGGGGCCGAGTACAGGCTGGCCACTAGGGCAACCTGCCCTCTGCAGGGGGCAGCCGGTCCTGCCAGCTGGCGCCAGGGCAGGGCACGAAGCCATGGCCGGTGCGGCGCACCAGCGGGCAGAGATGTTTGCCGCACACGGGGCGGAGAGGGCCCGGCTGGAGGGGGTTCAGCCTGCCTTGCGGGGCAGAGGCCCCGTTACACATGCCAGGGAGCCGGGGCAGGCGGGGACCCAGGCCTCACGTACTTTCCCCAGCAGCGGACTCTGAAGCATTCTGTGTCTCAGATCAGGGCCCTCGAGGTGGAGCTTCTTGGGCCAGCAGCTGACCTGGATCCCGTCCCTGTGCCCCACCACAGATGCATCTCAGCACCGGGGGGAGGGATCCTAGTATAAGCAGCCCCTGGGCCCCACCCCAGCAGTGGCTGCATCGCAGCGTGTGCAAGCCCTGTGGCAAGCCGGTGCTCGGTGCTGCTGCTGCAACGACACGCAGGATTAGAGAGGAAGGTGGGATCTGGGTTCAAATCCAACGTCAGCACCCGGGGCTGGCGCTGCGGGACAGCGTGATGGGCAGAGGGTGGCGCTGTGCATAGCTAGAGGCGTTGCCCCTCTGAGTTCCCTTCAGGCTCCTGCCCCCCCTGCATTGGGGGGTGGGAGTACAGGCTCCCCCAGCAAGTTATAGCCCTCCCTACTGAGGGGCAAGCGGCTGTGAAGGATCTGACATGGCCGGGGGTGGGGAGGAGGGAGACCGGGGTAGATGGGCCCACGGCCCTGACCCAGGGTGACCAGGAAGGAGGGAGACCGGGCTAGATGGGCCCCCAGGTCTGATCTTGTCTGTGCTCCTTAGGAGCTTCGGGGAGCCACCCAAACAAACAGGGGCGCATCCCCCAAGAAACATGTTTATTATTGTAAAAGTCTCCGGCGACGGATACACGATAGAAAACCCCCCACGCGCTCCAAGGGGCAGAAATCTGTACAAATATACACGGGGAGGGGGTCAATTAACATGGGGGGGGAGGGCCCCAGGAAGGGGAGATGATAACCCACACCTGCTCCAAGCCACCCCCTTCCCCCCCCAGCACCCCTCAGTTCATCTTGACCAGGATCTGTTCAGAGAAGAACTTCTTCAGCTGCGCCACCTCGGCCGAGAGCGATGCCAGCTGGCTCCGGAGGGCACCGTTCTCTGTCTGGTACCCGGGCTCCTGGAGTGGGATGTGGGGTGACCCCCCAGTGCTGTAGCACCCCCCAAACGGTGCAGCCCCCACCCCTGACGCTGCCGCCCCGTTCCTTTGGTCCTCCCCTCCGGCTGCGCCCCCCCGCCACTCCCCGGCGGGGGGCAACGGGGCATAGGGGGCCTGGGCCTCGCCCCCCATCTCCTCGGACCCCCCGGACATCTTGAAGCGCAGCTTGTGGGGCAGGCTCTTGACGGCATCGGCCGCCGGGTCATAGCGCCCCCCCTGGCCTGCCTCCCCCGCCTCCCCGGGGGCCTCGGGCACCAGGCAGTGCCCCTCAAACCCGTCCCGCTCCTCAAAGAACACGGGGCTGCCCATGCTGGAGCTGCTGGGTGTGGAGAACCCGGAGTCCTCGGAGTACCCCCCGCCCGGCTCCGGCTGGAAGGGGCGGCCGTAGCGCGGCGGCAGGGGCTCGGTGCCCAGCGGGTACGGGTAGGGGGCGGGCGCAGCGGCCGGCCGGGGGGGCTCGGCTGGCTCGCGGACGAGGCCGAAGCGGAACTTGAGGGCCAGGAGCTCGGCCTTGAGCCGGGCGTTCTCCTCCAGCAGCGCCAGCACCCGGCTCTCCAGCGCCAGGTCGTTGACGCGCCGCTTCTCCCGCGAGCGCTTGGCCGCCTCGTTGTTCTTCCGCCGCTTGTCCCAGTAGCCGGCGTCCTTCTTGTCCTCCGGGGTGAACTCGCGCTGGCGCCGGGCCGCGTTGGCCGCCCCCCCCGCGGCCGGGCTGGCCGGGGCCTGGGGCCTGGCCCCCCCCGCCAGCAGCGAAGGCGCCAGCGGCCCGCTGCCCGTCGGCAGGGACGGGGAGTCCTCGGCGAAGCAGGACACCGCGACTGGGCCTGGCGAGGGCGGGCGAGGTGGCTCCTCCGGGGGTGAGCTCATCGCGCCAGGGGACGGGCCGCGCCCGGCTGCGGAGGGGGGGGAAAGAGGGGGGGGTTAGCGTGTGGCAGGCGATGGGTGGAAGCTAATGGGAGGTGAGCATGCATTGGCGTGTGTGTGTTGTGTGTGTGTGTGTGATGGTCTCTGTGCTTGGCAGTGCGCACTTGTGACTGTATCTGGGTGTGTGACTGCGAGTGTGGAGGGGGTGTATCACAAGCGTGTGAGTGTGTCTGTGTGTGCGCACACACACACACACACACACACACACACACACACACACACACACACACACACACACGAGAGTCCAAGTGGCCTGGAGCTGAAGTTTGTGTCATATGTAAATTAGTTGATATATCCAAATTAGGTCCATACATCATTTGCATAAATGTAACTTATGGAACTGCACCGCCCCTCCTCCCCCAGTCTCCTTCACCCCCCCTTTGTCTCTCGGGTTGTGAGTTCTTTGGAGTAGGGTTTGGGGTCCACACACACACAACAACACACCATCACACACCCACAAAACACAAATCAGCTAACACAACCACACCCACATCAGCCTAACACAACCAGCCTAACACAACACACACAGTTCAACAGCACCTCACGTCTCTCTCAGACACAACACACAGAGTCACACTCAAACACTGTCCAGTACGGTCACACAGACACACACAACCCTCGTAAGAGACTCACAGACTCACCACGCACACCCAGTCACACGTACACCCCCGCACACACACACGCTCACATGAACGGAGACAGGGATAGATCCGCCAAGCCTCACCCACCCACCCTCTGGCGCAGGCCGGACTCGCTCCGGGACCCCACCCAGCTCTGGCCGGCTGCGTATGGTGCAGCGCACAGCCCGGGGAATCACAGCCGCGTAAAACCCACAGGGATTCACCCGGGGCGGGGGCTGAGCTCAGAATCCAGCCCTGACATCCCCCCACCCCACCCCAACCTCCCTGCACGCTGACTGGGGGCCCAACCTGTCATCCCGGACCTGCTGTCCCTGCTCCAGGCATTTCAGCTCCCCTCACCCCCCCCCCCCCCCCCCCCCCCCCCCGGCCGGGAACATTCCAGCCCTGGGACAGGACGTACTGCCCCCCCCCCGCCCCCGCAACAGGACAAACAAACTTGCTCTGAGCCAGCTGCTATTTTTGGCTGCTGCACAGGAGTGTGTGTGTGTGGGGGGGGGGGGGGGCGCGTTGCACAAAACTTCACCAGCAATGAAGGGGTTAATTTTCCAGGGACCAGAGATTGGGAGGGGGATGTTTTATTTAGGAAAGAGAAAGTGAAGCAATCGCACCCAGAATCACACACAACCAGCCAGCCACACAATCACACACACACACAACCAGCCAGCCACACAATCTCTCTCTCTCTCTCTCTCACACACACACACACACAGAACCAGCCACACAATGACACACACACAGAACCAGCTACACAATGACACACAACCAGCCAGCCACACAATCACACACACACACACAGACCCTGCCAGCCACACAATCACACACACACACACAGAGAACCTGCCAGCCACACAATCACACACACACAGAACCAGCCACACAATGACACACAACCAGCCAGCCACACAATCACACACAATGACACACAACCAGCCACACAATGACACACAACCAGCCAGCCACACAATGACACACACACAGAACCAGCCACACAATCACACACACACAGAACCAGCCACACAATCACACACCACCAGCCAGAAACACAATCACATACACAGAGGCATACATATATCCGAATACGTAATCACACACACATACATCCAGCACACAAACATACACAATCACACTTGTTTACACAAATATATCCACACAAATGTAAACAAATGTACACAACCATATCCATTTACACACAGACACACACGTCTATACAGGCATGTACTCTTACAAACACACAGAGTCACACAAACACCGCTGCAAAGAAATGCACACCACTTTTTATATATTACACACACCGTCTCACACACAAATACACAAATCCTTCTAAGCATGCAAACAGGAATGCAAAGAAATAGTCATATAAATGCACACAGCTGTACACACAAGCACAAAATACACACAGCCACATATGCAAACACAAAACACACATATCCATGTTAACACACACACACAAGTATACAAATATACCACCATATCTGCATACCCATATATGGACATATACACCCATACACAAACACACTGGCACAAACACATACACACCCGTATATGTAAACTGTTAACACACAAGTGTACAAACCCACATCTGCACACACAGAGCTAGGCAGCTGCACTCTCCACCACAAAATGCCTATATAAACACCTCCCCATCCAAGCCAACACCAACACCCCATCTGCACACACACACACCACATTAAACCTGCAAACAAACCCACATACAACAGCCCAACAAACACACAACCCCCTAGATACACAAGCCCAAATGCAAAGTACAGAGTTTCAAAGAACAAAGTTACACACATAGAGACCACAAACACACACATGCTAAATATGTAGTCATACACACAAACCCATGTTACCATGCCCTCTACACACACAGACCCGCAAACACACCCCACCACATGAACACAGACAAGGGTAGGCAGCCAGGAATGCAAACAAAATGATACAACACCCACAAAGTTATATAAGCATAGTAACATCTAGAGCCCCATCAGCACACACACACACAGCTCACACAGAGCCATGCACACACACACACACAGCCGTGCACGCGCACACTGCTACGCACACTGCTACACACACACAACCATGCATGCGCACACACAAGCACACACACAGCCGTGCACGCGCACACACACATTGCTACGCACATGCGCACACACAGCTACACACACACAGAACCATGCATGCACAGACACGCACACACAGAGCCATGCACACACACACACTACTCACACAATCACACAGAGCCACGCACACACACACACAGCCGTGTACGCGCACACTGCTACACACACAACCATGCATGCACACACACACAGCTCACACAATCACAGCTACGCGCACACACACACACACACACAACCATCCATGCACACACACACAGCCTGCACGCGCGCACACACACATTGCTACGGACAGAGCCATGCACATGCACACACACAGCTACACACACACACAACCATGCGCGCGCACACACAGAGCCATGCACACACATACACACACACAGAGCCGTGCACGCGCGCACACACATTGCTACGCACATGCACACACACAGCTACACACACACACACAGAAGCATGCACGCGCGCACACACAGACACACAAAAACAGGGGCACACACAGCCCCTCCCCCACCTCATGCAGGTGTGGGTGCGGATGGTGCCTGTGTCCCCCCCCCCACCGCGCCCGCAGGCCCCCGCCGGGGCTGGGCGCCGCTCCGGGTCCTTACCGCCCTGCGGTCGCTACGCTGCAATAGGGGCCCGGCGCCCCTTCGCCGCTGCCTCCGCGTCTGCCGCGCCCGCCCGCTCCGGCCCCTATTTGTGCCAAGTTCAGCCCGGGCCCCAGCCTCACCTCGGGTAACCCCGGGACGTCACCGCCTCCCGCCCCCTCCCGTCCCCCCGGCAACCGCGCGCCATGGCAACAGGCACCGCCCCCCGGCAACGGGCCGGGATGCTCCGCGGGCGCCGGGCTAGGAAGAGGGGTGGCAGAGCCACTGGGAGGCACCCCCAGGACCCCGGCTCCAAGCCAGTGAGCCCCCCACCGCTCCCAGAGCCGGACATGGAACCCAGGCGTCCTGGCTCCCAGCCCCTCCCAACCACTAGACCCCACTCCCCTCCCAGAGCTGGGGATAGAACCCAGGAGTCCTGGCTCCCAGCCCCCCACCTCCCTTCAACCACTAGACCCCCACTCCCCTAGCTAGGGATAGAACCCAGGTGTCCTGGCTCCCAGCCCCCACTCCAACCCCCATCCCAGAGCTGGGAGTCAGGACTCCTGGGTCTGTCATCAGCTCTGGGAGGGGAGGGAAGGGGAGGGGGCGTGTGGCTGGGATGCAGGACTCCTGGGTTCTATCTCTAGCTCGCCACCCATCTTCCCCTCCCCCCATCCAGCCCCTATCTCCTGCATCCCCTTCTTCTCTCCATAGCAACAGTCCTCGCCGCTGGGCCGGAGCTTGTGGCAACCAGACGCTGCCATGGCAACCCACTGATGTCAAAGGGCCTGGAATAACTGGGGCATAATCCATGGAGCCGGGGGACCCGACCAAGGGGGCCTGATGGAGTCCCGCTCATTAGCTGAATTACGATAATGCCTAGAGGCCCCCAGCTGAGACTGGGGCCCCACCGTGGTAGGTGCTGCAGCGGCAGACCCTGCCCCAGAGAGCTCATCTGCATAGACAAAGGTTGGGAGGGAAAACTGAGGCACAGAGAAGGAAAGGGGCTTGCCTAAGGTCAGTGGCAGAACGGGGAACAGAACCCAGGAGTCCTGGCTCCCAGCCTCCCCCCCTCCAACTAGCCCCCACTGCCCGCCCAGAGCTGGGAACAGAACCCAGGAGTCCTGGCTCCCAGCCTCCCCCCCTCCAACTAGCCCCCACTGCCCGCCCAGAGCTGGGAACAGAACCCAGGAGTCCTGGCTCCCAGCCTCCCCCCCTCCAACTAGCCCCCACTGCCCGCCCAGAGCTGGGGCTAGAAACCCGGTGCCCTGAGGCCCAGCCTGGTGCATTGGCCACTAAACCCATCCAGGTGATTTCAAACCCAACCCCTTGGGAGCGGGGCCAGGGCCTGCTCGCTGTGACTGTCATTGACCCTGTCCCCCCTGCCCCCCCCGGCCAAGCCACCTCCCCCGGATCCCTCCTCTTCCCGGCCCGTGTCCATCGCACTTGGGATCTTTGCTGGTTACGTTTCATTTTGTCCTGTGTGTGTGTGCGTCTGTGCATAGTGTGTGTGTGTGTGTGTGTGTGTGTGTGCATGGGTGGGTGGGTGGGCATTTGTGCACAGAGTGTTGGGAGGGGAGTGTGCATGCGCCTTTGTGCACACTGAGAGTGTGTGGCAAAGTGGACACAGAGTACGTATGGGGTGTGCTTGTGTGTCCATTGAGTGGGCGAGGGTGTATGAGGGCTCTGTGTGTGTGTGTGTGTGAGGGAAGTGTGGGTTTATGTGGAGGCATACAGCGTATGTGGGAGGGGTGTGAGTGTGTGTGTGTGAGTTGTGTACAGTGTGTGGGTATGGGTGTTGGCGGGAGTGTCTGTACTGTGTGTTTGTTGCTGAGGGTGTGTTTGTATGTGGGATCTGACACCGTTTATGAGAGCTGAGGGTATTCCGAGTGTTGTGCTGGTGTTGTGCATTGAGGGGGTGGGAGACATTGTGTGTGTGTTGGTGATGCTGTGCAGCGTAGTGTGTGCGCACGGCTGTGGATGTGCACTCTGGGGTGTGAGCGTTGGTGTCAGGGGGTTGTGCGGCGTGCGAGGGGTGTGTTTGTGCAGCTGGGAAGTTAACACAAGCCCTTTGCCCTAGCTGCGGCAGCTGGTGAGTGGGCAGAGCGGGTGTGAGTGCGGGTGTGCGCAGAGGGAGAGTGTTTGTCCTACACTGTATTTCAACACCCGGCCCTTTGCCCCAGTTCGGGAGTCTGGGAGGGGTGTGTCTGTGAATCCCATATCTGTGTGTGTGTGTGTGTGTGTGTGTGTGTGTGTGTGTGTGTCTCAATAATCTGCATCAGGACTCACTAACTGGGGGGGGGGGAATGGGACATGGGGGCTTTCTCCTCTGGGGGGGCTGGCTCCAATCTGGGGCAGGCACCAGCCCCATGGGAGGGGGGCGGAGATCAAGGGGTCAGGCTGGGAGAGAGGCACAGGGCGGCGACCCCAGGGGCCTGATCTGCGCACACGCCGGCTCCCCGCCCGGCGGGCCCCACACCCAGGCCCCCGGCCCAGGGGAAGGAGCTTACGCAAGCCGGGGGCTGTTATGTAACGGCCTGGCCCCGACCCAACTGCTCGGGCTGGTAGCCTGGATCCAGTTACATCATCAGGCAGCACCAGCCAAGGAGGCCAGGAGGATGAAGGATCCCCGGCGGCGGTGGGGGAATGAGGGGGGGGCACACACAGTCAGATTCCCCCCACCCAGCCCCAGACACTGCCCTCCCCGAACTGGGGACAGAACCCAGGCATCCCGGCTCCCTTACAAACACCGGCGACCTACTGCTCCATGCCCTGCATGTACCTGGCCTCAGCAGTGAGGGGGGAATTCAGACCCCCTGCTCCCAGATCACAGGCCCCAGGCAGCTCAGCTGCTGGAGAATCCCCCTCAGCCGTCAGCAGTAGAGGGTCTATGATCCACGGCACAGCAATTCCCTCTCCTTCCAGCAGGGGGTGCAGCTGGCTCCTCGTAGACCACCCCCACCCCCCACCCCTTTCTTCCAGGGGGCTCAAGGGGCCAGTGGCAGGGCTGAGCCAGGAGGTATCATAGCCAGCCCAGCTCCCACCCACCATGGCTGGTGGCGCTGGGCCAAGGAGGGGATGGCCTGGGGAGCGGGGAGGGGAGTGGGGGCTAGTGGTTAGAGCAGGGGGGCTGGGAGCCAGGACGCCTGGGTTCTGTCCCTGGATCTAGGAGGGGGGGCTAGTGGTTAGAGCAGGGGGGCTGGGAGCCAGAACGCCTGGGTTCTGTCCCTGGATCTTGGGGGGGTGGGGGCTAGTGGTTAGAACAGGGGCGGGGGCGGGACTGAAGGGCAAGGAAGCTGCGGGGGCCCCCCCTTCGCCCCCTTGGCGCCAGCTGGGTCAGGGCGGGCGAGTTGTGTAATGCGGCTCCCAGCGGGGACATCGTGTTCCCAGGCTGCCTATTTATAGCGCCCGCCGCCCCGCCCCCGAGATTACCTGTTTATGCAGCTGGGGGGAGTGAGGGGGGGTGAGGAAGGCAGAACTCCTGGGTTCCTTCCCTGGGAGGGGAGGGGGGTTTAGGGGGTGGAGGAGGGGTTGGGAGGCAGGACTCCTGGGTTCCTTCCAGGGGAGGGGGGGGGTCTAGCAGTGAGTGGGGGGTGGGGCAAGGGTGTCTCTTTCGCTCCCCATGGGGCTCTGCCCAGTTCCTAGAATCCCACCCCAGGAGGCGGGGCTGGCGCCAGGGCCAGGGCGGGGCAGCAAATTTGTGCCCCTTGGCTGCAGCCTGCGATGGGGCAGCTTCCCAAGGATGGGGGGGTGGGGGCGGCAGCCCTGGGGAGCCGCTGGCCGAACCTTCCCCATCTGCAGGGGGGGGCGTGAACTGCTGGGGCCCCCCATTCCTGACCCGCAGCCCCCTGCTAGCCCAGCCCTGGGCTCTCCCCCCACCTCTGCTGGGGCCCCCCATTCCTGACCCGCAGCCCCCTGCTAGCCCAGCCCTGGGCTCTCCCCCCACCTCTGCTGGGGCCCCCCATTCCTGACCCGCAGCCCCCTGCTAGCCCAGCCCTGGGCTCTCCCCCCACCTCTGCTGGGGCCCCCCATTCCCGACCCGCAGCCCCCTGCTAGCCCAGCCCTGGGCTCTTAGGTATCACAGCCAGTCCCATTCCCCCCTGTCAGTGGGCCGGGGAGGGGCTCGGTTGGTGCCGGTCCGGCTGGCGGTTCTGTGACGGGCACCTGCCCTCTAGGGACTTTGGCCGCAATCCAGCAAATTCCTTCTGCCCCGTGATCCGGCCGGGATCTGGACTCTGCCACCTCAGGGGCACAGCCCAGCTTCTGCCCCCCCCACCCCCCAGCCCCAGCCCCAGAGTTCTCCATGCCCCCCCCCCGCCCCCAAAAAGCCTCTGCTGCTGCTTCCTGCCCTAGAGATTTGGGGCCTGGGCCCTTTGCCGAGCCTCTGACTGAGGAGTGGGGCAGACAGGGGGCAATCGCCCCCGGCCCCAGGAGGTGGGCAGAGCCCCCCAGTCTTGTCGGGGTGTCAGTGGCTTATAGCAGGGGAGCAGTGAGATCCCCCCCTCCTCTGGGGGTACTAGCAGGGCCCAGTGGGCGGCTCGGCCTGGTTTCACCTGTGTCCCGAGTTACACCCCCGCGCTCCCATGGCTGGGGGGGGGGGGCACAGGTCGGGGGGGCTGCGGGCGCAGCCTGGCATTGTGCTAGGCAGGGACGATGACACAGCTCCCCACCCCCCCCCCCACCCTTCCCGGCCAAGGATGAGGTAAGAGTAGGCCCTACCAAAACACCGGAAGCCAAACATCCTGGGTGTAGGGACCTTTGTCATCGGATCTCAATGCAGCAGCTGGGGGGGGGGGGGAGAGAAGGAAGCACAGGGCCCCCTCTGCTGGCAGAGATTGTAAAGACATGACACCGCCCCCCCCACACACACACTTCAACAGCCGCTATGCCAACACCCACACTCCCCACAACACCCCCACCAAACAGCCCAAGATACACACACTGCAACACACACACTCCATCGCAGACCCACCTCACCACACCCTGCACACAGCCAGCCCCCCACACACACACATTCCCGGCAACACACACACACACACTCCACCGGACACACACAGCTTGTAGGCAACACATCCCACAACCCCCATACACAGAGCCATCCCCACAACACACCCGTGCTGCAATACGCCAGCGGCTGCAACACCCCAACACCAGCCCCCCCTCCCCCGCTCTAACAGTCACCACCTCCCCAAGACGTACAGCGCCATGCACACGCCCTCACCCCACCGACACGCCCAGAGCCACCCCCAACGCAGGCCATAGCAGTGGGGCTACTGGGGACAAACTGGCCAGCCCGTCAGAAGAGATCCACCCCAGGTCACACTCATGGGCCCATCTACCCTGGCATCCCACCTCCCCCAGTGGCCAGGAGGAGGGGTTGCAGGGGAAGGTGCAACACTCCCCCTAGTGGGCACTGATGGAATAACCTGCCCCTGGGCCCACTCCCTTGTAGCACCCCCGCCCTGCTTACCGGGGGGGGTGGGGGTGGCAGGTGCGCCAATCCCCCCTCCCTAGGGGGAACAACATTAACACTAAATACACACTGGCTGCCCCCCCTCCCCAGGGAGAACAACATTAACACTAAATAGACACTGGCTAAGGGCAGGGCGCTGGGATGGGGAAGCCAGGGGAGGGAAACTGAGGCACACAGCCCAGCAACAGGCGAGCACCCAGCGCCAGGCACTGCAGGGGTGGGGACAGTCAGATAGCTGGGGGGTGTATGGGGATGGCTGGATGGACAGAGAGCTGGGGGTGTGGGGCTGGCTGGGGGTGGGGATCTACCTCAGGGGGTCCAGTCAGTATCAATAGCCCCCTCCCCACCTTAATTGGTAACCAGAGATTTGCCCTCCCTGGCAAATCCTAGCTGGCATCAGCACCCATGACTGGGCCCCCCGGCCACGCTGGTGCTGGGACTTTTCATGCAGCAGCCTGGAGGTGACCCTGGGAACCCCCCTCTCAACCCTGCCCTGGAGCACCCCTTTGGAGGCAAAGTGGGACCCCCTAAACTCCTCCCCCAGCTAGGCCGGGGACTCACTGATCACAGCCAGGTCACCCTGGCGTCTGGGCAGCTCCTGGCCTGTACAACATTTATCCTCACCTCCCCCCCACGCTGTGGGGAAGGGCTATTCTCCCCCATGTACAGCTGGGGAAACTGAGGCAGGGAGTCACGAACCCTCTGTCCCTGGGTGGCGCTGACCTCTCCCCTCTAGCGCCCCTCGGTTATTGAAGGGATGTCGTCCCCCCCCGCCCCCCGTCCTGGCCGCCCCCAGAGCGCCGACATCAGGCGTCAGACCAAGACAATCACGAGACTGATTTAGAAATCACGAGATTATTATGGAAACAACCAGTGCGGGGGCTGCATTTACACCGGGGCATGGCGACCCCCACAGCTTCTCAGACACCATTGAATCCCCCCTCACCCCACAGCCCCAGAGAGGTAGGTCAGTGACACTGTCCCTATGTCACAGATGGGGAAACTGAGGCACGGAGTGCTCAAGCTCCCCCAGAGTGTCACAGGGGCAGAGAACCCAGGACGCCCGACTCCCCACCCCAGCTCTGCCCATTAGGCCCTGCTCCCCTCCTAGCACTTGGTATAGCTCTGCACCAGGGCGTAGTACGATTTCCAGACGGCCGGATCCTGCTGGCACAAGGTCCCCCCGCCCCGCTGCTCCTCCTCCTGGTTGCGGTTCATGTCGCCCACGCAGGCCCAGCCGGGGGTGCTCTCGGTGCTCACGCACCACTTGGAGTGGTCGATGGTGGCCGAGAAGGCCGGCCCCGGGGCCGGAAAGCCCAGCTCCTCCACGTTATAGACCCGGTAGGGCCCCGAGCAGTTGGAGGGCAGGACGCCCCGGGAGTTGGGCCAGAACTGGACGTAGAGGTCGCTGGAGAGCGCCTGGGCCAGCCAGCCGGAGTAGAGATCTGGGGGGCAGAGAGCAGGGGGGGGGGGGTTAGAGAGCTGGGGGGGAGGGGAAATGACCGGGGGGGGGTCACTCAGAGGTGCTGTGGGGCTGATCGGGGCGGGGGAAAGAGACCCCAGGGGGAGCTGACCGGAGTACAGATCTGGGGGGCAAAGAGTGGGGGGGGGGGGTTGCGAGCTGGAGGGGCGGAATGTGGGGGGGGGTGAGTCAGAGGCGCTGTGCGGCTGATCTGGGGGGAACACATCAGAGGGAGGATAGAAGGTTGGGGGACAGAAGACCCCAGGGGGGAGCCGGCCACAGTACAGATCTGGGGGCGGGGGGTTAGCTAGCTGGAGGGGTGGAATGGGGGCGTGAATGGGGCTGATCTGGGGTGGGGGAAGAGACCCCAGGGGGAGCCAGCCGGAGTACAGCTCTGGGGAGGGGGGGTTAGCGAGCTGGAGGGAGGGGAATTGGGGGGTGAGTCAGAGGCGCTGTGGGGCTGATCTGGGGGGAACACAGAGGGAGGATTGAAGGTTGGGGGACAGAAGACCCCGGGGGGAGCCAGCCGGAGTACAGATCTGGGGAAGCCGAGGTGTTGGGGGGGTAGCACCCCTTGGGGTGGTTATAAGGCCATCGGGGGGCTTGCGTTGGGGTTTATCAGCCCCCCCCCATGCATGAGTGTAGGTCTGGACCTGCCAGCCCCCAGAGACACCCCCCGCCCCAATTCTCACCGTCGTGGAAGAGCCGGAACTTGCCCAGGCTCAGGAAGCGGCGCCCCCCCAGCGAGGTCAGGGCCACGCTGCGGTTCCAGGGGGGG
Organism: Chelydra serpentina; assembly: GCA_037349315.1. Classification (NCBI taxonomy): domain Eukaryota; kingdom Metazoa; phylum Chordata; order Testudines; family Chelydridae; genus Chelydra; species Chelydra serpentina. Next base: position 48,268 of record JBAIAC010000292.1, read on the forward strand.
GCCCGCACGTGCTGCATCTCGGAGGCCCGGCGCAGGTCGGGCAGGTCCTGGGCGAAGGGCCCCTGCACCCGGGCGTCGAACACCTCGGGGTCGGTGAACCTCAGCTGGGTGCCTGGAGCGAGTGGGGAGGGGGGTTGGGGGCGGCAGGACAAGACCCGCAGCCCTCCCCCCGCCCCGGGTGAAACGAGTTTGCCAGGGCTCAGCCCAGCCCCAGGTGTCCCCATCACAGACACTGCCCCAGCAACAGACCAGGGAGACTGAGCCCCACTGAGCCATGGGGCCTGGGGTCACTCTGCCACAACCAGGCTGTACCCTCACTGGGGTAGACACCGAGTCAGTCCCCACAGCCATCAGAGCTGGGAGAGAACCCAGGAGTCCTGGCTCCCCCATTACTCCCGGCTATCACCACTAGACCCCACTCCCCTGACAGAGCTGAGATAGAACCCAGGAGTCCTGGCACCCAGCCACCGCTCTAACCACTAGCCCCCACTCCCCGCCCCGGGCTGGGAGAGGACCCAGGCGTCCGGGCCGATGAAGCACCTACCGATCTCCTTGAACTGGGCGTAGGGGAAGGTGACGCAGAGGAAGGACTGGCCGTTGTGCAGGCCGCTGTGGGGCCAGGCGTAGGTCTTCGTCGCAGGGGGCGGGTAGTGGGGGGTGCTGTGCAGCAGCCAGAAGCCCTGGGCTGTGTCCAGCAGGACCACGCCTGGGAGACGGGGACACGAGTCAGGGTCCAAATGGCCAGGGAGAGAACCCAGGCGTCCGGGCTCCCAGCCCCGCTCTAACCCCCAGCCCCCACTCCCCTCCCAGAGCCTGGGAGAGAACCCAGGCGTCCGGGCTCCCAGCCCCGCTCTAACCCCCAGCCCCCACTCCCCTCCCAGAGCCTGGGAGAGAACCCAGGCGTCCGGGCTCCCAGCCCCCTGCTCTAACCGCCAGGGCCGGGGAGGGGCTGCCCAGGGCCTCTGTGCGCCCCCCCCCCCCGGGGATGGTGGGGCTCAGGCTGGCCGTGCTGGGCGGGGGCGGGGGCTTACCCTTGGTGTGGCCCCTGGTGCTGGAGGAGGTGGTGCCGTTCTTCGGGGGCTGGTCGTTGTACAGGACGTAGGCCATGTCTTCCGCCTGCAACAGAAATGGGGGGCTGAGCCCAGCTGCCCCCCACTTCCCCTCCCCCACCCCTCTGCCCACTCCCCTGCCCCAGTGCCCCTCATTGCCCCTCCCCCACCCCTGCCCAGTTGCCCCTCCTCTACCCCTCTGCCCAATCCCCACTCCCCTGCCCCAGTACCCCGCCCCCTGCCCCCCCACTGCCCCTCCCCCAGCAGCCCCCGTGCCCCTCCCCTGGCTCTCTGCCCACTCCCCACTCCCCTTCCTCTGCCCCAGTGCCCCCCACTGCCCCTCCCCCACCCCTCTGCCCACTTCCCTGCCCCGCTGCTCCCTCCCCCAGCAGCCATCCGCCATTGCCCCCCTCCTGCCTGTACCCCCAGTGCCCCCTTCTTGCCCCAGCTTCTCACCTACTTCCCCCTCCCCAGTTTCTGTCTCCCCCATTGCCCCCTGCCCCTGCACTGCCCTCCAGCTGCCCCATCTCGCCCCCTAGAGCCCCCCCACCCCCTTGCCCAGCTCCACCTGCCCTGCCCCGCTGCCCCCTTCTCTGTCCCAGCTTATCCCCAGCTCCTCCCTCCCCCCGACTCACCCTCCTCTTCGCCCCCTGGTAGAGCTGCAGCAGGGTCCTGCCCACGGCGCTCTGGGTGCTGTTCATGAGGGCGCGGCCGGGCACCCAGCCGCCGGAGCGGGCATCCTGGTACATGTAGCGCATGCCCTCGGCCGGGCGGCCGTGCCGGGGCCGGGGCAGCTTGTAGGCCAGGAACCTGGGGGGAAACCGGACCCTGTTAACCCTTTGGGGCCAGACCCCTGCCGGGGGGGAGGGGAGCCATACACAGGGAGCCCCAGCGCGCCCCCCCCCCCAATGCCAGGAACAGGGGTCTCCTGGGCTCACCGCGATACCTGCTCACCCAGCCCGTGGCTCGGCGGTCAGCTGGGGGGGGGGGGTTGCTGTGAGCCCCCGCCTGATTTAAGCCTCACTCCGGGGCCCCAGGGGCATGTTGTCCCTTTACGGGGTGAATGAGACACACGGTGGGGGGGGGGCTGATATAGGGGGACGGGGGAACTCACCAGTCCACGGGCTGCCCGGCATCGTCATAGCAGGAGATGCCCCCCCCAGCCACACGGGGCAGGGCCACGGCCAGGAGGAAGAGGAGCAGCATCCTGGGGATGGGGGAAGACACCAAGCAGGATCTGATGGGAAGAGCCGCTGCAACGCACAAAGGTACCACCGGGGGGCGCAAGGGAGTCACACACGTAGGCCCTACGGGGGCTGGGGGAGGGATTTTTTGGCCTGAGGGCCACATCTGGGTCTGGAAATCGTATGGCGGACCATGAAGGCTCACAAAATTGGGGGTTGGGGTGTGGGAGAGGGTGAGGGCTCTGGGGTGGGGCTCGGGATGAGGGGTTGGGGTGCAGGAGGGTGCTCTGGGCTGGGACCAAGGGGCTTAGAGGACAGGAGGGGGATCAGGGCTAGGGCACGGGGTTGGGGTGCAGGAGGGGGTCAGGAGTGTAGGCTCCGGGTGGCGCTTACCTTGACCAGCTCCCGGAAGCAGCGGCATGTCCACCCTCTGGCTCCTATGCGGAGGTGTGGCCAGGCAGCTCTGCGCGCTGCCCCGTCCACAGCCACCACCCCTGCAGCTCCCATTGGCTGCGGTTCCTGGCCAATGGGAGCTGCAGAGGCGGCACTTGGAGCAGGGGCAACATATGGAGCCCCCTGGCTGCCCCTACGCGTAGGAGCCAGAGAGCGGACACGCCGCTGCTTCCGGGAGCCACAGCACATGTGGAGCGGGGCAAGCCCCGGACCCTGCTCCCCGGCAGGAGCTCAAGGGCCGGATTAAAACGTCTGAAGGGCCGGATGTGGCCCCTGGACCAGTTTGCCCACCCCTGCCCTACAAAAACAACCGCTTCCCACCAGGGCGTCACCGGCAGAGGCTGGGGGGCTGGTGAGTCAAAGCAGGGCGGAGGCTGGGAACCAGGACTCGGGGGTTCTCTCGGAGGATGGGGGGGCCCCACCCAGGACTCCAGGGGCTGGAAGGGATCTGGTGGCTGAGAGATGGGGGTGGTGCTGGGAGCCAGGATTCCTGGGTTCTATGCACCAGCTGCCCCTCACGTCCACGGATGTCTGGGTGAGCCAGGGGTGCCCGACTAGTCCATGACTCAGGCCCCAGACTCCCAAGCTGGAGGGGTCCAGAATCAGTGGGGAGCTCAGGCCGGGGCTCTTTAGACCCCCCTGCCCCCCATGGATCATTTGGGGGGCTTGTCCGCAGGCCCCTTGGTGGGGCCGATGCTCTTCCGGGGATGAGGCGCCAGGGGCCGGTATCACAACCCGAAGGGGGTGGTGAGGGGAGTTGGGGGGGGGGCATGGGGCCCATCCCTGTTCCCAGCACACACGCTCCAGCCCCAGCCCCAAGTTCCTCAAACCAATTCCTCTTTCGGTGCCCATGACTGGGGGGAGAGGAACGGACAAAGCAAAGCAGAGCACAGGCCGGGTTAGTGCAGGAGATTCCATTCCGTGCCCCACCCCAGAGTTGGCTGCATCTCAGCACTGGCTGACGGATCCCAGCACGCCCCACTTTGCCTTAGAGGAATCCCCCCATTAGGGGGCAGAGGGGGGGCCCCATCTGCAAGGCCGGCCCCCTCCTCGGCCTCTCTGCTGAAGCTGCTGTGAAAGCGCAGAGCGAAGCGGCCAGGAAGCCAAGGTGCAGACGCCAGCCAAAGAGCAAGTGCCGGCAGGTCGGGGTCACAAGACAGAGGCAGCCGCGTCTCTTCCAGCAGGGGCAGAGACGCCTGCTCTAACCACTAGCCCCTACACCCCTCCCTGAGCCAGGGATAGAACCCAGGAGTCCTGACTCCCAGCCCCCCTCTGCTCTAACCACTAGTCCCTACACCCCTCCCTGAGCCAGGGATAGAACCCAGGAGTCCTGACTCCCAGCCCCCCTCTGCTCTAACCACTAGTCCCTACACCCCTCCCCGACCCAGGGATAGAACCCAGGTGTCCTGACTCCCAACCCCCCTCTGCTCTAACCACTAGTCCCTACACCCCTCCCCGACCCAGGGATAGAACCCAGGTGTCCTGACTCCCAACCCCCCTCTGCTCTAACCACTAGCCCCTACACCCCTCCCCGAGCCAAGGATAGAACCCAGGAGTCCTGACTCCCAACCCCCCTCTGCTCTAACCACTAGTCCCTACACCCCTCCCCGAGCCAGGGATAGAACCCAGCAGCCTGACTCCCAATTCTAGGCTTGGACCATCCTCCCCCCACCCCTTTCTTCCCCAAAATTCTGTGGCGCTAAACTGGCCACAGTGCCAAGGCTCTGTCCCCCCCCAGTGGGGTCCTTCCATGGCGGGAGGGTTTTGGGGAGGGTGTCATAAGAACACAAGAACAGCCCTACTGGGTCAGACCAAGGGTCCATCCAGCCCAGTGTCCTGGCTGCTGACAGTGGCCAATGCCAGGTGCCCCAGAGGGAGTGAACAGAACAGGGAATCATCAAGTGATCCATCCCCTGTCACCCATTCCCCGCTCCTGGCTAACAGAGGCTCGGGACACCATTTCTGCCAGCCTGGCTAATAGCCATTGACGGACTGATCCTCCATGAACTTATCTAGTTCTTTGTTGAACCCTGTTATGGTCTTGGCCTTCACAACATCCCCTGGCAAGGAGTTCCACAGGTTGACTGTGCGTTGTGTGAAAAAATACTTCCTTGTATTTGTTTTAAACCTGCTGCCTATTAATTTCATTGGGTGACCCCTAGTTCTTGTGTTGTGAGAAGGAGTAAACAACACGTCCTTATCTACTTTCTCTACACTAGTCATGAGGTGTCTCTCCCTGCTGCTGCCTGGGCACCCCCTCTCAGGGGCTGTGCAGAGTCAGTTTCTGGGGGCTGCCAAGCTGGCTTCTTCCCCTTGTGTGACCCCACATAAACACATCGAGCCCTTGTTGCTGTAGGGCTGGATGAGGGGGGGGGCCTGAATTCTGGGGTCCCTGTGGGCTGACCACAGCAGATACCTTGCTGTGGCCAGACCCTTGGGACCGCTGGCCTAGTGCCAAGATGCAGCCCCTCTGGGGTGGGGTGGGGGGGGGACTGTTTATACAGGGACCTCTGGCCCGGCGCCGAGATGCAGCCCCTTTGGGGTGGGGCCCGGGGGCTGTTTATACAGGGAACCCTGGCCCGGCGCCGAGATGCAGCCCCTCTGGGGTGGGGCGGGGGGGACTGTTTATACAGGGACCCCTGGCCCGGCACCGAGATGCAGCCCCTCTGGGGTGGGGCAGGGGGGACTGTTTATACAGGGACCCCTGGCCCGGCACCGAGATGCAGCCCCTCTGGGGTGGGGCGGGGGGGACTGTTTATACAGGGACCCCTGGCCCGGTGCCGAGATGCAGCCACCTCTGAGATGGGAGTGGGGCCGGTGCCCAGGACTGGAAGCTGGAAGGGCTCGGAGCTGAGAGTTACCTGACCTGGGGGAGCGCCACGTCCTGGGAGCACCCGGCCCTGCCCTCTGCCTGCCCCACTGCACCAGCCCCACGTCCCCTACCGGGCCCCTCCTCCACCACACCCCCACCCCCAGCTCCCAGCCAGCCCCTCCCTCCCAGGGCTGGGCTATGGGGCACAGTGGGTGTTGGGGGCGGGTTGTTGGGGGCTGGGATGTGGGTCCCATCGGAGATGGCCCAGGGGAAGGTTTCCTGCCAGTTAACGACTTAATTGTTCATTAAGGATTTAATTTGTCCTGTGGGCCCGGCAGGGATTATTAATTACAGGGAGTGCGGGGATGGGGCTGGGAGCCAGGACTCCTGGGTTCTACCCCTGGCTCTGGGAGGGGCGTGGGGGTCTAGTGGTTAGAGTGGGACGGCGGGGGGGCAGGACACGGCCAGGAGGAAGAGGAGCAGCATCCTGGGGAGGGCGGAAGACACTAAGCAGGATCTGATGGGAACAGCCCCTGCAACGCACACAGGTACCACCAGGAGGTGCATGAGAGTCACACACAGGTAGGCCCTACAAAAACAACCGCTTCCCACCAGGGCATCAGCGGCAGGGGCTGGGGGGTCAAAGCAGGGCAGAGGCTGGGAACCAGGACTCGGGGGTTCTCTCGGAGCGGTGGGAGGGCCTAGTGGTTAGACGGGAAGGTTGGAACCCAGGACTCCTGGGGCTGGAAGGGATCCGGTGGGTGAGAGATGGGGGCGGGGCTGGGAGCCAGGACTCCTGGGTTCTATGCACCAGCTGCTCCTCACGTCCACGGATGTCTGGGTGAGCTAGAGTTGCCCGACTAGTCCATGATTCGGGCCCCGGCTGGGGGCTCCCAAACTGGGGGGGTCCAGAATCAGTGGGGAGCTCAGGCCGGGGCTCTTTAGACCCCTCGCCCCCCATGGATCATTTGGGGGGCTTGTCCGCGGGCCGCTCGGTGGGGCCGATGCTCTTCCGGGGATGAGGCGCCAGGGGCCGGTATCACAACCCGAAGGGGGGGTGAGGGGGGGCGGGGGGCCCATCCCTGTTCCCAGCACCCACGCTCCAGCCCCGAGTTCCTCAAACCAATTCCTCTTTCGGTGCCCATGGCTGGGGGGAGGGGAATGGAGAAAGCAAAGCAGAGCACAGGCCGGGCTAGTGCGGGAGATTCCATTCTATGCCCCACCCCAGAGGTAGCTGCATCTCAGCGCTGGGCAAGGGGGGCTGTTTATTTGGGGACCCGTGCCCCACCCCAGAGTTGGCTGCATCTCAGCACTGGCTGACGGATCCCAGCACGCCCCACTTTGCCTTACAGGAATCCCCCCCTTAGGGGACAGAGGGGGGGGGGCCCATCTGCAAGGCCGGCCCCCTCCTCGGCCTCTCTGCTGAAGCTGCTGTGAACGCGCAGAGCGAAGCGGCCAGGGAAGCCAAGGTGCAGACGCCAGCCAAAGAGCAAGTGCCGGCAGGTCGGGGTCACAAGACAGAGGCAGCCGCGTCTCTTCCAGCAGGGGCAGAGACGCCTGCTCTAACCACTAGTCCCTACACCCCTCCCCCAGCCAGGGATAGAACCCAGGAGTCCTGACTCCCAGCCCCCCTCTGCTCTAACCACTAGCCTCTACACCCCTCCCCGAGCCAGGGATAGAACCCAGGAGTCCTGACTCCCAGCCCCCCTCTGCTCTAACCACTAGCCTCTACACCTCTCCCCGAGCCAGGGATAGAACCCAGGAGTCCTGACTCCCAGCCCCCCTCTGCTCTAACCACTAGTCCCTACACCCCTCCCCCAGCCAGGGATAGAACCCAGGAGTCCTGACTCCCAGTTCCCCTCTGCTGGAATCACTAGCCCCTACACCCCTCCCCAACCAGAGCCGGGGATAGAACCCAGGAGTCCTGACTCCCAGCCCCCCTCTGCTCTAACCACTAGCCCCTACACCCCTCCCCGAGCCAGGGATAGAACCCAGGAGTTCTGACTCCCAATTCTAGGCTTGGATCATCCCCCCCCCCCCCCCCCCGCGCTTCTTCTCCAAAATTATGTGGAGCTGAACTGACCACAGCGGCGGGGCTCTGTCCCCCCAGTGGGGTCCTTCCATGGCAGAAGGGTTTGGGGGGGTCTCTCTCCGCTGCTGCCCGGGCACCCCCTCTCTGGGGCTGCACAAAGTTAGTTTCTGGGGGCTGCCAAGCCGGCCCCTTCCCCTTGCGCTGACCCCACCCAGCCCGGGGCTGGAGGGGCTCGGAGCCGGGGGTTACCTGACCCGGGGGAAGCGCCGCGTCCCGGGAGCGCCCGGACCTGCCCCACTGCGCGAGCCCCACTTCCCCTTCCCCAGCTGGGCAGCACGTGACCCACGGGGCTCCTCCTCCGCCCCGCCCCCCCCGCTCCCAGCCAGCCCCCACCCCCGACTCCCAGGGCCGGGCTATGGGGCACGGTGGGACGGGTGTTGGGGGTTCTTGGGGGCTGGGATGTGGGTCCCATCGGAGATGGCCCAGGGGAGGGTTTCCTGCCAGTTAACGACTTAATTGTTCATTAAGGATTAAATTTGTCCTGTGGGCCCGGCAGGGATTATTAATTACAGGGAGTGCGGGGATGGGGCTGGGAGCCAGGACTCCTGGGTTCTACCCCTGGCTCTGGGAGGGGCGTGGGGGTCTAGTGATTAGAGCAGGGTGGGCTGGGAGCCAGGACCCCTGGGTTCCACCCTCGGCTGTAGGAGTTGGGTTATGATGGGGGGGGGCACTGCTCGGAGTCAGGACTCCTGGGTTCTAATCCCGGCTCGAATCAGTGTATGCTCTGTGCCTCAGTTTCCCCTTCCACACAACATGGATAATGGCCTCGCGAATGCAGCCTGCCTGTAAGGGCCAGTTAGTTCATCACTGGTAGGGTCTTGAAGACCAGGGGAGAGTTTCCTGAATTAGTGGTTATTAATGATCCATTATTAATTACTCCAGCCCCTAGAGCCCAATTGTTCCTTCCAAGGGAATTGGATTCCCCAGCTCTGCCCCGTCCTGGGAGGCAGATCCCTTCAGCACCACTAGGTGGCGCTGCCCATTCGTCCCGTGCTCCCTGTGGAACTCCTCGCCGCTGGGCTGTGGAGCTTGACACCCGCTTACCTGTCTCCTGTGGGGGGCTCTGAACAGCGGTGGCTGCTTTGCCAAGAGACGGGCCAGCCCCCTGGGATTCAGGGAACCGGCCCCCATGTCCCCTGGTCTGGCAGGGTGTTGAGCCACTGGGGTGGGAGACGGGACCAGATACCAGGCTAGATGGGCCCATCAGAGGTGGTAGCAAGGGGAGGAGGGGGAGACCAGGCTGGACGGTCCATGGGTCTGATTTGGGGAGTTGGGGGAGGGGGTCCCAGGATGGACGGCCCATGGGTCCGATCCGAGGGGCTGGGGAGGGGGTCCCAGGCTGGATGTCCCATGGGTCTGATCCGGGGGGTTGTGGGGGGGGGGGGAAATGACCCCAGAGACAAGTTCCTGTAGTTTATTTGTTTATTAACGGTGGGGGGTGAGCCCCACGTGGCTCAGGGGGGCAGTGTCTCCTTGGGGCGCATGTAGAGCCAGGGTCCGGTGGGTGGGGGGCAGGGCTGGTGCCACAGCAGGGCACCGAGGTGGCCCAGCGCCAGGGTGCCCAGCAGGGCCAGGAACAGGGCTTTGGCCAGGGCCCAGAACAGCTGCCCGGCCAGCCGCAGCCTGGGGAGACGGGGGGCAGCATGAGATGGGGGACTGGGGGGAGCCCCCATGTACCCCCCCAGACACACCGACATTCCCTGGCCTGCCCTCCTGGACCCCTACCCCCCCAGACACTGCCCTTGCCCTTCCCCCATGTCCTCTCCCCCCACAGACCCCTCCCCACAAAGCTCCCCCAGGCCCTGGCCCCCCAGCTCCAGAGTCCTGGTCCCACTCATCCCCCCCCCAAAGCTCCTCCAGCCCCTCCATAGTTGCTGGGGCTCCTCACCTTGGGGGGAGTCGCCCCCTTGGCCCTGAGGCCCCCGACTCCTGACACAGCAGCTTCTCCTGGGGGGCGGGGAACAAGAAACCCAGTGAGACGGAGCCCCCACACCCCACAGGGAGGCTGGGTGTGGGGCCCAATGGCAGCAAGTGCTTCTGGGAGGAGACCCCCATTCAGCCCCCCCATCCCGGTGGGGCTCCTTGCCCATATGTCCCCCCCACCCTGGGCTGGGGGGCAGGGCCAGGGGAATGTGGGCCCCCTACGTGCCCCACAAACTTCAGAGACTGGCTGTCCCCATCCAAACCCCCCACTGGAAACACTCACCACCCTGCTGCCCAACCCCAGCTCCCCATAGACTGCCCCCCTCCCCCTTCTCCCTGTAGACTGGCCCTTGCCTCCTACTAGCCCCCCTGCCCCACGGCCTGACCCCCACCTCCTCCCAGCCTAGCCCCCCACTCTCCACCTGACTCAGTACAGCTGTGCCCACCGATCCTGCCTCCCGCCCCCATCTCCCCCATACCGTCTGGCCGCGCAATCTCTCCTCCCACAGGGGGCTGCCAGGCGGGGTCCCCAGAGGTCCGTATAGCGCCTCCCTCTGGAAGCTGAGGCAGGAGACAACATCAGTGCCCCCGAGACACCCCCATACTCTGGGAGGAATGGGGTATGACAATGCAGCTTCACCCCCCAGGCATCACCCCCCACTTGGAATCCCCCCAGGCCCCACCCCTGGGCCCCCCACCCAGCGCCAGCCAGGGGCCAGGTTTGAGTCCTGGGCTCCCCTTGGTCCAGGGGGTCCCCTGGTTGTTGGGCCCTGTCTGTGTTGGGGGTCGGGGCCCACAGGCTGAAGCGGGGAGGGGGGTTGCTAGAGGCATTGCCTCCTGCCCCAGAGACGGCATCTCCTATGGGTCCCAAGCCAACAGCGTAGCCCCCAGCCCAGCCCCCTCTGGGTGCCACCCCACCCCCTGTGACCAGTGTCTGAGGCCTGGGGGTGGGGTGACCATGACACCAGGGTCCCCCTCAAATCGAGCCATCTTCACCCCCATTCTAGGCAGGGCGGGTTGCGACTTGCTGACAATATCTCACAGCCCCAGCAAGTGGCCGCCCCCCAGAACCGCCCCAGGCCCCCCAAGCAATGCCCCTGGCTACCCGTCAGGCCCCCCCCCCCACGGCACCACCAGAGACGCCGGTGCAGTCGCCCAGGAACCCCGAAAACCACCGCTGCCGGCTAAGGGAGCTGCTCCCCTACCTCGCTCGGGGGAGGTCGGCGGGGGGGTGGGGGGGGACTCTGAGTTCAGGCATTGGGATCCCGGATCTCGGGGAGGTGGGGGGAGGGACTGCCCCCCAAATCACTCACAGCTCTGCCTCCTGCCGAGCCTCCAGCACCCGATCGCCCCAGCAGCTGATGTTCCTGTGCAGGACCTGGGAGGGACCAGATCGCGCCCCCGCCCCGGTTACAATCTGATCGGCTGCAACCGCCCCCCTCCCCGGGGAGAGGGGAATCTGGTCTCTGTGGCCCATTCAGTCCTCAGCCAACGGGGCTCCGGCGTCGGGCTGAGTCCCAGTGAGCTCATTACACTCAATAGATGGGAACGGCTTCCAGCCGCCACCCACTGGATTCGCACTGGCAACCCGAAGGCTTCCGAAATCGGGCGCTGCCCAGACCCCAACCGAGATCAGGGGCCCGTCACGCCGGGCACTGCCCAGACCCGAACCGAGATCAGGGCCCCGTCGCGCCGGGCACTGCCCAGACCCCAACTGAGCTCAGGGCCCCGTCGCGCCGGGCACTGCCCAGACCCCAACCGAGATCAGGGCCCCGTCAGGCCGGGCGCTGCCCAGACCCGAACCGAGATCAGGGCCCCGTCGCGCCGGGCACTGCCCAGACCCGAACCGAGATCAGGGCCCCGTCACGCCGGGCACTGCCCAGACCCCGGCCGAGATCAGGGCCCCGTCGCGCCGGGCGCTGCTCAGACCCCGGCCGGGATCAGGGCCCCGTCACGCCGGGCGCTGCTCAGACCCCGGCCGAGATCAGGGCCCCGTCGTGCCGGGCGCTGCTCAGACCCCGGCCAAGATCAGGGCCCCGTCGCGCCGGGCACTGCCCAGACCCGAACCGAGATCAGAGCCCCGTCACGCCGGGCACTGCCCAGACCCCGGCCGAGATCAGGGCCCCGTCGCGCCGGGCGCTGCTCAGACCCCGACCGGGATCAGGGCCCCGTCGCGCCGGGCGCTGCTCAGAACCCGGCCGGGATCAGGGCCCCGTCGCACCGGGTGCTGCTCAGACCCCGGCCGAGATCAGGGCCCCGTCGCGCTGGGTGCTGCTCAGACCCCGGCCGAGATCAGGGCCCCGTCGCGCCGGGCACTGCCCAGACCCCGGCTGAGATCAGGGCCCCATCGCGCCGGGCGCTGCTCAGACCCCGACCGGGATCAGGGCCCCGTCGCGCCGGGCGCTGCTCAGACCCCGACCGGGATCAGGGCCCCGTCGCGCCGGGCGCTGCTCAGACCCCGACCGGGATCAGGGCCCCGTTGCGCCAGGCGCTGCCCAGACCCTGACCGAGATCAGGGCCCCCTTGTGCCAGGCATTGGCCAGCCAGACCCCACCAGAGATCAGGGCCACGTCACGCCGGGCACTGCCCAGACCCCGGCCGAGATCAGGGCCCCATCACGCCGGGCGCTGCTCAGACCCCGACCGGGATCAGGGCCCCGTTGCGCCAGGCGCTGCCCAGACCCTGACCGAGATCAGGGCCCCCTTGTGCCAGGCATTGGCCAGCCAGACCCCACCAGAGATCAGGGCCCCCCATCGTGCCCAAGGTCTCCCATCAGGGAACAGGGTCCCAGTGTCCCGAGCCCCAGCCCAGCCCCCACTCAGCTACCTGGCCAAGGAAGGAATTTGAGTTTTGCAAGCGGGAAGTTAGGCGCCTAGGAAGGATCTGGGCCCTGCAGCCTCTGGCCCAAGTGAGGCTCCCGGAACCCCAGCTGGATTCAGTCCCGGGGGCCGGGGTGGGCCGGGACGTACCTGGGTCCTTCGAGAAAGTCGCTGGATGGTCCCACTCAGCTCTTCCATGTGTCGCTGCTTCTAAACCCAGCCCCGCCCCAGACAGGAAACCAGAGAGCTGCGGTGATCACCCTGAGGGTCTGGGGTGCGGACAGGACCGGTGCAAGGAAGTTTTGTGCCCTAGGTGGAACTTCCTTGCACCAGCCCTGCGGCCCCCCCGCCCCCGTGCCCACCTAACGCCGCCCCCCCCCCCACGGCAGGCAGCTCCCCATCCCCCTGTGGTGGCTCCCCCCCCCCACCTGAGGCAGCTCAGCCCCCCAGCCCCCCGCCCGCGGTGAGCCACCCCCTGCCTACCGGTTCCACGCTCACCCGCTGAGCCGAGCGTGGAGGCAGGAGGCAGCTGCCCACCGCCAAGGGCGGCGAAATGCCGCCCCCCAAATCCTGGCGCCCTAGGCGGGGGGGGGGAGGGGGCTGACTGGGGCCGGGGGAGGGAAGAGGGGCAGGGCCAGGAGATCGGCCCCTCGGCCCAAGATGTAAGGGGGATTCTTTGGTCCCATCCCAGCTGGAAACCCCACGAGATAGGAGACCGTGAACTGACTAGCGGGGGGCCATGGGGCGGGAGTGAGGGGCCTGTGCTGAGACCCGGAGCGGGGGCCTGGCCTTACCTCCCGGATCCTGGCGGCCTTGGCCTGGCGTTTGGCCTCCATGTCCCACAGGTGCCGCTGGCGGGGGAGGAAAAACACAGGGTTTCCCTCAGCCCGTAGCCCCCCCACCACTACCCCTGTCCATCGGTTGGGTTCCCCGCTCCCCTCCCCTTGCCCACAACGGGAGCGGCTGCCCATGGCTGGGGGGGAGGGGTGTCAGAGACACCCCCCCAAGACCCTCCCTTGTGTCTCAGGATTAGTCCGCGTAGGGTCCGGATTCCCCAGGAGATCCCCGCTGGGGGTTCAGAAGCCATCGTCCCGCCCGGACTGAACACCCCTCAGTGACTCAGTTTCCCTACATGGGAGCTGAGAAGGAGGCAAGCCGGGGCGGGGGTGTCTCCGCGTCGGTGCCCCCACTGTGGGGTGCAGGGGGAGTGTCATGGGGTGGGGGGCTGGTATGTATGAGGAGGCGCTCTCCCCACCCTGGGGATCCATGGGGGGGCTGGTCTCTGCACTGCTGTCCCCAATACTCAGTGACACGCCCCAGCCCCAGACCTGCCCCCCCCAAGTTCACCTTCAGCTCGTCCCCCTGCACCCGCAGCTGCTGCAGGGCCTGCTTGTGGGTCTTCTCCCACTCTCTCTGCTCGGAGACCTGTGGGGGGAGCGGTGGTGGAGGGGGGCGTTAATGGTGGTGGGAAGGACTGGTCGGGACCTGCAGGATGCCCCCCGCCCCCGCAAGGAACGGAGGCCCCCAGCTGTGGACAATGACCCTGTCTGGAGGTGGATCCCAGAGCACCTCAAAGGCCAGATGGGGAAACTGAGGCCCGAGGTCACACAGACAGTGACAGAGCTGGGGATAGAACCCAGGAGTCCTGACCCACCCAGCCCCCACACTCACCTTTCCCTCCAGCTCTTGGATGGTCTCAGCCAGTCTCTGGTTTTCTTTTTCCTGCAGGGCAACGAGAGGAAATTGCTGTTGCAAAGCAGGGGGGGGGTGGAAGCTGATCCCTTGGGCGGGGGGGTTGTCTCCTAGCCCTATGCCAAGCCCAGCCTTTGCCTCCATGCAGAACCTCCCCCCGCCCCGACACACAACTCCCACCGTCCCCAGCCACCCCACCCTGCTCGCCAGTGTCCGCAGCCACATCCCTCCGCTGCCTGCCTAGGGGGACCCGAGGGCCCGTGGGAATGAGAACTGACATATACAGCCTGGCCCCTCCAGGGGGCGCCAGCTCCGATCGGCCCCAGGGCAGGGGACAGGGAATGAGGCTCGGGGCCTGTCCCCTCTAGGGGGCGCCGGCTCCAATCCGGCCCCTGGTTGCTATGGCATGGGTCCCCATGGTGCCGTGGCGCTGGTTGCCGTGGTGGTTGCCGTGGCGCTGGTTGCCGTGGCGCTCTCACCCGCTGATGGACGTGGCGCCGGCGGCTCTGCTCTTGCTGCTCCCGCAAGGCGCCCTGAGTCTCCTCCAGCTCCGCCCGCAGCGCCCGGGCTGCCCGCTCCAGCGACTCCAGGCTGCGGGGACAAGGGGGCATGAGGCGGGGGGGGGGGCCGCACCCAGGGCATGGCCCTCCCTGCCCCCCAGGGACCACAGCACAGGCTCCACCTCCTCCGCCGCGGCTCCCCGCCGCAGCCCCCCCCCCCCCCACGCCTGGCCGGGGGGGGGTGTCTCACCTCTGGGCCTGCAGCAGGCCGCGGAGCCGGGCCTGGCGCCCCAGCAGCCCCTCGTAGTGCCCCTGCCAGCGCTCGGCCTGCGCCAGCTCCTCCGCGATCCGCTCCTGCAGCCGGGCGTTCTCCTCCGCCACGCTCCTGCCGCACAGCGGGGGTCAGGGCCCCCCAGCGCCAGCCCCCCCCCTCCCCACCCACCGGGGCCTCCAGCGCCTAGGTCCGCTCAGCCCCATGTGTCTCCGCCTGCTGCCCCCCCCAGTCGTTATAGAGGTCCCCATATAGGAGGAGGCCCGGGGAGGGCTCCCGTGGGGGGCGGGCTGAGGGCAAAGGGTGGGGGGATCTCGGAGGGGAGCCCTGCAGAGTGGCTGGGAGTGAAGGGGAGGGACAGGCCCTGGCTGGTCTATGGCACAGCGGGGTGGGGGCAGTGCCTGGCACGGACAGTAAAGCCAGGGCTGAGCCCCCCCCCACCCCCCGTCACCCCCCACTAGGCAGCAGCCAGGACAGGACACCGGAGCCGATGGGGAATCCCCCTACAGGGGGCAGCGGTACTGGAGCTCAGACCCATAGAAGGCTGCACTCACAGAGCATCCATCCTTCTCTTACGGGGGTGGGGGGGTCTGATGTGACACAGCCCCTCCCCCTGACTGGGCCAGTCACCACCCCACATCGCCCGGTTACGGTTGCCATCGCCATACCACAGGTAGCTTAGCAACCAGCTAGAATACATGGGATACAACACAAGCTGGCGGGGGGCGGGGGGGGCTGTGTCTCCATAACACCTCCCCCCCCCCGCCCCCGCCAGGCCTGGGAGAGAGCTGAGAATGTGTGTGTGGGAAGTCCCTGTATCCATGGCTACTGGGGATCCCCTTCCCCATACTGGGGGCGGGGGGCAGCCAGTTCACCAGCCCCCACCGGAGTGAGGAGGGACAGGGCAACCCCTTGGCCTCGGGGGTGACCGTCCCCAGAGGGCACAGCAGGGGGCGCTCTCCCCTCCCCCCGGATGCCTGGGCTCTGTTCCCAAACTCTGCCTCTGACCTTGGGCATGACGCGTCCCCACGCTGTGCCTCAGTTTCCCCTCCACTCCCTGTGTCTCTTCAGTGTATGAGCTCTTCGGGGTAGGGACGGCATCACAGTCAGGGTCTGGGCAGCGCCTGGCCCAACGGGGGCCCTGATCTCAGGCGAAGGGTCTGGGCAGCGCCTGGCCCAACGGGGGCCCTGATCTCAGGCGAAGGGTCTGGGCAGCGCCTGGCCCAACGGGGGCCCTGATCTCAGGCGAAGGGTCTGGGCAGCGCCTGGCCCAACCGGGGCCCTGATCTCAGGCGAAGGGTCTGGGCAGCGCCTGGCCCAACCGGGGCCCTGATCTCAGGCGAAGGGTCTGGGCAGCGCCTGGCCCAACGGGGGCCCTGATCTCCGGCGAAGGGTCTGGGCAGCGCCTGGCCCAACGGGGGCCCTGATCTCAGGCGAAGGGTCTGGGCAGCGCCTGGCCCAACGGGGGCCCTGATCTCCGGCGAAGGGTCTGGGCAGCGCCTGGCCCAACGGGGGCCCTGATCTCAGGCGAAGGGTCTGGGCAGCGCCTGGCCCAACGGGGGCCCTGATCTCAGGCGAAGGGGGGCAGCGCCTGGCCCAACGGGGGCCCTGATCTCAGGCGAAGGGTCTGGGCAGCGCCTGGCCCAACCGGGGCCCTGATCTCAGGCGAAGGGTCTGGGCAGCGCCTGGCCCAACGGGGGTCTCAATCTCAATCTCGTTCCCGGGAGCAGCCCCAGCGCGCTGTAGCTAAGGCCGAGCTGAGCTCTCGTGTGAAGAGCCGACATTCCCCAGGGCTCTCGACGCCCCACCCGCTCCCGTTGCTGCAAAGCCCCATGTGCTGGTTCCCTCGCCCCGCCCGCATGACTCAGGCCATCGGCCGTCCCTGAATTAATCCCTGTCTGAACTTGCTCAGTTCTCCTGGAAAAAACGGCCAGCTAGACAAGCTGTCAGTGACGGAGAATCCACCACACCCCTCAGGGACCTGGCCCAGTGGGCAATTCTCGCACCCTGAACGTTGGCACCTTATTTCCAGCCTCGCTTTGCCTAGCTTCAGCTTCCAGCCGCTGGTTCGTGGTCGCCCTTCCTCTGCTCGACTGACGAGCCCGCGATTACCTGGTTGTTCCCCATGTCGGTAGCCTGGGACCGAGCCAGCCCTTCGCCTTCTCTGTGCTCCCCAAAATCCACGTTGCTATCGGAGCCCTGGTCTACGCTCCAGGCTTAGGCTGACCTAGGGCAGCTTACTGCGGCCTAACTACATTAGTGTCCACACTACAGCCGCGATGTCAGTGCCCGGCAACCCCGAGATCATGACACCACCCCCGGGAGAGGCGCGGGGCTCACGTCGGTGTAGTTAGGGTGACGCCGCGTTACTCACAGGGGCTGCTGGCGGCTGTCCTTCTTGTCAATTTCGCAGCTCCCGGTCTGCAGCCCTGAAATTGACGAGAAAGGCTGGGGGGGTTCCCTGCTGTGATCCCCAGGGGTGGGTGGGAAGCTGCAGCCAGAGCCCGGCTGGCCCCTGGTTTGTAGGTTTGTTTCCTGACCCTTTAATCATTCCTGTGGCTCTTCTCTGACACCGCCCCTGCTGCGAAGGGCGAGCGTCCCTTCGTGTTTCACATGCTCCCCGATCCACAGGCCGACTCGGCTTGGCGTGGACCGGCTGGGGGGTAGGGCTGGTTTCAGGGTTCTTGCCTGCAAGATAACCCCCTAAACCAGCCAGGCTGAAGGGTAGCGCGGCAGCTGCACCTTCCCACCACCAGGGGGAGCAGCGACCCTACTCAGGCCTCCCCCAGATGCTTGTTTTTGCTGGTAACGAGGTTATTGGTTCGATCCGTGGATCGGGGCCATTGTGGGCCCCCAGGCTGAGCCCCCCGGGTCCCCCAGCCGAGCCCCCCAGAGAACCCAGGCCGGAGAAGGTCCCGTAGCTAGAGCCACGCTGTTAGGAAAACACCCATTCGCAGTTAAACAAGGAACTGGGCCTGCTAGGTGGGATCGGACCCGAGGCCCATCTAGCCTGGTATCCCGGCTCCGCCTGCTGCCACAGGGGAAGATGTAAGACCCCCTGCAGTAGCACCTGGGGGATCTGCCCCCACATAGGCTGCACCGGGCGCTCTGCTAAAGATCACCTTCAGCCCTGGCCCATCGAGGTACGAGGTTAATACCCCTTCCCGAATGGCCATCAGCATTGGTACGGCCTTTGGCTAGTTTCAGCGTCCGAATCACCCTCCCACCCCTCTTCCTGAGGGCCTGGCCTCAGCACCATCCAGTAGCAGTGAGTTCCACAGGCTAACCCTGTGGGTATCATTTCTCAGATTGGATTTGAATTTGTCACCGTTCCCTGGCGCTGACTGGCCCCTGGGCTCGCGTTAGGAGGCAGGGAGAAGAGAAAGAGCCCGGTGGAGCTCCCTCCCCCTCTAGCCCCATCGTTTGATAGTCTGAGGTCCCCCTTCGAGATCTCCTGGCGGAGGTAACTAAACACCATGTTCAAGCTCTCTTCATGAGAGCCTGCTCACCCCCTGACCCCCAATCCCTTCCGGGGGAAGGCTGAGCAGCCCTGCCCCTAGGGACCAGAGGAGGCTGGTTGCCCCAAAGGCATTAGAACGAGCCCCGAGATTTATTTTTAATTGTTTTTAACTATGTGAAGGCAAAATGCACCAATCAAAGGGCTGGTTCCAAGGCCTGGAACGACTCACTGCCGGGAAAGGCTGCAGCCTGGGGGAGGTTTATTTTTCATTAACACAGCAGGAGAAATGTGGGGTTTTTACCGAAATGAGACAAGCCGATAGTGTGGCAGCGGGAGCTCCTTTCCCCTGGGGCCCCGAAACTCACCTCTCCGCTGGCGAGGCTTGGAATAGCCAGAGAGCCTCTCCGACGGGGGGCAGGAGAACGGGGGGTTATGACGCTTCCGTTAAAATGGCAGGTCGGGAATTCAGGGCAGAAGCCACTTGGGGGAAGGGACCTACCATAGCACCTGGGAGCCCCAGTCATAAATCAGGACTTCATTGTGCTGGGCGCTGTACATGATTTATTAGGTGCATTACGGTAGTGCCAGAAGCCCCAGTCTCAGCCCAGGACCCTATTGTGCCAGGCCCTGTACATGATTTATTAGGTGCATTATGGGAGTGCCCAAGACCCCATTGTGCTGGGTGCTGTACATGATTTATTAGGTGCATTACGGTAGTGGCCACAGGCCCCAATCTCAGCCCAGGACCCCTGGTGCTGGGCACTGCATAAACCCAGCCCCCCGTGCGCTGCCCCACCCACAGCCATGAAACAAAATTCAGTCTCAGTGCCTAGGCTGTGGGAGGCAGCCTGGCTGAATGGCCAGGGCCCCCTCCCAGGAGTCAGGACTCCTGGGTTCGCCCCAGACGTGCTCTCTCAGCTGGGGCACGTCCCTTCCACATTCAGAGACACAGGGTGGGAAGTGAAACTGAGCCAGTGGAAAGCAGGAGCTGTCCCTCACGGTGCAGCCCCCAGCCTGCCAGAGCCCCCACGGCGGGTAAGCGCTTCTGGGATACTTCGGCAGTCTGTTACTTTTCAATCCACCAGGAAGGACACACTTTCAAAGAGCCCAGGGGAGAAACAACAACTTTGTTTCAATCCTCTCCTGGGTTAGAGGTTCAAGCACAGTGGGGTGTGGATTCTGCATGGAATACAGAGCAAGGGGAATCCCCATTCACTGATAGCAGTATGGGGCATATGAGACATAGCGTGGGGGGAGAAACACACTGAAAAGAAAGGGAAACTGGTCACAGGCATGAGAAGTACAGAACGGCTGGATGGAGAGAGAAGAACGGGATCCCCAAAGCTGCAAAGTTACTCACAGGGTAAATTTAGTCCTTCAGAGTCCCACAACCTGTGTATGCTGAGCGGTGAGGGCTGGTTGCTACTGCTGTAAGATGAGGACAGGGCCAGCAGCTGGTCTGAACGGAGTCAGTTCATTCGGCAAAGTCTCCCCCGCCCTCCCCCATGGGCCTGGCCCAATCCCCACCCCTGGGGCTGGCAGGAGCTCGCAAACCCGGTTCATGGAGCTGGAAGTTACATCTGGTTCTTGAACGATTAAAGTAAGTCAGAGCCAGCACCCCCTAGAGGTGAACAGCCCCATGGCCCAGTCCCCACCCCCTGAGCCAGCCAGTTCCCCACCCCGGGGCCAGAGCAAAGCCAGCACCCCCTAGAGGGGAAAGATGCTGGACCCACATCTCCTGGGGTTTATAAAGACTGAGTATCTCTCCCCCCATTCTGACATTTCATAAGGAGGCACCGGCTGCTTGTCACTGCTGAAGGGGAAAGAAAAGAAACTGCTTAAAGGACTGCCATTAGGGGCGCCCATCTCAGTGCTGCGGGGCTGCCTGCTGAGCCCCAGGTCAAGAGGGGACCCCCTGGGGGTGGGGTTTAGGGTAGGATCTTCAGAGGGTTGGGTTCTAGGTGCCCCAAGAGCAGGCATGCTCCAGCAGGTTGGGTTCTAGGTGCCCCAAGAGCAGGCATGTTAGGTTCTAGGTACCCCAAGAGCAGGCATGCTCCAGCAGGTTGGGTTCTAGGTGCCCCAATAGCAGGCATGTTAGGTTCTAGGTACCCCAAGAGCAGGCATGCTCCAGCAGGTTGGGTTCTAGGCATTGCTGGTGAGAGGCCAGGTTCTGAGGGGGGTGAGTTGCAGGTACCATCAGGCAGGACAGATTCCTGGGGAAAGGGTTCTAGGCACCCCCAGGAGGGGAGGGGTTCCCCACAGCAAGAAAGCAGCTCGCACTGGACAACAGGCGGGATGGCCAGGGCCAAGTGGGGAGAGGTGGGCTGCTGAAGGGGGGGATGCAAGATCAACCAACCCCCACTCCCCCCCCCCCCCCCACACACACAGGATCAGCCCAATACCACCCCGAGCTAGGTCCGCACATCCACTGCCCCCACCCCCCTGCACTGTGGAACTACCAGCCCCCAAAGCACCCTAGTGTCCTCAAAGGGGGGGGCACTCAGACAACCCCCCCAGGTCCATTCTCCTCAGCCACAGGAAGGCCCAACACCCCCCACCCCACCCCAGTTCTGCTGCTGGCAGGGCCCCCGGCTGGCCCCGAGCGTCCGTGGCAGTCACAGGCCTGCGGCCGCCCCAGTCCGTGGGGCAGGCAGGGCAGGGAGCAGCGCGGCCTCCGGCGCTACAAGTGCCGCTTCATGTGCAGGGCCAGGTGGTCGGAGCGGGAGAAGGCGCGCGGGCACAGCCGGCACTGGAACGGGCGCTGCCCCGTGTGCTTGCGGTAGTGACGCGTCAGCTCGTCCGAGCGGGCGAACTTCCAGCCGCAGCCCTCCCAGGTGCAGTGGTACGGCTTCTCGCCTGCCAGGAACAGAGGGACCGTCAGCCCAGCCCAGCCAGCCCACCCTCGCCCACGCAGCCACCTCTGGGGTGCAGCCCGACCGCTGGTTATACAGGGGCCCAGCCAGCACCCAGATGCAGCCACCTCTGGGGTGGAGCCCGATGGCTGGTTATACAGGGGCCCAGCCAGCACCCAGATGGAGCCACCTCTGGGGTGGAGCCCGATGGCTGGTTATACAGGGATCCCGTACGGAGATGCAGCCACCTCTAGGGTGGAGCCTGATGGCTGGTTATACAGGGGCCCAGCTTGGAGATGCAGCCACCTCTGGGGTGGAGCCCGCTGGCTGGTTATACAGGGGCCCAGCTCGGAGATGCAGCCACCTCTGGGGTGGAGTGCAGGAGCTGTTTAACAGCCGCACAGTAACCCCATCAAACATTTAGGACAGGAAGTGACGGCTCTCGTACCGACTGCGGGGGGAGGCCGAACGAAAGCCCCAGCCTCAGGACCCGGCCAGGATGCAGGGACCAGAGCCCGAGGAGTCGCCTCTCAGGCATTTTCCACGACCCGAAATGGACGGGACCTTCCACGTCTCAGAGATCTAGCACCCCCTGCATCGCAAGCCCCCCCCATCCTGCATCGCAAGCCCCCCCCCCCCTCCATCCTGCAGCCTGGTGCCCCCTGCAATGCAGTGTCCCCTGCAGAGCCCCATGCTCCCCACAGCGCAGTGCTCCCCGAACTCCCCAAGTCCTCCCCACAGCACCCCACAACCCCCCCCCCCCCCGAGCTCCTGCCCCATGCCACCCCGTAATGCCCTGCTGGGGCAACACGATCAGAGCCCCCCCCCCCACCGCCCACCCCCTCACCTGTGTGGGTGCGGAGATGGGCCTTGAGGTGGGAGCTCTTGGTGTAGGTCTTGCCGCAGCTGGGGTGGCTGCAGGCGTGGCTGGTGGGGCGCTTGTGGGCCCAGGCCTTGCGGCTCCTCTTGGGCTTGGCGGGGAGGGCCCCGGCCGGCGGGGGCGGCGGCGCCAGGAGGCCGAGGTAGCCGGCGGGCGCCGGGGAGGGCAGCAGAGCCGGGCCGCCCCGGTACAGCTCAAACCGGGCCTGGTACTGGCTGTGGCAGAGGGCCTGGTAGCTGCCCCCCAGGCTGTAGGCGGGCAGCGGAGGCAGCTGGCAGTAGGGGGCGCCACGGGCCAGCAGGGTGGGGGCCAGCGGGGTGTAGCCCCCATACGTCAGCTGGTAGCCATGCCGCAGGGCCACGGGCCGGGGCTCCCCATACCCACCGGGGGGCTGGGCCTCACAGTCCGGCCTGGAGGGGTACGCCAGCAGATGCCCCCCAAAGCTGCCCGCTCCCCCTTTCTCTTGCCCCCGGGCATAGCCGGGGGGCACCGAGCTGCAGCCCAGGGGCTCGTCCCCCGACAGGAGCTCGGCCACCAGGCTGGTGGGGCCCGGGAGCCCCTCGCCCGACGTGTACCCACCCGGGCTCTGCCCCTTGTAGGCCTCCGGCGGGCACAGCCCGGGCCCCGCCTCGAGACCCCCGCCCGGGTCGGGGCCACCGGCCTCCGGGCTGGGGAAATTGCTGAGCAGGAAGTCCAGGTCCCAGCACGATTCCTCATCCTCTTGCTTGAGCTGCAGGGAGCCGGGGGGCTGGGGCAGGTCCGTGGGGCTGGGGCCTGGGGCGTCTTCCACCTTCCACCACTAGAGAGGAAACCAACAGGCTCCGTCAGGCCAGAGGAGACATTGGGAGAAGGGATGAGTGGTTAGAGCAGGACTCCTGGGTTCCAGCCCTAGCTCTGGGAGGGGAGTGGGGGCTAGTGGTTAGAGCTGGGGGCTGGGAGCCAGGACTCCTGGGTTCCAGCCCTAGCTCTGGGAGGGGAGTGGGGGCTAGTGGTTAGAGCTGGGGGCTGGGAGCCAGGACTCCTGGGTCCTAACCTCAGCTCCTGTCTGGCCCCTTTTCCAGCTAGATTTTGTTTTACCGAACGAAACTCCAGAGACAAACCTCCCCCCAGCCCAGCCCCCCCTCACCCTGTGGGGCTGGGAGCACAGCCCATGGGACTGGCTCCAACACTGCACCGTGCTGGGACCCAGAGATAAGGGAACCTGTTATCAGGACCCCGCAGCAGCTGCGGGCCGAGCAGAGGGACGGGGCCGTTCCGGCCGGCAGAGCACCCCGGGACGAGGCTCAGGCAGGATACATTAAAGGAGGGGGGCCCCTCCGGGTGCAGACATTCATCTCGCCAGTGAAGTGAGTTCACGGCTCTCAGCCCAGCCCCTCTCCAGACTCAACAAAATCCCCAGATCAGCGGCTCAGCTGACGCTCAGTAACTAGGGAGGGCCGGGCTAGCAGGGGCTGTGGGTCAGGATTGAGGGGCACCGGCAGAGGTGAGGGGGGGAGCCCAAGGCCAGGCTAGCAGGGGGCTGCAGGTCAGGAGTGAGGGGCACCGGCAGAGCTGGGTGTGTGTGCCAAGGCTGAGATAGCAGGGGGCTGGGGGTCAGGAGTGAGGGGCACCAGCAGAGCTGTGGGGACCCCCAGGGTGAGCTAGTGTGGGGTACTGCAGGGATTGAGGGGGACCATTAACTGGAAGCACCTTTAAGGTGAACTCTGGGATCCCTCCCATAGAGCTAGGAATGGAACCCAGGCATCCTGCCCCCACAGCCCCATGCACTGTGGCTTTGCAGGACCCACCCACCCAGTGAAACCTCCCCCCCGGGAAGGGGCTCCCCACCCCTTCCTCCAGCAACCAGGTGTCTCCTGCCTGCGGTCGGTCTTACTGTTCCCCCAATCCCTTGCCTACCTCCACCAAGAGAGCTTCCAAACCTCCCTGCCCCCAAGAACAGGGAGCCTGGAAATGCAGCCACCTCTGGGGAGCAGCATGGCTGCAGCTTCACACCCCCCCTTACCTTGAGGATCTCCGACTGCTTCTCCTGGAAGTGGCAGAAGCCGGCCAGGCTGCTGATGGAGGGCAGCACGGCATTGGCGAATGCCATGGCCAGCCGGGCCCCAATTCAAAGCCAGGTTGGGGGCCAGTCAGAGCCCAAAGGCTCGGGGGGGGGGAACTAACCCCCTGCCCCCCTCACGTGTTTGTTTCTTTTCACCCCCCCCAGCTGCTGGCTCCCTCGAGCTACTATTTGAGCAAAGCTTCTCCCCCTTCAAACTCTACATTTCCCTCTTTCCCACCCCCCTCTCATTGGCTAGCCAAGGTGATAAGAGGAGCCTCTAGGCCAATCAGAATGAGGGGTGTGGTCCATCAAGGGCGGGGGGGGGGGGGGGCCTAGCTGGGGACTTGGTTAATTTCATTCAAAGTGTGTGTGGGGGGGGTCCAGGTGGCTCAGGGCTGGGAAATGATCTGATCTGATCCCATCCCATCCCCTCCCCCTCCCAGGGGATCTCAAAGCGGCTGCAGTTTCTGCCCCCCTCAGGGGCTGATTTATAAAGGGGCAGAGCCCCCACCCCCCTGGCAGCAACCCAGGGCCCGGCACCTGTTCTACTCAGCCCCCAGGTGCCTCTGTGGGGCCCATCAGTAGCCGGGGCTGCTGCTCATTGGGGGATGATTAATGCCACTTGGCAGCCCCCACCCAGTGGGGGGTAGATAGATGCTGTCAGGGAGTCAGGACTCCCCCCAGCTCTGGGAGGGGAGTGGGGGTCTAGTGGTTAGAGCAGGGGGGGCTGGGAGTCAGGACTCCTGGGTTCTATCCCCAGCTCTGGGAGGGGAGTGGTGGTTAGGTCAGGGGGGTTCTGAGAGTTCCTATATACTATTTCCTCCTTCCTGCCACTCACGTGCTGGGTAACTTTGGCCTAGTCTCACGCACACGCCCTGCCTTTGTGCCTCAGTTTCTCCTCCTGTGAAATGGGGGGTACTGCTACAGGCCCAGCGACCAGAGTAGCATAGATGGTTCATGGTTGACTGGGTGAGGAGCCTTCCCCTCACAGCACAAGGCCGGGGCCTCCAGGTGGGAAGGAGGGTGTAGGAATCACAGGAGGTCTGGGGGATGGAAGGTGCTACCTAAATACAAATCACTGTCACACCCAGAGACAAGTTCTAGTGGGTAAAACTACACCCAGAACAGGTCACACAGTGAATCGGGGCAGAGCTGGGGAAGAGAACCCAGGAGTCCTGGCTCCCAGCCCCCCCCTGCTCTAATCACTAGACCCACTGCCCACCCAGAGCTGGGGACAGAACCCAGGAGTCCCTTTTCTCACTCTCTGCCCCCTTAACTCTGCCTGTCCTGGATTTTTATACTGCACTATTTTCTCTCTTCCGGCCTCAGCCCCTTTCGAATTTCATCAAAGGAAACAAGGAAGCAGAAATACTGAGAATTTCCTGAGAAACAAAACAAGATTCAGGGAACCCCACCCTCCTGACCCCAACCGAGGGAGGAAGGACAGTCTAGTGGTTAGAGTAGGGGGGACTGGGGACTGGGACTTCTGGTTTCTCTCCTCAGCACTGGAAGTGAGGTCTAGTGATTAGAGCAGGGGGCTGGGAGCCAGGATTCCTGGGTTCTGATCCTGATTGACTGAAGGCAGCTATTTACTCTCTCCTGCTCCCTGGTGGCTCTGGCCCCATTGCCCCCCACCCCTCTAGCCGGGCCTTCCCTGCAGAGACACCCCCCTTTCCAGAAACCCGGCTCGCTGCTTTCGGGGAAGTGCGCGGACGTAGATCACCGTCCACCTGGGCTTTATCGGACGCCCCAACGCAGCCCGGCTGCCTGATACCGGGCCAGAGCTGCAGATCTGCCCCAGCTCCAGCAGCAGGGAACTTTGCAGCTGAGACAAGGGGGAGGCAGCCCCCGTTGGGCAGGGCTGCGAAGGTCTGGGCTAGGATGGGGCTGCAGGTCGGGATTGAGGGGCACCAAAGAGCGGGGGGGGGGGGGGGGGGGCGAGGGACTGGGTCAGCTTCATGTCCCCCAATCCTGGGTCTGAGTCCGGGGGCAGCTTGGCCTCTGGGGGACTGGTGATGGGGTTTGACCCACCCGGCAGCCTCAGGGGTCGCCGGGTGCTGGGGGAACAACATACCTGATTCCCAGTGCAATGGGGAGCCTCCCACCCCCCCGGGGGTCCCCTCTGCCTATCCCCAGCCCCGCTCTCACCCCTGATCCCAGAAGCCATTGATCTCTCCCCCGCCCCACTGGGCATAGAGAAGGGAGCTCGCCAGGCCTCAGCCCAGTCGGTTCTAATCCCCCCGCACCCGAAACCAGGCCACGGAGCCGGCAGCCTCCCAAGGGTCCGGGGGGATCCCAGCCCCAGGGCGACGGCTGCACAGAGGTGGGGAGCCGGGATCAGGTTCCCTCCCCCACCCTCAGCTGCTCTGACCCCCCCAGCTCCTGGGGCTGGCGGCAGTTAGGGGCTGCTGGACCCTAATCTGCAGCTCCCGACGCGCCAGGCCATGTGTGAGCCCTGATTAGCACGGGGGAGGGGGGGGCAGAGCTGTGAGATCAGAGCCCTACGAGGAGGGGCCGCCAGGGACCAACCTCGCCCCCTCACCCCCACCCCCATGCTGGGGAAAGGGTCGGGATCCTTATCCCCATGCTGCCGAGAGGGAAACCGAACCTGAGCTCTCCCAGCGAGCCAGGAATAGAACCCAGGAGTCCTGACTCCCAGTCCCCCTGCTTTGGGCTAGCAGGGAGCTGCGGGTCGGGAGTGAGGGGCACTGGCAGAGCTTGGGGGGGGGATCCCAGGGGTGGGCTAGCAGGGGGCTGCAAGTCGGGAGTGAGGGGCACCCGCAGAGCTGGGAGGGGAGCCCAGGTGTGGGCTAGCAGGGGGCTGCGAGTAAGGAGTGAGGGGCACCCGCAGAGCTGGGAGGGGAGCCCAGGGGTGGGCTAGCAAGGGGCTGCGAGTCGGGAGTGAGGGGCACCGGCAGAGCTGGGGGGGGGAGCCCAGGGGTGGGCTAGCAGGGTGCTGCGAGTCAGGAGTGAGGGGCACCCGCAGAGCTGGGAGGGGAGCCCAGGGGTGGGCTAGCAGGGGGCTGCGAGTCAGGAGTGAGGGGCACCTGCAGAGCTGGGAGGGGAGCCCAGGGGTGGGCTAGCAGGGGACTGCGAGTCGGGAGTGAGGGGCACCGGCAGAACTGTGCCCTGCCAGAGGTCAAGCGGGCAGAAAAGGGGAAGTGATTCGTTCCCCAAATTTGGCCGGTTGTGGCTCCTCTGGCCCATGTCCCTGCTGCCACAATGAGCCATGTGACAGCCCCCGCCCTCTGCCCAGGGCATGACCCCTGCCAGGCACAGACCACGCGGCAGGCGGTGGGTGCCCGGCCCTGCCTGTGGCCTTTTGCCCTCTGGCTGCCCCCAGAGTGAGGGTGGGGCGTGGCAGGGAGAGCTGCCCCCATACAGCCCCCTGAGAGATCTCCCCGTGCCCCATAAGGCCCCAGCTCCCCTCTGATCTCACCCTCACTCCCAGAGAGACATTGGTGGCAGAAGTGGGGTCCCCCATGCTTCTCTATGCAGCCAGGCTGTCTCTGCTTGGGAGATGAGTCTGACCCTTGGCTTTCCCCCTCCTGCCCCACACGGGGCCACCAGAGCCGTGGGGCTCAGAGTCAACACCTCACTGAGTTGCCACAGGGCAGCTCCCCCTGCTGGGAGCAATGGGCTTAGGCTCTCACCTGACTCAGGCAACACCTCTGTGTCAGTTACCCCCAGGGCAGCTCGCCCCTCTCTGAGCCTCATGGTGACTCTGGGAAGTGGGCCCAGGACATTAATGCAGCTCTATACCTCTCTGCACTAGAGCTCAGCTGGACCCCCCCCAAAGCCCCCCTCTTGGAGGGGAGGGGCGACGCTGCGCATGGGACTCTGAGCAGGCGAACTGGATTCTGCTGGGTTTAGACAGTCTGTGCAAGAAAGAGTTTAAGAAGTGGGTGGGAAGATTGGCAGGGTAGCAGCTTGGCTTAGGGGCTAGGGCTTCGGCCTAGCCTGGGACACCGGGGTTCTATTCCCAGCTCTGCCCCCTGATGTGCTTCATGACTCCGAGCAAGTCCCTTCCCCGCATTGGTGCCTCAGTTTCCCCTCCCACCGTCTGTATATTTAGCCTGTGAGCTCTTTGGGGCAAGGACTGTTGTTCATTCTGAGTCTGTGCAATGCCTGGCATGAGGGGACCCCGATCTCGGTCAGGGTCTGTGCAGAGTCTGGTACAATGGAGCTGGTTGTGGATGTGCCCATTTTACAGATAGGACATAAACAAGGAGAGAGTTGGGGTGGTTTAGGGCACGACCTGCCCGGCCTGTGACCTCCCAGGCTGGGGGCATCGTGTCATGGGGACCTTTTCACCTCCCTCATCCGGCTGTTTGCGTCATCTGCCCATCCCCCCCGTCCTCCCGCCCCCCCCCCCAGCAATTTGGGGAAGTGGGGCCTGTTGTGTTCTTTCCACATTCCAACCTCAAGGGTTTTTCTTAGAAACCCCTTCTTACCCGCGCACTCGGGGGCGGAGACCCAGGGCCGCTCCCCTCCCACTTGGGGCTTCCACTGCCAAATGCCTTCCCTGCGCTCGCAGGAGAGGGATTGGTGTCTGGGGAAACTGAGGCACAGAGTGGGAAAGTCACGGGGGGGGGGGGGTTCGGCATCTTCAGCCAATCACAGCCCCCACCTGCTCTGGGGGGCGGAGCTTGGGGGACATTTAATATTGAAACCCTCCCCCCAATACACTTTATCCGTGTGTGGCCCACGTTGAAAGCGGGGGCGGGGCTGTTTCTGCACCACGTGCTTCCCCCCCCATCCACACGTGGCTTTCGCGTTGCTCAAGATCCTTCGCACGCCTCCTCTCGGTGGCCAATCACTGATGGAGGCTTGTTAACCACGCCCCCCCTCGTCCCCCTTCCCCTTTAATAATTCCTCCCACTGGTTTTTTTAACCCCCCAATCGCTCCCCCCCGCTCCAGCTGCAGGCGGAGAAGCCGCAGAAGGATCCAGCGGTTGCAGGAGCTGTGGGCAGCCCGGAGATGCTGCATGCAGATGTTGCAAACAAACCGAGGGGCCTTTGCAAGCAGGCAGTGACCGCAGGCAGAGGCGGCCGGCACGCGCCTGTTGCATGCACAGTGACCCCCCCGCAGTGTTTGCAGATTCTGCATGCAAACGCTGCATGCACCCAGGGGTTGCAGGCAGCCTGCGCCGCAGTGTCCCATGCAGCCACGTGCAAGCTCGCATGCTGCAGCCTGTTCCAGGCAATATTTGCAGTCCCCCCACCCACAGTGTTTGCAGCTGCTGAGCCTCAGAGACACCAAGGGGTTAATATCTCTCTCTCTTTTCCGCCACACTCAAGATGGCGCCACGCCCCTTCCTGCTGACGTCACCCCAAGGGCTCCCTGGTTGCCCCTTGGTCAGTTTCAGAACCGCCCCTTCCCCCCAGGTGAGTCGCCCTGTGCTGGGGGTCGGGCTCTTGCACCAGGGCAGCTGGGGGGAGGGGTAGCCCCCTCCCCATGCCTGGGTGCAGGTGGGGCTCTCTGGGAGCGGGGCTTGCTCAGCTCCCGGGTCCCCTTTGCTGAGCCCTCCGTGGTACCGTGGGCTCGGTCTGGTTCCCCCCCCCCCCCCCGGCTCCCGCGGCTGGGCGATGCCGGGCCCCCTTCCCTCCCGCTGGGCTTCCCTGCACGGGAGTTTGGGCCGCGGCGGGGACGGGGGTTTACAGAGGTTCTGACCCACTGGGGCTTGTCACCTAGCCACGGCCCCGATCCTGGAGTTGGGTCCATTAGCGGAGACCCCACCCCGAATCCGTGGGGAGCTGTACGGGGAGGGGAGTCAGAGCCAGGAATAGAACCCAGGAGTCCTGGCTCCCAGTTCCACCCCCTTCTAACCACTAGACCCCACTCCTCACCCAGAGCTAGGGATAGAACCCAGGAGTCCTGGCTTCCAGCTCCACCCCCTTCTAACCACTAGACCCCACTCCCCACCCAGAGCTAGGGATAGAACCCAGGAGTCCTGGCTTCCAGCTCCACCCGCTTCTAACCACTAGACCCCACTCCTCACCCAGAGCTAGGGATAGAACCCAGGAGTCCTGGCTGCCAGCTCCACCCGCTTCTAACCACTAGACCCCACTCCCCACCCAGAGGTGGGGCTTGGCTCACAAATCCAATGTGGATTGTGTGTCTGGGCAATTCCTTAGCATAGCAATGTGCGGTGCTGTGGGTCTCGTCTACACAACAGAACCCATGCGCGGGGCCCGGCTGCAACACAGCTGCCCCAGTGTAATTAAAACACCGTCCCGCCTTGTGGTGTAGATGGAACCACGTTACAGCATCATGGAATCATAGAAGATGAGGGTTGGAAGGGACCTCAGGAGGTATCTAGTCCAACACCCTGCTCAAAGCAGGACCAACCCCAACTAGATCATCCCAGCCAGGGCTTTGTCAAGCCTGACCTTAAAAACCTCAAAGGAAGGAGATTCCACCATCTTCCTAGGTAACCCATTCCAGTGCTTCACCACCCTCCTAGTGAAACAGTGTTTCCCAATATCCAACCTAGACCTCCCCCTCTGCAACTTGAGACCGTTGCTCCTTGTTCTGTCATCTGCCACCACTGAGAACAGTCTAGATCCATCCTCTTTGGAACCCCCTTTCAGGTAGTTGAAAGCAGCTATCAAATCCCCCCTCACTCTTCTCTTCTGCAGGCTAAACAATCCCAGTTCCCTCAGCCTCTCCTCGTAAGTCATGTGCTCCAGCCCCCTAATAATTTTTGTTGCCCTCCGCTGGACTCTTTCCAATTTTTCCACATCCTCCTTGTAGTGTGGGGCCCAAAACTAGACACAATACTCCAGATGAGGCCTCACCAGTGCCGAATAGAGGGGAATGATCACGTCCCTCGATCTGCTGGCAATGCCCCTACTTATACAACCCAAAATGCCATTAGCCTTCTTGGCAACAAGGGCACACTGTTGACTCATATCCAGCTTCTTGTCCACCATAACCCCTAGGTCCTTTTCTGCAGAACTGCTGCCCAGCCATTCGGTCCCTAGTCCGTAGCAGTGCATGGGATTCTTCCTTCCATCCATCCAGGTGACACATCTGGGAACAGGTTTAAAAGATCATCAGGACCTGTCTACACCCCGTGTCGTGACAGTGATTGATCAGTGTGTCTGGCTGTCACCGCTAAGCAGCCTCTCTCTCGTTTCCCTTCCTGACTAGAAGCAAACCCAGATGGCTCTGAGACTCACCACGACCAAGCTTCTGAGATGCAGCAGCTGCCGCGTGGCGGGGGTAGGCGCCATCCGGCCCCAGGGCACCGCAGTGGCACAGAAGGGTGAGTAGAAGCGGGTGCAGCCTCTCCCAGCACTCCCCGAGCCAGACCCCCTAAATGTTGATATTTTTTAAAGGGGGGGGATGGGGGATGGAGCTAGGGGGGACGTATGTGCCCCCACCACCATGGACCCCCTGGTGTCACAAGTCTCCCATCCATTAGCTCGGCAGGGCTAAGAAGCTGGTGTAATGGGATGGGGTCCTCCACGTGGCACAGGGTAGAGATGGGATCCAGTGATTCCTGCTTTGCGTCCTCAGCAGAGCAGGGATAAAATAACCCACCTGCCTGGCTTGTTGTCTGCTTTTCCAGAAAAAGAAACGAAGGCCCGAGAGAAGCCCCTGAAAGGTAACCGCCTGCCCCCCCAGCTCCCATTGGAAAGGACTTTTTTACCCTGGGACAGTCGCAGAAACTAAAGAGAACAGGGTCGGGCGCCTCTACGAATCCATCATAGCAGAAAGTGGAACAGCCACAAGGCAGCGCTTGGGGGGCTTTTTAAAACAAGGGGTTCCCAGTGCCTGTAAATCAGGGGTTTGAAGCGTTGGTTTGAACGAGGTGTATTATTAATGACTGATTTGATTCCAGTACAGGCTGGGCAGGAATCGGCTCTAATGAATGGCTGCCATCCCATGCCCAGCTGCTGATGCCCCTCAATTCTGACCCGCCCCCCCCTGCTATTCCAGCCCTGGGCTCCCCTGCCCCACAGCCAATACCCTTCACGCTTTACTTTGGGGATGAATGTTCCCATTTGTGATCCGCCTCCATACCAAGGGAGGTTGGGTTGAGAGGATGAGGTACCTGGCTTGTCGTTTTCCCTCTCCCTGCGTGGATGGGGTAGGGGTAGGGGTAGGGGTAGGGGCTGAAGCTGTGAGCTGTGCATCCCGCTCTGACTGTCTCCCTCCAGCCCCGGGAGCCCAGTTTGACTGGCGGGATCCCCTGCAGCTGGAGAGGCAGCTAACCCAGGAGGAGCTCATGATCCGGGATTCCTTCCGCACCTACTGCCAGGAGAAGCTGATGCCACGAATTGTCATGGCCAACCGGAATGAAGGTGCCTGGGGATAGAACCCGCGACCGTTCCAAAAACCCGTCCCTCTGCCTCCCTTAGCTCTTTAGGGTTTAGATGCTGACTGAAGCCGCTAGCACCGGGAGCTGTCCGATTGCGTCCAGTCTGTGGCAGCGGTGCCCAGACCCGCCCGTCCCAGAGATCCACGTGCCATGGCTCCGTGCCATGGCTGCATGCAAACCAGAGGTGCTTGGGGGTGATTTACAGACCCAGATGCCGCCCGCTGTTCTTCCAACTGGTCTCTCTTAAATTCAGTGGGTGACTCTGGATTGGCCCCAGGGGATCCGAGATCAGAATCCGGCCCTGACCCCATTGTAGTCAGGGAGTGACTCCAGATTTACTCAGGGCTCACTGAGATCGGAACCTGCTTGTCTGTCTGTAGCCTCCTTCGGGGCCCAGTGGATGCCTGAGTTAAATGTGTTTGGGGGAGGGAGCTGCAGATTAACCCCCCTGGTGTGCGTTACTGTTGGGGAGAGCCAGGTGGGCTGCGCAGCTGGAGCTCCCAGTCCCGAGCTGGTTTGGGGGGAGCGGGAGGGGGGTAGATGTGACTCTTTTGCACTCACAGACACACTTCTGTGTCTCTTCTTTCCAGTCTTTCACCGGGACATCGTGTCGGAGCTGGGGGAGCTGGGAGTCCTGGGCTCCACCATCAAAGGTGAGCCGGCCCCAGGAGGGATTCCCCTCCGGCCGTGGCTGGGAGGGTGAAGTGAATCTCAGTTTGAGGACTGTGCGTCCCATGGAGGGAGGGGCTGGCACGCCATGGGGAGGGATATCGCCAGCTGACCCAGGGCAGAGGGATGGTGGGTGAGAGCAGCAGCCGCCTACGGATGGGCACCATGGGTGGGGAAGCCCCTGGGAGCTCCCCTGGCTACCCCTGTGGACAATCCCGAGAGCCGATCTGGCCTGTACTCACCTGGGCCTGCAGTGGCCACGTCCCTGCTTTGACGTGCCCCTCCTTGCCTTCACGTTCGCCCCAGTCATGCCCACCTCTGCCCCGCCTCGGATGCCCCCTGTGGCTGAGGGGGTACAACGCCTCCTGCCCTGTAAGAGGGAGGGGTTGCACCAGTCCCGAGGCCCTTTTGCAACAGCCTGGGTGGCAGGGAGGGGCCACATGGCTGTGCTGAATCGGGCCCCCCCAGGATCTAGGAGCCAATTCTCCAGCGGCTGCTGTGGCATCTCTAACCCTGTGGCTTTGTGCCTGGGCAACGCAGCCCCTGTGGAAGGCGGCAGGTGCCCATGGACTATCCCCAGTGCACACGGTGCCCCCTGCTGGCGCGTCTCAGCCCTGCAGAGTGACTGGGGGAGCTCAGCCTGCGTGGCCCCGGTCAGCCCTTGGCACACGGGGTAGCAGGTGCTGAGGGGAGCCGTTCCCAAGCTGTCCTCAGGTGGGGAGGGGGTTCCGGTCTTGACTGACCCAGGGTGGGGTTCGGACTGGCGCCGCTGCTGCTGTGTGTCCTGTCCACGTTCTGTGCCCGTCTCAGGTTATGGCTGTGCCGGAACCACGTACGTGGCCTACGGGCTGCTGGCGCGGGAGATCGAGCGCGTGGACAGCAGCTACCGTTCGGTCCTGAGTGTCCAGTCGTCCCTGGTGATGCACCCCATCAACGCCTACGGCACAGAGCAGCAGAAGCAGAAATACTTGCCCCGTCTGGGTGAGCGAGAGGCGCGGGTGGGAGGGGGGCTCTCCCTGGCTAGGAGCGGGGACCCACCTGGGAGGCTGCTGGCTCCAGAGCTGGTAGATGTCCCCTGTAGCCGGTTCCCTGCTGTCCGGCCAGCTGGCAGAGCAGAGGATGCTGGGATGGTTCATTCCCACAAAGTTCTCTGCTGAGGTAACCTGGAAGGAGCGGGGGTTCCTGCCCCCTTCCCCCATGGGGGGGAAGAGCTGCCTCTGAGGTGGGCTGCTGGGACAGGGGTGGGCACCCAGGAGGCTGGGCCCTCGGAGCACAGGGGCATACAGGGAGTGGGGTGACAGGGAAGTGGGGGGTGGCCACTGGGGGTGAAGGAGCCATGAGGATGCGGAAGTCGGGGGCAGGGCCGGTGTTGGGGCCGGGTGACGTGAGAGCCATTGGGGGAGGAGTGGGAACTAGGGTGGAGGGGCAGGAGCCATGGGGAGGGTGTTGGGGGCTGAATGTGGGAACTTGGGTGGGGGAAGAGAGGCTTTCAGTGGGGTGGGCAGTGCGAGAACCAGGGGGAGGGCGTTGGGGTGAGTAGGGGTTTGGGAACTGAGGGGAACCTAGGAGAAGAGTGGATGGGGGCAGTAGATGCGGGAGGTGGGGCAGTGTCTGGTGGAGGAGCTGGGGCAGGTCATCCGGTGTTGGGATGAGAGGTGGGGTGGGGTGGGAATTGATGGGGGAGAGGCGGTGGGTGAACCTGAGGGGAGGGAGGCAAGAGAAGTGGGAATTGATGGAGGGAGGGGTCAGTGCAGGACCTGGGCCTCGGGGGAGGTTGGGAATTGGGGCAGAGGGGTGCAGGACCTGGGGTGAGGGTGAGAATTGGGGGAGAGGGGTGCAGGACCTGGGCCTCGGGGGAAGTTGGGAATTGGGGCAGAGGGGTGCAGGACCTGGGGTGAGGGTGAGAATTGGGGGAGAGGGGTGCAGGACCTGGGGTGAGGGTGAGAATTGGGGGAGAGGGGTGCAGGACCTGGGGGGGGAAATGAGGGTGTGCAGAACATGGGGTGAGGGTCGGGGCCATGGGGCAGTGGCTCCAGCCCAAGCCCACCGGCTTCGCTCTCCTCAGCCACAGGGGAGCTGCTGGGCTGCTTCGGGCTGACCGAGCCCAACCACGGCAGCGACCCCGGGGGCATGGAGACCAGGGCCCGCTACCACCCGGCCAGCAAGACCTACACGCTCAACGGCTCCAAGACCTGGTGAGACAGAGCCAGGCCCCGGCAGCCCGGCCGCTAGCCCTGCTCACGGCTCTCAGCAGCCGCCCACTCTCCAGGCCCTTGGTCTCACTGCCACCCTGCCCTGAGACCAGATCCTCTGTGGGCCCCAAAGCCGGGCAAGCCCCCCACCCAATTGCTGCACCCCTATAACCTCAGCCCTGCCTTGTTGCTCCCCATCCCTCAGCCAATCCTGGGCCTCTCCAGGGAGAGGAGCTGGGAGCCAGGACTCCTGGTTTCTATCCCTGGCTCTGCTACTGAGTTGCTGGGGGGTTTCACATCTCCCCTCTGTGGCTGTCCCTGTTTGGATGGTACCGTCCTGCCTCCTTTGTGGGGGGAGCTCCGGGAGGCTCCGAGATGAGCTGGGTCTCACCTCTCCTCCTCCCAGGATCACCAACTCCCCACTGGCGGATCTCTGCGTGGTGTGGGCCGTGTGCGAGGACGGGAGGATCCGGGGCTTCCTCCTGGAGAGGGGGATGAAGGGCCTGTCGACACCCAAGATCGAGGGCAAGTTCTCCCTGCGGGCCTCCACCACCGGCATGATCCTGATGGAGGATGTGGAGGTGCCGGAGGAGAACCTGCTGCCGCACGTCTCCGGGCTCGCGGTAAGTCCAGCCTCCCCTCCCCCAGCCGATTCTTCGGTTCCCTGTGATCTAAGCAGGGTTGGCTGGGGACACTGCTTGGAGGAGAGGGGAGGGGGGCCAGCAGGGGGTGCTTTCCCCATAGAGCCAATGCCGACTCTAGTGCGGTCCTAGGGGGCGCTGTGCTGCAGGGGACCGGCCTTTAAAACGAGGGGTGTTAATCCAGGGGTCCTGGCCTGACCCTCACCTTGCAGTTGCCTTCAGCTTCCCAAGCCATAGGAAGAAATCGACTGCTGGATTCCTCTTCGCTGCCTGTCTTGGCCATGGTTGCTGAAAACAGCTGCTGTGCCCCCCCCCAGAAGCAGCTGCATTTCAGCACAGGCCCAAGTGATCCTTGGATAAGTAGCTGTTGTTCTCCACCCCGGAGACAACTGCATTTCAGCAGGGGGGGAGTGATCGCTCTATAAAACAGCCCCCACTGTATAGGGGGCTTCCGTTGGAGAGATCAGCTCTTCCTGTGGCTTTAAGAGGTCAGTTTTGATGGATGCCAATGGGCTTGTGCTTAGAAACGTGGTCCCCAAATCCTTCTGGGCAGAGAGAGACAATGGCACGGAAGCCAGTATCCTGTTGCCCTGTTAACGCAGGGGGCTGGCGGGAGCAGAGGTCATGTGCTCTTCCTTGGCAACGTTGCCTGGAGGTTAATGATCAAGGCGCTCTCGTGTCCTGCCAGGGTCCGTTTGGCTGTCTGAACAACGCCAGGTACGGCATTGCCTGGGGAGCGCTCGGAGCGGCTGAATTCTGCTTGGAGACAGCCAGGCAGTATACCTTAGACAGGTAATGACCGCATGGGGGAGGGGGAGAACTTTGTGTGCCTGTGGTGGGTGGAAGCCGCCCGTAGGTTTGGGGGATCCCTGCCCACCTCCTTTTAAAGGCACTGATTAATTTAGACCTAATGGCACGCATGGGAGAGTCCTTGCCAGGAGGGGAAACTGAGGGAGAGAGGTGAAGTGACTTGACCAAGGTCACACAGTGGATCAGTAGCAGAGCTGGGAACGGGACCCTGGAGTCCTGACTCCGAGCCCCCTTCCCTAACCCGCTGGGATGAATGCCAGCGGTTAGCTGTGGGAGAACACAGTGGAGTCCAGCAGTGAAGGGCTTTCCTGGGGTTCACTAGCGCTTTCCCGTCCAGTTGTGCCACCAGCCGATTACATGCAGTATATATGAAGCGTTCCAGCTCTCGGAAGAACTTTCCATTGTAGAGTGTCCGATGGAACTCTGCTTTGCTGGGCAGAGA
This sequence comes from Chelydra serpentina, assembly GCA_037349315.1. Classification (NCBI taxonomy): domain Eukaryota; kingdom Metazoa; phylum Chordata; order Testudines; family Chelydridae; genus Chelydra; species Chelydra serpentina. The sequence continues at coordinate 85,380 of JBAIAC010000292.1, forward strand.
TCAGGTCAAATGAGAAGCAAGGACGGCGTAGTGCATAAGGCACTGAACTGTGACTTGGGACACCTAGGTTCTGTCCCTGATTCTGCCCAAGTCCCTTCCCCTCGCTGGGCCTTGGTTTCCCCTCCCACCGTGTGAGCTTGTCAGGACAGAGCCTCTCTGTCTAGGCAGCACCCAGCACAATGGGGCTTTTGGGCACTACCGAATACATCTAGTATAATGCTCCATCAGGCAGTCACCAGAGGCGGATCTGCCCCAGGAGTTTTAAGTGACTTTTGCTCCTTGGTTTCCTAACCAAGTTGTCCTCCCCAAGGATCCAGTTTGGGGTGCCGCTGGCTAGGAACCAGCTGGTCCAGAAGAAGCTGGCTGATATGCTCACCGAGATCACCATTGGCTTACAAGCTTGCCTGCAGCTGGGGAGGCTAAAGGATGAAGACAAGTGTGTACCTGCCTTTCTAGACTAAAAAGTTATTCTGTGGGTTAGACTGCAAAGCTAGAAGGGGTTTGGCTGGCTCGGGGGTGGGGAATGGGATCCATGGTCTTAGCCACCCACCAGGGTACCAGCTTTGATCCAGTCCCAAGCTTGGGGGGACTGGTGGCATAAGGCGTTGTGGAATGACATAGAATCATAAAACTGGAAGGGACCTCGAGAGGTCTCTAGTCTAGTCCCCTGCACTCAAGGCAGGACTAAGTATTATCTAGACTATCCCTGCCAGGTGTTTGTCCAACATGCTCTTAAAAATCCCCCATGATGGAGATTCCAGCACCTCCCTAGACAATTTATTCCAGTGCTTAACCACCCTGACAGTTAGGAAGTTTTTCCTAATGTCCAACCTAACCTGCCCTTGCTGCAATTTAAGCCCGTTGCTTCTTGTCCTATCTTCAGAGGTTAAGAACAATTTTTCACCCTTCTCCTTGTAACAACCTTTTATGTACTTGAAAACTGTTATTAGGTCCCCTCTCAGTCTTCTCTTCTCCAGACTAAACAAACCCAATTTTTTCAGTCTTCCCTCATAGGCCATGTTTTCTAGACCGTTAATCATTTTTGTTGCTCTTCTCTGGACTTTCTCCAGTTTGTCCACATCTTTCCTGAAACGTGGCGCCAGGAACTGGACACAACACTCCAGTTGAGCCTAATCAGCATGGAGTAGAGCGGAAGAATGACTTCTCATGTCTTGCTTACAGTACTCCTGCTAATACATCCCAGAAGGATGTTTGCTTTTTTTGCAACAGCGTTACACTGTTGACTCGTATTTAGTTTGTGATTCACTGTGATCCCCAGCTCCCTTTCCGCAGTTCTCCTTCCTAGGCAGTCAGTTCCCATTGTGTATGTGTGACATACAGGGCCTTCTCCTTCTAAGGGGCAATGGCTCCAATCCAGCCCCGAGTTCGGGGATTGCCTGGCTCATGCAGGTGGGGAAATGAGTCCTATTCCCCTCTAGGAGCGTTGGTTCTGATCCAGACCACATGGTTAGAGGAAAAACAGGCTGTTCCCCTCTGACCCAGCTGCTAGGTCTCCCCAGTGTGAAACGAGGCTGCTGGGTCTCAGCCTGGTGCCAACATGGCACAAACCCTGGCTCCACCGGGGAGCTCATCCTTCCACCCCAGTCCCCTTCATCGCCGCTGTCGCTGCAGGGCCGCCCCCGAGATGATCTCCATGCTGAAGCGGAACTCCTGCGGCAAAGCCCTGGATATTGCCCGCCAGGCCCGGGACATGCTGGGGGGCAACGGCATCGCCGACGAATACCATGTCATCCGGCACGTCATGAACCTGGAGGCCGTGAACACCTATGAAGGTAAATCTCCCCCCGCCCCATACGCCTTTGTATCAAATGCCATGAAGGTTCCTGGGATTTTCCGGCTCCTTCGGGACCATGGAGGTAAGGGATAGAAAGCAGGATGCTAGCTGAAGGGAGCACGGTGGGCCTCAGTAGGAGGCATTCTCCCCTCCAATCCAATGTCCCTGTGTCACGTTGGGACTTACAGCTCCAACTGGACATGATGTTCCTCACTTCCCGCCTCCTTTCTTTTTCGCCGTTGCTGTGCGCTGCTGAAACAGCTGCCGTGTTCCACCCCAGTGGTGGCTGCATTTTAGTGATTTGCTTCGCTCATCGCTAATGTAGCCTTTCTTCACCTTTCGGGGGAAGCAACTCCTGCCACTGTTTGATGGCTAATCTTGGATCACGCTCATCCCTGTAGCATCTGATGATTTACGCCTGGTCTATACACAGGTTTTACCCCCAGATAATGGTGTTGGTCAGGGGGGCAGGGGGTGACTTTCATTTACCGATATAGTTACACGAGTCCAACCACTAGTGTGGACATGATAGAAGGGGAATAGAGGTGCCTTATACTGGTATGACATATTCCCCTTCCCATATGTCAGGAACTACGCTGGTATGTAGCAGCAGTAAAATTGTGTCCACACCAGGAGTGGTTGTACCACTTTCACTATACGGGCATGGCTAAAATGATTCAACTTCTGTACGTAGCCAAGGCCTTGTATTAGTTCCTCTTTCAGTGGATTTCAGTTTTATCTTTTCTGGTCTCCTTGGTTTCGTGCTACAAAAGCCGTGCTGCTGGGGGGAAAGGTGTGGGGTTTGTTTCCTTACAAAGGGAATCCATATTCACCCATGGTTGTTATGATGCAAACCATCCTCTCTGCAACAAAGCAGCCAAAATCTGACCGTGCTGGCTCGGGAGAGGCAGTTCCATGGAACTGACACACAGCGTGTATATTGGTGACTTCCGGTTATCCTAAACGTCACCCAGTGAGATCTTTGTCCCCATTTCTCTTCGCTCCACAGGCACGCATGATATCCATGCTCTCATTCTTGGCAGAGCAATCACCGGACTTCAATCTTTCACCGTCGGCAAATAAATCCAATATGGAGGAGGCCTCAATCACCTTCGCAACAGCCGGAAGTTCACTACGCCGGAAGAATGATTGTTTTGTATAAAAAGATTTTTGGTTTTCCTTTCTCAAGATAAAAAAGTCACAAGCCAGAGGCTGCTGCTGTGATACAGAATGTGAATGTAGCTCTTCAGGCTGACTCCTGGATTCTTTCTAACGGTGCAATACAATTCGTCCCAAATCAGCTAGTTGGTTTTCAAGCTCAAGAATCTGGGAGAAGGTCGTCGTCCGCTGTTTGCAGCAAAGGATCAAGGAGACAGGCCCAGTAACGGGCTGTCTTTGCCAGCATTGTATTTGTATTTTGGGGGTATGGGAGAGGGTGAAATTAGCGAAACTTCCGTGAAGTGGATTGTCATGTAACAAAAGTCAGTGGGTTTGTGATGCTGGATTGGCTGCTTGATGCATGGAGCTGGCTTGCTTGCTTTCTCCTTGAGTGTAAATTCAGGAGCTGTGTGGGAAAGGCTGCCTGTATCAACAGGGCGGGAATGCAGTCTCACTCATCAGTGGTTCATCTCTCCTTCCACTGGATGTTCAAGTTCACCTAACTTGCTTCTCAGAATTATCTGAATGGATGCAGTATTGCATGCTGGGAGAATTCCCTCTTTACAAAGCTGTGCTGAAGCCGTAAAGCCTGAATCTTCATGCACAACCACGTGCTGGGACGTGTCAGATGGGCATCTGCACAATGTAGCTACTGAGCTAAACGTTGTTACCGAGGTGAAGCAATGCTGTCCACGGCACAGGGCTGGGGGTCAGAATGGGGTTAAATTCCTGGTTCTGCCACGGACCCACTGCAGGCAACTCTCTGTGCCTCCGTTTCTGCAGCTGTAAGACCCCCAGAAGACACATTTAGCATTCCTGTTACCAAATGTGTCTTTCACAGTAGCCCACGGTTAAACCCAGCTGATCTCATATCCCTTCTGTTACTTACATGAATAAATTTTAAAAAATACAGTATCTTGCTTTTACTGTTGGCGGTGGTTAGTCCTGCTGCTGGGTGGAATCAGAGCTGCTGAACTGTGTAAAGTGGGCCATAGACTGTTAACATTTGGTGGCTGGTTGCCCTGGCCATTGCAAAACAGAAGAAAACGACCAGCAATAGGCTGTGTTCCAATTTCACATCCCTTCGCTCAAAGGTAACGTTCTTGACTCGGGAAGATTGTTGTGACCTCTTGGATTGTAGGGTTTGGGGGTGAGTGGTGAAGTCTGAGCAGTTGCAGAGTGACCGAGCACAGACCACGATGTTCAGTAACTCACCATAATGCTCCCACAATCGTTAGGGCAGAAGGATTGGAAATGTGCCCCTCAGGTTATGTATATGAGATGCAGTCATGGGAGCTCTGGGTGCCCCACTTGACTCCCTTTGGGGAAGATTTTTCCAAAGAAACCAGGGCCAGATTTTTCAAGTGCTTGGCTCCCACAATTGGAGCCAGATTTTCGGGAGAGATCAACGCCTGATGCCCTGAGCTCTTCTCGTGATCTGGGACTGATGGTGGATGCTGAATTCTCTTGAAACGTCTGGCTCTCAGGCCTGCCTTTTTTCCAAGTGTTAGGCTCAAGCGCTCAGATCTGACAGTGATGGGGTGGTATAAAAACCTCCGCAGACTAGCTGCCCAAGCTCCTAGTGATGTGCTGGTGGTTGACTTTTCAGGGCACACTCCATCCTTGCACTAGAAGCAGTCTGTTCAATCCCAGAATTGTACTGTAGTCTCTCTGCCCGCAGTGGTGTAGCCGGGTTTAGCGCGCAGGGGGAGCGGAGCTAAAAAAAGGGGCCGGGAGCAAAAAAAAAGGCGCCTGGAGCAAAAAAAAAATGCTCCGCTCCGACTTAGCGCAGGAGCAAAAGGCGCTGCTTCTGCTCAGTGGGGGAGTGGTTGCTCCCCTTGCTCCCCCACCCCCCAGGCTACGCTGCTGTCTGCCAGCTGTGTTCAACTTGCTGAACAGCTGGAGCCAAATTCAATCCCAACTGAGGCAGGTGGGTTGAGCCCTTGATCCCTGGCAAATAGGTTACAAGAAAGCAAAGGTTCATACAGGCACCTGCCATGGCCCGTGACTACATGTAGCTCCCGATTTTTTTTTCCAAGTGCCCAACTCGTGCCAATCTGGCCTGTACTGTTCGTTATGTGAAATGGAAATTGGACCAAGAGTCGGAGATGTGCCTGTATCAAGGGGATTAGACAGCTGAGCCATCCTTGCTCGAAAACGTTCACAGCCAGGGTGGTTTCTCTGGATTGATCCACCTGAAACGACCCTTCTCCACCACCCCGTTTCATGTCCCAATACTATGGCAAAAAGTCCCAGCCCACCTACATGTGCTAAGACAATTGCGGCTGCCCCAGGAGTTATAAAATAGCCGTGTCCAGCATTGGGAAATGGGAACAGTCTATAAGAATAACTGATATACCGGCTGTGACTGATGGGTGGAAGTGGCTTCTCAGGACAGAAAGTTCTGTGCTACCTGTCCTTGCCTGACCCCACCCCCCTCTTGGCTACTACATTTTCTTCCTTTGCTGTAGGTCTGGTGGGTAGCAGAACAGGTTCAGCCCCCGCATGTGTAAGTGGTCTCTTTGTTCTCTCCTTTTGAGAATAATAAGGGCTTATCAGGAACAGCAGCTTCAACTCTGTTCTCCTGTAAAGAAACTGAGCGCCAGAATCTTATATTTCTGCTTTAAATCACATTGTGTTTTGCATATCAGCACAGATAGCGGTTAGAAATAACGAACGGGTAAGTCACTGAAGGAGACATGTTTACAGCTACTGATAAACCAGCAAAGTGGACTGTAACATTCATGTGATCTTTATAAAATGCCTTTTACAATAAACAGCGGCATGAGAGGGTTCGTGACAACAATCTCCCCCTGACACACGGGAAGAAAGACGGTTCAAAGGCAGCAGGGTGCAGAAGTTTGACAACAGCCACTGTATCTTCAGTGGACTTTAATTCCATCTCACCATTTCCTCCCACATAGGTAAGACCTATTCCCACTTTTATAAAGACTGTATCTTACCAGGTGTGTTTTTTAACCTGTCTGGCTCTCATGCCCTTTAGGACACTATCAGAGCTTGAAAGTTCAGGAGTTTTTAAAATAACTTTAACAATCAAACAAACTGCAAGAGGAATAGAAAAAGGGGCCCTTATCTGACCTGTAGTCTTGTTTTGCCTTTTGCAGAAGAATAGTAGCTACACGATGGTTTGGGTGGTTCATTTGGGCTTTTGATTCCAGCTGGCCCTTCTTCCCAGTGTTCTCACACCTCCGGCTGCACGCACAAGTCTTTATAAGCTGCCTCCACGGTGTGGCAGACTTGTCTGAGCTCCATTTGGATCTGGCTGATCCTCTCCATTATCTCGGAGAGCTCTTGGAGCTTATCCTGCATTTGCTTGTTATGGCGATCGTAAATGAGAAACATCATTTCCTCCAGCTTCTCTGCCAAACTCGAAACCTTTTGGAGTGCAAGGAAAGACAGGCCTTAGGAATTAAAACGGAGCGGAGGCTGATGGCTTGACTATTAAGAGTTGCGTTCTCCCCCGCTCCCAGAGTAAGGGGATGCACCTACCGTTGATTTCAATGGGTGCTCTGCCATGTTGGGATGGGGATGAGTCTTGCCCTAAGTGTGACTTTTGTCATGAGTTTTAGAGTGGACTAAAACCGCTTTCTGCATAAATGTAAATGCTTACTGCAGGCTGCTTGCACCATCTTCTGAAAGCATCTGGAGCCGGCTATGTGGCACCTCTTGCCCCCTCCTGCACCCCAACCCCTGCCCTAGCCCAGACACCGCACCCAAACCCCCTCCCAGAGCCGTAGGCAGGTATGGGGTGGTTAGGACTTGGACCCATTCTGGGCACCACCAGAAATTATACAAACCTGCCACCCCTGCATACTAGAGGCCAGGTGCCCCAGAGCACTGGATAGCAATTCAGGACACCTGGGTTCTATTCCCAACTCTCCCAGGAGTTAGGTGGCTAGCGTGATTTTTCAAAAGCCCCAAGCTGCATTTTTAGGGCTCCTAAATACTTTTGAAAATCTGGCCCAAAGCTTTAATGGCAGCCTCCGCAATGGTAAGGCGGAAATAACTTCCGAAATGCATGGAATGTGTGACAGATGATGTGCTGAGCTGCTGCTGGTAGAGGCCATGATGAAGGTTTTGCGAGTGCCAGTGTGACATGGGAGGCGTGTTGGTTTCTGCATCTGTTGGTGATGGAAGTGGAAGCCTTATGAAGTGCATTAGACAACAGCGATCAGAAGGTGGTAAAGAATTCGAATGACTTTCCTCTTAACTTAGCTCCATGCTTTGAAGGCACTGGCATAAAATGAAGCTCTGGTTTGTTATTCCATTTGCATAATAATCCCTAGTTTTTATCAGTAGATCTCAAAGTACTTCACAAAGGGGGTCAGTACCATTATCTCCATGGGGAAATTGAGGCACAAAGAGGTGAAGTGACTTGTCCAAGGTCACCCAGCAGGCCAGTTGCAGAGCCAAGAATAGACCTTTGGTCTCCTGGGTCCTAGTCCAGTACTGTATCCTATAAGCCACACTACCTCTCTTAATAATAATAAATATGCTCAAATATAGCACTTGGGAGGTCTGGGTTCTATTCCCGGCTCTTCCACAGGCCTGCTGGGTGAGTTTGGATAAGTCATGTTGACCTGCTGTGCCTCAGTTTCCCCATTTTGCAATGATTCCGACTTTTTGTCAGGTGCTTTGAGAGCTATGAATGAAAAGCGCTAGATAAGAGCCAGGTGTTCTTATATATATTACATGTTAGAGTCTAGCTGATTTTATCATGGAAAGCTCCCCGCTGTTGCATTATTTTTCTTTACATTTCCGTAAAGTGTGCTCCAAAGCATCTGATTTAATGCGTCAGAGACATAGAGGACATTCAGACTGGTGATCCGTGACTGATGCAGTTAGAATAACATGATTAGAATACATTAAATAAACATTCTGCGAGCGTTGCATGTGGGGTCAGGGTGGAGAGGAGATTAGCGAGGCAGCTTGATCGGCTGCGGATGAAACGGGGGTTGCAGGCATTCAAGTTAGTGTCTGAGGCGTGATGTTGGGATTTCACTTCTGTTGGCAGGTAAAGTGGTTTTACATTTAAGACAAGCTCTCTACTGATTTGCTGGAACGGAGCAGAAAATTGGAGAACATGGAAACTGACAGGGCCCCTCTAGTCTGTTCTGTCTGATCTACTTTTCAATGCTCTTGCCCCACTTTCCTTGGGGAGATGATTCCATAACCCAGTATGGGTCCCTGGGCAGAAAACCCATGCGAGAAGAGGACCTTCCTCCCACAGCTTTTCCCACTCCCATGAAAATGGAGGGCTCAGCCATCCCTCCCCTCAACCCAGTTGTCCTGGGCTCTGTTGGGTGTGAGGGGGAAGCATGACTATTGGAGCAGAGGTGGGAAAGTTGGGAGTGGGGGTTGGAGAATGCTGCACCCAGTGAAGTTCAAAAGGAAAAGACAACACAGTTCTGGGCTGTATTACCTTTCCCCCTGTGCCACCCCCATGCTATGTGACATATCCCTCTGAGGAGGGGCCCTAGTGCAGCTCTTGCTTGGGAGGGTCTTCTAGGGAGACTCCAGGGTGTGTGAGAGGGGGGATGCAATCAGAAGCACAGGCCTTTCATGCAGCTGTCTGGCCTCAGGCCAATGGTGGGTCCGGCTGCCTGTTCCAGCCCGGGGCAAACCCTGCCTCCATGCTGGAATGACATGGGTTTTGTATCATGGAAGGGGGCAATCCAACCCCACGATACAGCACTTCCCCACCCCACCCCCAACACACACACACATTTTCCTTTGCTCAGCATTAAAGCGCTGCCTCTTTCACCAGGCTAGCTATCTTCTCTTCCTTCCTTTGGCTTCCACCCTCGAGCCCTTGTATGTAGCCATCTCAATATCCACTTCACCTTCAGCAGGAGGCTCTCCCTGAAATTGCTCATGACGGTGTGGTCTTTCTTCCGGTTCTCGTTGATCTTCTCAATCAGCTGCTGCGTTCTTTTCTGCAGATTTTCAGTGTTTGAATCCAGGGCTGCGAAATAACTGGATGATTTGCCATCCAATGCTGCTACAGGCGCATCTGCAGTGGGGCAGAGCAGAGATGTGCTGGGCGATTCCTTCCTGCATTTAAATTGAAATAAATGAGCATGTGTTGTATTCCTCTGTACCCCAACTTACACTCAAAGGCCAAAACTCAGGTGAGTTTGAGGACTCATTGTGAAAGCATCCGCTTTGTTTCCAGATAAGAGTAACTGACATATTTGAAGCAAGGGGGAAAGTTTACCTGCTTATAGAAAAGGTAAGCTTCCCATCCTTTCCGTTGCTGCCCCTCCTAAAGAAAGGGAGCATTTTAAAACCAAACAGAGAAGGTCAGATCCTCCCCTGGTCACTGGTGCCTTTATGCATGTAAAAAGGCTGCAGCTGTACAAAACTACCATCACAATTCAATACATGAAGAAAAATTACAAAGCTTGGAGCCAAAGTTATCCATCAAAATCAGAGGCCAAAGAAAACTGGTGCCAGCTGTTTTGTTAATTTCTCTCACGTGGGAATTTTAGTCCTTTACATTTGTTTATCCAATAATTAAAGCAGCTTATTAACCAGAATCCATTCATCACAAACGTGACAGCTCCTGTGTTGGCTAATTCTATTTGATAAAGGAAATGCAGAGTCCCTGTTGGCTGACTTGTTTGTGAAACTACTTCTGCGGTGCTAGCAAAATTGACATCTAATTCCATTTGATGGGGGGGAATGACACACATCACATGATGAGCAGACTCAGGTTCTAAACCAGTACCCTTGCCTATGGAAGGCAGTGTGCTTAGATACATTATTGCATTAGCACATTACACACTGTACTCATCAGGATCCCCACTCAACTCCTGATGCTATTGGCCGGCACTCCTACGTCAATGTTTCTTAACCTCGCCTTATGATGCCTTGTGTTGGCATTTGGTCCTGAGGAGGTGTGGAGGAAATGGGTCTAAATAAACCAAGCCATCTGCCAAGGTGAAGCAGCTCAGTGATGGAATTAAAAGCCAGAGACACCTGCTGTGGATTAGCTCTGTCCTCTTGTACAGAAGTACAAGTAAACAACCTCCATGCCAGGTGGCTTTGTATACACTCCACCTGAGCGGTGTGGCCCATTGGATTGGGCACTGCACTGGGAGGCAGGAGATCTGGGTTCTAAATAAATATACTAAAAGTATCAGGTGCTGGAGGCCATTTAAATCCCATAGAGAGGAGTTGAAAGACAAACTGCCTAGTATAACTGCTCCCATCCAAGAGCTTGTCTACACTCAGCTTTTGTATCAGTTTCAAACCAGTACAGGGGTGCTGGAACAATTTGTATAATGGAGGTGCTGAGAATCATTGAACCAAACTGTAAACCCTGTGTATAGCAGAATCCACTTTAAGCCAGGGGGTGTGGCAGCACCCCTAGTTCCAGCACCTATGAACCAGTATAAAGCAGTACAACCCTCTAGTGTGGGTACTGTTAGCTACATGTAGATCTTGTCTCAGGAAAATGAAACCAATAAGGTTATAACTCTTAGTTTCATCTGACTGTCTTTTTTTTTCAGTGTAGCATATGTCATTGCATCCACACATTAGGGGTATCCCAACGGAACTATACTAAACTAACATCTAATCATACCCCTAACGGAAATAATTTCATTGGTCCAAAGCCTATGTTTAGAGTAAGCGTAAATGCACTGACTGTCACCACCTCTTTCAAAGCAGTAGAGGTCCTGGGAACCACTTTATAGGACTTAAAATGAGTAATCCTGCCAGTGCCCAATACAGAGTATATGTGAGTCATTAATTAGACAGCACTTTACAAAATAGGTCAGTATCATTACTCTCATTTTATAGTAGGGAAACTGAGGCACAGGCCGTTACTTGCCCAAAGTCACCCAGCAAACTAGTGGCAGAGCCAGGAATTGAAACTACGTCTCCTGGGTGCCATTCCAGTGCTCTATCCATTAGAAAACACTGCCTTCAAACTCACTTTTTAACTTAAGAATACAGTTAGACACATTGTCCATACCCAATTATATTAATTAGAAAACCTAGTCTGAATACAGGCTGGAAAATTGCTACAATTAACATGAACAACTGGGGCATTCCCAACTATATATTTATTAAAAACACATTTCTTCTTTGGGAAGTTTCTGTTGACAAATTCATGGCAAAAGGCACAACATTTTCTCCCCTTTCTCTGCGCAAAACTCCTCACCTGGACAGGATCTCACTATGTAATTCACGTCTGTCTATATCATCAAAGAACGGGCTGTCCGGTTTAGCCTGCTCCTCTTCTGGCTCTGGACTTTCACATTCCTGATTAGACATCGTAACCTTTCAAAATTAGAGAGATTTTTCAGGAGGCTGCATGGATGCACTGCACTGTGACTTATTCTAGCCCTTGGCTCTGCCACTAATTTGCTGTGTGACCTGAGCAAGTCACTTCCCTTCTGCCTTGTCTATTTAAAGTAGAAGCTTTCCAGGGCAGAGACTGTCTCTTACAAAGTATTTGTACAACTCTTAGCAAAATGGGGCCCTGGTCTTGTTTGCAGCCTCTAGTTTCTGAAGTAACACATATAATTAATAAGAATAACAGGATTAAAATCACTGACCTATATGAGCTATTAAATCAAACTGAGAGTTTTAAACTCATATTCAGTAGAGCTTGATAGGAACTTTTGATGACATTTATGGGGGGTTGGAAAATGCTGATTCTTCCTAACTGAATCTTCCCATGGGACCATGTCAGTTTTGATGAATTTTTTGTTTTGAAAAATATCAAAACAGCCTGTTTGCACATTTTCATAATTAAACATTTGGAATTTTCAGTTCAAAACTACTTTTTGTTTTAAAATGCATGTTTAAAATGTTTTTAAAATAAAAAAGATCAAAATTGAAACAACATATTGAATTAATCAAAAGGAACTGTCTCAATTTACCCCAAATGATTTTGTTTCAGTTTATGAAAAATGTTGAGACTTTGGCTCCTCGTCCCTATTTAGAACCAGGAAAAAAGTCAAATTCTCAAAATTTGTCATACAATGAGAAATCCATTTCCTATCCAGCTCTAATATTGAGTCTGCTGCTCTTCTACACTAGTTTTACACTGATATAACTTCACTGGAGTTACTCCCAATTTACCTAGAGAGCTGGACAAAATACGATTATTTTTATCGATATCTTGATTTTGCTTGGAGAGTTTGAAATAGTCTGTATTTTATGAGATGTATTATAGGACAAAATTTGCTAAGCTAACATATATTGTAAGAAAAACTGTTAAAACACTGAGGATACATATATAAATATAAAGACACTGCAACTCTAACCTCTGTGAGAGGACTATGAAATGACATCTATCTCGAAACATTTTGATCTTTCTAGCTGTATAAGTCAATTGTATTTATCTAGATTGTAAATTCTGTGGGATAAGGAATGTCTTTTTGTTATGGGTGTATGTATAGCATCTAACACTATCCCCAGGCAAGAGGTTCTAGCAATTACTATAATAATAATTAAGCACCTAGAACCTACACTGATTACCTGGATTTGAAAGTGTAACCTTGCCTGACCTCAACCAAGTTCTTCAAAACTCTATAGGAAATTAATTTTGAAAAGGAGAAATAAGTACATACAATGATTGTTAAATTCACATCATTTACTAAGCTGAAATGTTGCAGGAAGCTATCTGTTGACCAGTCATTAAAATTCCGCCCCACATCCTCCCTCCTTTATATAACTAGGTAAGTTTTACCGGGAAAAATCTGACTTCAGGATTCCCAGCTCTTTTTCTTAAAGCTGGGATCATGTGAGCATCTCAGTTTTCATTAAAAACAAAAAATGAAAGTCATTCCTAGGCTGGTTGAGAAAAAATGCTTGAAATCATGGCCCCCTAAAGACGGCAAATAATCAGAAACCCACATGTATTCGTCTATTGATTATTTTTAGGCCAATCTCATGATTTTGTTAGGGTTTGGGGTTGGATTTTTTGGGTTGAGGCAGTACTGTGACTCTTAATATCTGCTTTTTAAAAAAAAATCAATTGATCAAAGATTTTTTCATGCTCGAAAAGATCCTAAAAGAATTCCCACTGAGTCTGAAATACTGATGGTAAGCGTTAAATACATTGAAACAGTCAATTCAATGAAATTAGAGGAGATGGATAGCTAGATGGGTGTGTGTATAGCCAGCTAGATAAATAGATTGGTGAATCCCACCGGTGTGTGTGTATATATATATATAAAAACCCTTCGCATTTGATTTAATTCTGTAGGGTGGGGTGCTTGTTTTGTTCCCTCCTATGGGTGAAGGGGCTACTATGCAGACCCCATAGGAGCATGCGGTGCCCTATAGCAAGGCTGGGGGGATCCCCAATGGGCTGGTGTCAGGAGCCCCTAGGGGAGAGGACCCCCACATGGGACAGCTGTACCCAGGCTCACAGTGGGGGAGAGGATCCCATAGATGGATGAGGACCCGATATCAGGGCTCCCCAGGGGGATTCCATATAGAACTGGGGGGCCTGTATAGGGGCTCCCAGGGAGGCCCATATAGAACTGGGGGGCCTGTATTGGGGCTCCCAGGGTGGCCCATATAGAACTGGGGGGCCTGTATTGGGGCTCCCAGGGGGGCCCATATAGAACTGGGGGGCCTGTACTGGGGCTCCCAGGGAGGCCCATATAGAACTGGGGGGCCTGTATTGGGGCTCCCAGCGGGCCCATATAAACTGGGGGGGCTGTATTGGGGCTCCCATATAGCTGTGGTGCCCTCTATTATTTCAAGCCTCCCAGTGGGGGCCCTATAGGGGGGCTCACCCCAGAGAGGGGGCTGGATCGGGGCTCCCAGGGCCCCTCCCCCCTCACCACAGCGTTTCCCGCCAATTGCCCGCCCCTCAACGGCCTCGCTGAGGAGAGGGGTAGGCCGGGTCCCGGGCAGGAGAATGCCAGCCCTGTTGGCCAATCAGCGTCCTCCTCGCCCTCGGCTCCTCCAATGAGAGGCCGAGAGGGCATGAAACAGGGGAGTGGGGCTGGGCTTAGGGGGAGTCCAGGTTGTGGGAGGCAGAGGTGGTGGGGTCCAGGTTGGGGGGAGGGGAGGGAGAACTGGGGTGGGGGTCCAGGCTAGGGGAGGGAGAACTGGGGTGGGGTCCAGGCTGGGGGAGGGGGAAGGGCTGAGAGGGGTCCAGGCTGGGGAGAGCTGGGGTGGGGTCCAGGCTGGGGGAGGGGGAAGGGCTGAGAGGGGTCCAGGCTGGGGAGAGCTGGGGTGGGGTCCAGGCTGGGGGAGGGGACAGGGCTGAGGGGTCCAGGCTGGGGGAGGGGAGGGAGAGCTGGCGGTGGGGTGTCCAGGCTGGGGGAGGGGAGGGAGAGGGGAGGGAGAGCTGGGGTGGGGTCCAGGCTGGGGGAGGGGGCAGGGCTGAGGGGTCCAGGCTGGGGGAGGGGAGGGAGAGCTGGGGTGGGGTCCAGGCTGGGGGAGGGGAGGGAGAGCTGGGGTGGGGTCCAGGCTGGGGGAGGGGAGGGAGAGCTGGGGTGGGGTCCAGGCTGGGGGAGGGGGCAGGGCTGGGGGAGGGGACATCTGAAATGGACATCTGAACAAAAGGCTTGTGTCAGTTCCTGGCTCCTCTCTTGATAAGGATAGTCCATCCTCAGTTCCACACAGGAAGTCCCTGTCCAGGAATAACCACTTCAGATTGATCAAAGATCCAGTATTTAAGAACAAGGGACGGCAATGACACATACGTGTGAGGCTTCATTTCTGTTTGCTTCACTTCTAATAAGAATCATTTAAAAAACAGTCCATTGAAGAAGGCTGGGGTTTCCAAATAGGTGTTTAGACCCCAATGAAATTCAATAGGAGGCTGGTGCCTTGCTCCAATATGGCAACTCAGACTTGGTCTACACACAAAAATTAGATTGACCTAGTTATGTCGCTCAGGGCCGTGAAAAAAATTGCACCCAAGGTGCCATAGTAACCCCCAGTGTAGACACAATGTAGAATTCTTCCCTTGACCCAGCTACCACCTCTCAGAATGGTGGACTAATTACACTGATGGAAACAAACCCGGTGCCACAGTAGTGCTTGTAATGTAGTCAATAGCCTCAGAAAATCTCCACAAAAGTCCAGATGTTTTACAGGAAGCAGGTGTTCTGTCAGCTTTCACAGTTCTAGGAAGGAGGGACTCAACAAGAAAATAAGGCAGCAAGAGGAATAATAACGTTTATTGTCTTTCTGACCATAAAATAGACACTTTCCCCCGGCCTTATCTGACAGCTCATCTCACTCCGGGGATCCTTGGACAAGAAAGGAACATTTTGTAAACAAACGTTTTGTGGCAAATATTGAATTTCACAGGTTTGGGATTGAGAAGCTCAGCGTGATCCCTGCTCAGTAAGAACTTGTGAATGGTTCCCATCTGGGATTTGGGTGACATCACAGGCTAGTTCTTCCAGCTGGTATTTTTACACTTGTAATCCATTGTTGCCTGGAATAGCAGCATCTTCCACCTCACAAAACAGGGTCGGCTGGTTGGTTGCTTTTTCCCTCTTCCCAGAGAGGATTTAAGATCTGGAAACTCTGCCACTTCAAGAAAGAAAAATCCACTCCGCCTGCATGTGCGGGCCAGAAGGAATATGCTGAAACTGACCCTGGAGGAGCAGAGCACTGGGAATGCAGCAAACTGCCCAACAGAGAAAAGGCAGCATGGTAATCTTGGAGAGGGAGGCCAGGAGGTCTGAGCCAAGTGTTGGCAGAGAGGGGAGTCATGCTGAGAGATGAGCTTCGAGGTGCAGGATTTGGGGGTGTTTGGATCTCTCTCGGGCATGCCATTTCAAAGTTGACAACGGTGCTGCCGTGGCTAACGGCTCCATGCAAATGGGTTTAGCGACCAAGGCAGGAGTGATGAGTGACCGACCAGACAGAGGCCCTGCTTTGTCTCACAGGGCCGTGCGATCGGCTTGCTCGGCAGGACTGCATGCTGCCAGTTCTGATCCCCACACTTCCCACAGCATTGAAGGGGATGTGTTGTAATCAGCTCCTCTTGAGCCGTTAGCGCTGCATGGAATTCTCCTGCCCCCTTCCCACCCAACATAGACACATGAAGATCTGTCTCGCTCTCTCTGCCCCCTCTGCTCTCCAGCACCTCAACGCCCTTGCTTGCCCAGGCACTCAACAGGCTCGGCCCAAATCTGAAGGAGAAAGATTCAAGTTTAGAGGCACCTCCCACCAACATGGCAAGTTCAGCGGGTGTTTATTTCCCACATGGCAAGTGTATCAGGGCTAATGCCGTGTGTGGGGACCCAGATCGGAAGCTTCTCTTCTGAGCCTGGCAGCTGTGCAGGGAGCAGCAGGGTGATATTTATAGCAGTGGAGGTGCCAGCATCTGATGTCTCAGCTTCTCACCTTGTCACCTAAATACCATGAGCAGCAGGTTGCCCTCAGCACTGCAGAGCCAGGTCGCTTTGACAAGAAGGCCGGTTCCCTTGCGGTTCAGGCTGCTGGGATCAGATCAGATCAGATCCGTCTGATCAGCTCGTCCATTGCCTTCTGGCCGACCCGAGATTGCTCTCTCTCATATGCCCCACTCCTTTATCTGTCGTCCCTCTGCAGTGTCCCTGGTGGCAAAGGCTCGGTCCACGCTTCAAAGTGGCGATAGCGTTGCTGTGTCGGTCCGGGTGGGGAAAAGCCATACCCGATGCAGCTCTGCCGACAAAGCCATCGGTGTCGGCAGAAGAGGCCTCTGCGGTGATAGCTGGCGGCGTTCCGCGTGGCGGTCGCACACCAACAGGAAAACGTGTATTGGTCTGGGCTGCGTCCTCGTCAGGGGGCTGTGCCAGCACAGCTATGCCAGTCTGGGCTCCGCAGTGTAGACGCACCTGAAGAAGAGCCGAGACACGGCTGTGAGGGGATCGACTGATTTATTTTCAACTGCGGCTGCTGGACAGAGCCGACCCTGTGGTTCCCTCTGGCTCTTTCACCTCCATTTCACCACACCTGCCGTTTCCCTGTTTCCTTCCCTCACTTTCTTCAGGACGGTTGGACACCGTGGGAATCGCTGTTGGGTGGAATTTGCTGAACCTTGGTAGCTGGAATGCACCCGAGTGAATCTGCAGTGAACACCCTCCCACAGCCGACTGGGCCCTGCCCCGTCGAATCCCTACATCGGCCAGAGCTCCAAGATCAGGCCCCTGCTTCATCCTGTGCTGGATCACGTCATGTCCTATGTCTCCTGCCCGGAGAGCTCCCTGCCGCCAGCCTGCACACTGCGCTCAGTGCTTCACACCAGCACTCCACCCGGCGCTGACACTGCCTCATTAACACCCCTCTGCTCTTCGCACTCCCAGCTCGTCATCTTCCTGAGCAGGCGGACGGGGGGAAGCAGGAGGAATGGTGAAGTGAGGAAGAACAGCAGGGGCCCATCCTGCGCCCGTAACTGCCCTGGCCTCACAGATTGCCCTGGGAGATTGCCACCCTCGCCTTCGAGGCTCCTTACTGCTCCCAGCTGGAAACTGTGCTCTGGAGCTAGTGATCCCAGCTTCATCCCTCCATCATCTCCTCTTGGGGAAGGGCTGGGAGACAGAAACCTGCCCACACTGGGGTCTGCCCGGGCTGGGAGACAGAAACCTGCCCACACTGGGGTCTGCCCGGGCTGAGAGACAGAAACCTGCCCACACTGGGGTCTGCCCGGGCTGGGAGACAGAAACCTGCCCACACTGGGGTCTGCCCGGGCTGGGAGACAGAAACCTGCCCACACTGGGGTCTGCCCGGGCTGGGAGACAGAAACCTGCCCACACTGGGGTCTGCCCGGGCTGGGAGACAGAAACCTGCCCACACTGGGGTCTGCCCGTGCAGCAACGCCCAAATTCAGCTCATCATAGGAAGGCAAGTCTGGAGATTCCCCTGTAGTCTCATGGTACGTGTAGAGAACTAGTGCTTCAGGCCCCCACTCTGACTCTAGGGCCGCACTGTGCTGGGTGCACGGGGGGAGGGATGGCTCAGTGGTTTGAGCATTGGCCTGCTAAACCCAGGGTTGTGAGTTCAATCCTTGAGGGGGCTATTTAAGGATCTGGGGCAAAAATTGGGGATTGATCCTGCTTTGAGCAGGGGGTTGGACTAGATGACCTCCTAAGGTCCCTTCCAACCCTGATATTCTATGATTCTATGATCTCAGGAGACACCGACTGGGAGGGGAAACTGAGGAACAGACTTGCTTAAGGTCAGACAGCAGGGCAGGAAATAGAACCCAGGAGTCCTGAGTCCTTGTGCAGTGCCCTAGCCAATACCATGCTGCCTCTTTCTAGACCTACTTATCCCCTGTCCCCTTCACTGGAATGGGGGTGGGGAGCTGCACCCGATCCAACCAGCAACTCAAGAGCTGCGCTAGCAGGCTTTGCAGATGTCTCTCTTTCATTAAAATAAATAACGAAGGGTCTTAGGGTTGCTAAGAAAACCCTCCCAGATCGGCTACGGCTAGCTTACTTGAATGGTGGCTAGACAGCCAGAAACCCCTCGCTCGCTAGCTTCTCCTGTCCTGAGCTGCTTTGTAGCCTTGCTGTGCTGTTAAACAGCTGCCACGCTACACCTCAGAAGTGGCTGCATTTCAGTGCTGTGAGAGTGATCCCCTGTATACGTAGCTGCCATGGTCCACCCCAGAGGTAGCTGCATTTCTGTGGTGGGCAAATAATCCCTGAACTTGTTAGCGTTTGAAGAGCAGTTTCAGAGCACAAAGCATGCTGATATCCTTTGACCTGAGGGACAGATCCCATTTCACTGTAATGTATTTTCCCTATAGTTAGAACCCTCCTCATGTTCATCACTTGATCTAACACAGCCGCAGCTGACCAGCGGTTTGAATTGGATGTGAGGAAGAACACGGTATGGAACAGACGCTCCCAAGGGCCTTTAGGAAAGCAGGGTTTAACCATTTCCCAGACGAGTCTGTCTGTGCTCGGGCCTGTGTCCTGGTTAAGAACTGCCAGCTCAGGACCTTGTATGAACGGGTGATAGAACCCAGGAGTCCTGACCAACCACCTTCCCCCCCCCCCCTACTCTAACCACTAGTCCTCGCTCCCCAGGCCCGGAATACAACCCAGGAGTCCTGGCTCCCAGCCCTCCTGCTCTAACCACTAGTCTCCGCTCCTCTCCCAGAGCTGGAAATAGAACCCAGGTGTCCGGAGCATAATTTCTCACAACAAACCCCACAGCCCAGGTCTCCCCTTTGCAATGCCCCCTACTGAACAGTCCCAGGCAGCCAATCACCCACAGCCCCGGTAATGACATAACGGAGTGGGTGGAGCCTCTCCCTTAATGCTCACCTCCAGCTGTCTGCTCTGATCCTTCCAGAGGGTCCGACTGTGGCTGATCGCTCCAGGGACTCCCAGCTCCCCCCCTCCCGGACAGCGCTCCCAGCTGGGCCTGGCCCATCCACCGCCTGGGGGAAGCCACCAAGTGGGAACAGATGCACCATCAAGCAACAGGGCAGACGGAATCCACACAGCCCAGGTGAGAAAGGGGAGCGGGGTCTAGTGGTTAGTGCACTGGGAGCCAGGACTCCGGGGTTCTATCCCTGACTCTGGGAGGGGAGTGGGGTCTAGTGGTTAGTGCACTGGGAGCCAGGACTCCTGGGTTCTATCCCTGACTCCCGGGAGGGGAGTGGGGTCTAGTGGTTAGTGCACTGGGAGCCAGCACTGCTGGGTTCTATCCCTGACTCTGGGAGGGGAGTGGGGTCTAGTGGTTAGTGTACTGGGAGCCAGGACTCCTGGGTTCGATCCCTGACTCTGGGAGGGGAGTGGGGTCTAGTGGTTAGTGCACTGGGAGCCAGGACTCCGGGGTTCTATCCCTGACTCTGGGAGGGGAGTGGGGTCTGGTGGTTAGTGCACTGGGAGCCAGCACTGCTGGGTGCTATCTCTGGTCCCAGGGGTGGGCTCAGAGCTGCACGGGACTCATGGGAGTCAGGACTCCTACATCCTGTTCCTGTCCCTGGAGGTGGGGTGGCAGCACATGGACAGTTAACAGGGTTTGGAGTCGAGAGCTCGCTGGACGTCCTCGCCCGGCGGCTGTGCCGCCCCTTCCCCTCTGCTGCCCCTGGCGTTAGCTCCATGCCCTGTGCGACAGGCGAGTTATTTTAAGCCTCATAAATCTGAGACTCCTTAATAGGTTCTTCTGCTTGGGAAGCTTAGGACCCGTCTCGGCGTTCGGCAAAGCCCCTGGCTCCTGGCACAGACTGTTACGCAAAGGGAATTAGCCTGCTGTCCAGTGGGGAATCCCCCAGCCCCTGGTTCACCCGAGGAAGGGGCCCATTAACAGGGCAGGGAATTGACTCTTGAACTGACTCTCGGGGTGGGGGGGGGGGAGTCATCAAATCTAGCTGGGAAGTTACTGGCCTGGACACAGGACTGGCTGGGAGGGAGACCTGGGCTGGGCTGAGCAGAGCAGGCCAGAGGGCACAGTGCTCCCATCTGGCCTTTATATCCCGGCCCGGCCCCAACACCCACGGTTCGTTTTCTGGGCTCAGGGGCTTGCTCGCCCCAGCCGAGAGGCGGAAGGGAAAGACCTGGAGTTGACCAAAAAAGTCACACTAAGGAAGGCCCCAGTCGAAATCAGGGGGGGGGGGGCAGGGGAGGACCCTCATGGTGCCAGGGGCTGCCTGGATCCCCCAGCTGGGGTCAGGGGCTGCCCATGGTGCCAGGTGCTGCCGATGTGGCGAGACAGTCCCTGCCCCGAAGCCAGCTGGGCCAAAGAAAGCCGGGCCTGTTCTCCCTGCTTTGCAGACACACTGAGACCAGAGGCTGCCTCGCCTGCAAATGTAGCGCTCAGTTCTGCCCTGGGGGGGAGGAGCGGGGAGGGCACCTGCTGGGGGAGCCCAGCCCAGGCCCGCTTTCTAGAAAAGTCCAGTGACGTCAAAGCAGTGAACCCCACGCAATTAACGATCACACTGTTCTGCTGGGGTCAGCCCTCAATTGCGTGGGGGTTCACTGCTTTGACGTCACTGGACTTTCCTAGAAAGCGGGCCTGGGCTGGGCCCCCCCAGCAGGTGCCCTGCCCTCCCCCTCCCCCCCCCCGGGCACAACGTTTTTGGGTCAGGGCTGCTTGTGTTACAGAAGCACTCAAGGAGCAGAGAGATCAGGGGCCCCGTTGTGCCCTGGCTGCCTGTCCTCTGTTCTAACCAACCGAGAGCCAGGCCCTGCCCCAGACCTTGCTATCTCCAGGGAACCCGCAGCTGGGGAGACGGGGGGCGGGAAGGGTTTGGCCCCAGGGGCAGAGCCGACAGGAGAACCCAGCTCTGCCCTGCTGACTGGACTGGAGAGTCCCACAGGCGGACCTGGAGGACCTCAGGCAAGCCGCTTGGTCTCTCTGGGCCTCAGTTTCCCTGGGCTCCCACCAAGGCTGGGCCGGGCAGAGGGGTCAGGAACCCGGCTTCGCCTGCTAGTGAGACCAAGATCCAGAGAGCAAGGAAAATGGCAGCGGGCCCAGACCAGCGAGCGCAGGGTTAAACTCTGCCTGCTCCACCCCGGCCCAAACCCCCTCCCTCCGTTCCCCTTCCCCCAGGGTGGGTGGGGGGCGCAGGCCCAGTGGTCACAGCTTGAGCACCTTGTCAGAGCAGGGGAGTAGGAGCCAGGACTCCTGGGTCAATTCCCAGCTCCAGCAGGGCGGGGGGGAAATGGACTGGGGGTCAGGACTCCTGGGTTCTTACCCCACCTCTGGGAAGGGAGTGTGGTCTAGCGGTTAGACGTGGAGCAGCAGGACTCCTGGGTCCTGTTCCCAGCTCCAGCAGGGCGGGGGGAAATGGACTGGGGGTCAGGACTCCTGGGTTCTTACCCCACCTCTGGGAAGGGAGTGTGGTCTAGCGGTTAGACGTGGAGCAGCAGGACTCCTGGGTTCTTAGCCTGGAAGTTGTAGAATGAAGCAGTTAGAGGGAAGGTGAGTCATGCTCCTGGTTCTATTGCCAGCTTGGGGAGGGGCGTGGGGTCAAGTGGTTAGAGCAGAGGATAGGGAGCCAGGACTCCTGGGTTCCATCCCCAGCTCTGGGAGGCTAGTGGGTTGGAGTGGCGGGGGAGGGCTGGGAGCCAGGACTCCTGGGTTCCATCCCCAGCTCTGGGAGGCTAGTGGGTTGGAGTGGCGGGGGAGAGCTGGGAGCCAGGACTCCTGGGTTCCATCCCCAGCTCTGGGAGGGTAGTGGGAGCTAGTGGGTTGGAGTGGTGGGGGAGGGCTGGGAGCCAGGACTCCTGGGTTCCATCCCTAGCTCTGGGAGGCTAGTGGGAGCTAGTGGGTTGGAGTGGTGGGGGAGGGCTGGGAGCCAGGACTCCTGGGTTCTATCTCTGGCAGGGGAGTGATGTCAAGTGGTTAGAGCAGAGGACAGGGAGCCCGGACTCCTGGGTTCTCCTCTCAACTCCTTGAAGGGAGTGTGGTCTGGTGGTTACAGGGGGGCCAGGACTGGGTTTTTTCTCCCAGAAGCAGGAAGTTGCGCAATGAAGCAGACAAGGACGGGGCAGGGGGCAGGATTTCGGGCTTCAATTCCCAGCCATCACTGAGTCGCTACGTGAGCCAAGCCTCGCCCCTTGCCTCAGTTTCCCCACCCAGAACAGGGATAACGAGCCCTTTGTCCCCATGCTGCAGGCCGTCTCCCTCCACCCGGACGCTCCCGCCCCAGGCGTCCGGGCGCCTCCCCGCCCCCCGTGCCGGGGCATGGAAGCCACGGCCGCCCCGCAGCTCGTGAGCCTGACCAGCCTCAACCGCACAGAGCCGCTGGGGCTCCTGTCCCAGCAGGCGGCCGCCAACGAGCAGCCCCTGTACAGCGAGTACAGGCCGCCCGTCCGCGACCTCATCCCCCTGCCCAAGGCCGTGCTCTACCTCCTCATGGCCGCCCTGGTGGTGGTGGGCGTGGCCTATGCCATCGTGGGGCACCTCATCAAGGACCTGGCCCATGACCTCGTAGGTGAGTCGGGGCGGGAGACGGACGGGCCCTGCTGCGATGGGGCGGGGGGGGGGCAGTAAATCATCTCCCCGTGCTGCCAGGTCGGAGCACTAGGGCAGCCTCAACTTCCCCTGCCACGCTGGCGCTGGGGGGTGTTAAGCAGCAGCCACGTTCCACCCCAGAGGTGGCTGCAAAACCCAGGCAGCCCCTTAGCACTGGAAGGCCAGCTGCATTAGCCCCATTTCACAGAAGGGCAAACCGAGGCACAGAGCAGGGCAGTGCCTGGTCCCTGCAGGCTGAAGACACTGGGGCCGATGGGAGAGAGTTCTCCCGTCGCCATAAACCCACCCCCGCGAGTGGCTGGAGCCGTGGCGGCGGGAGCTCTCGCACGGACAGAAGCGCCGGCGTGGACGTCGCACTGATGTTGCTCGGGGGGGCTGGGCGGTGGTGGTGTTCACAGCCAGGACGGGGGCCCAGGCTCTCCCCAAGCCGCTCAGGGCTGTGACCCAGGGAACCCCCAACAGGCTCAGAACCATCCAAGCTGCCCCGGGCGGGGGGTGGGGAGAAGACACTTGGAGGACAGGGCTCCTAGGCCCCTGCTCTAACCACTAGACCCCACTCCCCTCCCAGAGCCAGGCTAGAACCCGAGTCCTAAACTGGAGCAGGGTGGGGTCAGGATTCCTCTCCTCTGTTCCCAGCTTTGAGTGACCTCAGGTCAGTCACTTCTGTGCCTCAGTTTCCCCACACAGAGATGTAGACCAAGAGCACCTGAGAGGCTCAGAGCACAGGGCTGAGGGTCGTGACACCGGGTGCAGCTGGGGGGGCGGGCGGGGGGGCAGGGAGACATTCCCCCCACCCCCTCACTGTTGTCCATCTCCCCCCAGACTGGCTGCTGGGGCCACAGCCCGATGCACCCGACAAGGAGAACGACCTGGACGCCATGACCCCGCCCCCCTCAGGGTTCCACCCTGCACAGCCCCCCATGGCTGAGCCCCACAGCTCCGGTGAGGTGCACATCACGCTGCAGGGCGCGGCCCAGCCCACGTAGGGCAGGCCCCGCCTGGCCACAGACAGGAGGGGCTGAGCCAGCGGGCGCACCCAGAGACCAGCGGGCTGAGCCGGCCAACACACCGCAGAGCCGCGGCCGGGCGGTGCCCCAGGGCAGGCACGACGCAGCGGGGACCAGCCCCGGCTCGTCCTCTGGCGCTTCGTGTCCTTCACCCGATGCCAATGACCCGGCTGGGCTCCCTGGGAGAGGGGGCGCTTCAGGGGCTGGTGAGCCCCCCACACCAGCAGAGCTTCCTCCTGGCCCTGCAGCTGAGACACCCCTCCACGAGGGTGCCGGGACACAGGAGGGCGGGTCTGTGCTTTGGGGGTGAGCGAGCCGGGGCCTGGAGAAGGGAAGGGCAGGTGCTGCCTACGGGCCCCTCTGACTGGGGGTCACAGCGGGGGCCATAGGGATTGGGACGGGGGGCACTTGGCGCTGGACACGGCCCCTACCCCGGGGCCCCTGCAGGGGAGGGGCCCCCCCAGGCCTCTGGCAGCACCAGGGACTGCGATCGGTTTGTAAAATTAAATATTGACTCTGAAAATTCCCCTGGCTCCAGTCGTTGCTTCATGCAGCCCCAAGCCCCACACGCCAGAGTGGGGGTCCCAAAAGAGCCCCGGGGTCAGCCCCCCCTTACTCCCAACCTGCAGCCCCCTGCTAGTCCAGCCTGGTGCCCCTCACTCCCGACCCCCAGCCCCTGCTAGCCCCGCCCTGGGGTTGAGGTGGAGATTTCACTCCCATTCCCCCCCCCCCCAATCCAGGCCCTGCAGAGGAAGGAGTCATGGGGCTCCCCCCAGCTCTGTGCCCTGGGGCTCAGTGCTGCCCCCTCCCCCTTTGAACGAAGCCCCCAGCACACACCCCAGACAGGGGGTAGGAGTCAGGAAATCACCCCCAACATGCTGCCCCCACCTTTGCAGCTGTGGTATAGGCCCTGCCCCCAACAGGTGGGGTTCAGTCACCCCATATACAAACAGGGCTGGGAGGGAGAGAGCCCGGGCCCCTGCACTAACCCCTAGACCCCACTGCCCACCCACAGCTGGGGGAGAAACTAGAGTCCTCAGACTCATAGTCTTTAAGGTCAGAAGGGACCATTATGATCATCTAGTCTGACCTCCTGCACAATGCAGGCCATAGAATCTCACCCACCCACCAGACCTGACTCCCACCCCCACAAGGCCCCAGAGCCAGGAATAGGACCCAGGAGTCCTACCCCCCAGAGCCCACAGCCGGTAGCCCCGCCCCCGCCCCACAGAGCAGAGTCGCCAGCCCAGACACCAGCCCTTTATTGGGGCGCAAGAGGCTGCAGGCGCCGGCCCGGGAGCTCTGCCATGGCCCCCAGCGGGGAGGGCAGAGCAGGGGGGCCGGGGGCGCCCCGCCAGCCGGCTGGCCAGGAAGGGGGCAGCCCCAGCCCAGCTGCAGAGGGGGGGGAAGCCCCCCGGAGGGGACACTAATAAATAGGGGCTGGCCGGCGGCAGGACCCTACGCGTCGAGGCGGCACAGTGGGCCATCATACACCATCTGCAGGTTCACCTTGTGCCCAACAAGCTCCCGGATGTTGTTGATGCCGTATTTGATCATGGTGGGGCTGGAGGAGAAGGTGGGTGTTAGGGGGGGTGCGGCCCTGCTGCTGACCCCATAAGGGACTGTCTGCTGGGCAGCTGAGGGCACAGGCCGAGCTCCCCCAGGAGAGGAGGGTTCCCTCGCCCAAGCTCTGCCGGGGCCCCTCACTCCGGACCCGCAGCCCCCTGCTAGCCCAGCCCAGCCCCCGCCCCATAGCTCTGCCGGTGCCCCTCACTCCCGACCCGCAGCGCCCTGCTAGCCCAGCCCCGGGCTCCCGCCCCATAGCTCTGCCAGTGCCCCTCAATCCCAACCCACAGCCCCATGCTAGCTCAGCCCTGGGGTCCTGCCCCACAGCTCTGCCGGTGCCCCTCACTCCTGACCCGCAGCCCCCTGCTAGCCCAACCCCGGGCTGCCCCCTCATAACTCTGCCAGTGCCCCTCATTCCAGATCCAGAGAGCAAGGCTGTTGCTGGCTGGAAGCCCCCTGGTCCCGAGTCACCCCGGATGAGGGGGGCACTGGTCCCCAGAGCTCCGCCCGGACTGTGCAGACGCCCCCTCCCGCAGGTGCAGGATTATGCGGGGATTAGCACAAGTCATTACTATCTACAGGCAGTGCCAGGCCAGGGTACCAGGTGGGCACAGGAAGAGGAGTTGGGAGCTGCCCTGCAGCCGTGGCACACGCTGGGGGTCTCCATCCCCTTCCCAGCATGGCCAGCCCTATGCCCCCCCCCCCCACATTAGCAGGAGCTGCAAGGGGCCCTGACTGCCCCGGCTGGGACCCTCAAAGCCAGCGTCCTCCTCACCGCTCCAGAGAGAGGCCCCAGGCGATGACCGACACGCCCTCCGGCAGGCCCATCGGCAGCAGCATCTCCGGGCGGAAGACCCCCGAATTGCCCACCTCCACCCACTTCTGGAGCCCTGCAACAGGAAGGGAGATGGCAGCTCGGTTAGTCTCGGCCGGGCCCCCTGGGCAGGGTGATGGAACCGGGGGAAGAGACGCTCCCGGGCCGCTCAGTTAGTCCCAGCCGGGCCCCCTGAGCAGGGCAGTGGAGCGGGGGGGACAGAGAAAAACATTCCCAGACCGCTTGGTTAATCCCGGCCGGGTCCCTGGGCAGGGCGGTGGGGCCAGGGGAGAGACGCTCCCAGGCTGCTCGGTTAGTCCCGGCCGGGACCCTGAGCAGGGCGAGGGAGCCAGGGGGGAGAGACGCTCCCGGGCAGCAAGATTCCCCAGCGGGGGGGCTCCGGCACCCTAGAGAAGCGACGGGAGCAGATGGTTCTGTTCTGAGTGGGATCCAAGGTGCCGTCCATGGGGCTGGGGCTGCCGAGTCAGCCCCCGCCCCAAACCCTGAGCCTTTTGTCCCTGTGGGATTGGATGTGGGGGATGGGGGAGGCTGAGTTTGGGGATCCCTGGGCTGGACCCAGCAGGTCCCTGGCACGGCTGCCGATGCTGGGCCAGGCACGAATGTGCAGGGCGCGTCTGTGGAGCCTGTGGGCTGTGCCAGCCTGCGGGGGGGAGGGGGGGGGGAACCCCCCCTGCTGACCCCAGGCCTGACATCGGGTCTCTCACCCCCCATGCTGGCTTGTGCGGCTGTTTGGCTGAGAGCGGCTCAGGATCAGGGAACACCTTGATTCCCGGGGGTGGGGAGACACCGCAGCGGGCACCACGGCCAATCCCAGCTGGGGGGTTCACGCAACCCCAACCTGCAGCTCCCTCGGCCCTGACGCTGCCCTGCCCCGCACAGCCCAGCCCGCGCTGCTCAGCAGAGAAGGGGCCAACCCAGCTGGGAGGGGCTGGCGCCCCCTCACCTTGGTGGTAGCTGAACACCTCCATGCTGGGCTCTGTGTAGGGGTTGTAGGCCGGCTTGAAACGCAGCTGGCTGATCCCTGGGGAGAGACGGGCCAGTGAGAGCGTGTGGCCATGCCGGGCCCCCTGCAGCCACCCCCCAGCCCGCCCGGGCCTCCGGCAGCCACCCCCCAGCCCGCCCGGGCCTCCGGCAGCCACCCCCCAGCCCGGCCTGTCTCCCCTCCTGCATCCCGCACCCTGCCTGGCCCCCAAACCCCACCCTGCCGCACATCCTGCCGGGTCCTGGGTCCTCCCCTGCACCCCACACCCTGCCTGGCCGTCCATCCTGCCCTCACCCCATGTCCTGCCAGATCCCCTGTCCTCTCCTGCACCCCCACCCTGCCTGGCCCCCTGCCCCTTCCTGCTAGGACCCTCCTCTGGAGCCTGCTGCGGCTGGATTGGGCTTTGCCGGCAGCAGGTACCGATGACCCCCATGCTGCCAGCTCCTCCGGCGCGGTTTGGCCCCCCGTCGGCAGCGGGCACGTACCCAGCTTGGTGAAGAACTCCCTGAGGGTGCCCATGAGGTCCCCCAGCGTCAGGCCGTAGTCGGCCACCACCCCCTCGATCTGGTGGAACTCGGCCAGGTGGGTGGCGTCCAGCGTCTCGTTCCGGAAGACCCGGTCAATGGAGAAATACTTGGCTGGGGCAAACTTCTCCTGGGGCGGGGGGGCAGGGAAGAGAGGTGTCAATCACAGCCCCAGCCCATCCCCGAGACCCTGGGATCCCAGCCCCCAGCCCCTTGAGCCCCCGGCCCCGGGGGCAGCAGAGCTCCGCCCCCAGCTCCTCCCATTCCCCCTCCCCGGGGGGGCGGGCCTGGCTGAGGGACAGCCGCAGCCAAGGCTCAGGGGGCTGACCCCGCACAGCGCGGGCACAGCTGGGGGAGGGGGAGTCGCGGCACCTCCCACCTGCTGGGCCAGCCGGTAGAGCATGCGGGCGCTGACGGCCGTGGTGTGCGTCCGCAGGATGTTCTTTCGCGCCTCTGCCAGCTTCCAGTCGTACTTGTACCTGGGGGGAGGGATGAGATTCGGGACACGCAGGATGGGGGTGGGGGGGGTGGGGGGGCGCAGCAGAGCAATCCCCGGTGTGGGCAGGGAGAGCTCCCCCTGGCACCAGGCTGCTGCGGGCAAATCGCTGGGGGAAGGGGAGGGCTGAATGTTCCCCCCCGCCCCAAATCCCCCCAATGCAGGCGAGCTCCCAGCTGAACTTAGGCCATCCAGGCGCCAAAGGGTTAAGCGGTGCCCCAGGAAAGGGGCAGGTGCCACAAGCCGCAACGGGGCAGGGGAGTCCCCCAGACCAAGGGAGCAGCCTGGAGTGGAGAGTCCCCAAATCCCATTCCCTGCCCCCTAAGCCAGACAGCCCCCCCAGCCTGGCCTGGATCAGAGCCAGAGTCCCCTGGAGAAGAAAGGCCTCATGTCTCCTTCCCTGCCACTCTGAGCCAGCCAGTCCCCTGACCCTGGGGCCGGGTCAGAGCCAGTGCCCTCTAGAGGGGAAAGGCCCCGTGTCTCCATTCCCCACCCCGAGCCAGCCGGCTCCGCAGCCGTGGGGCCCGATCAGAGCTAACACCCCCAAGTGGGGAAAGGCCCCGGGTTCCATTCCCCCCCACCCCCCCTGGTCCCTCAAGATCAGCCTGGTCCCCTGGGCTCCAAGCCCAGCCAGCCAGTGGGGGGACGCTCACCCCTGGGAGCCGTAGCCTCCTTGCGAGTGGATCTTCTTCACTCTCTTCAGATAGTCCATGGGGAAGTCGGTGGCTTCGGCAGGATCTGGTGGGAACCAGGGAGTGCAAAGGGAGCTGGAGTGACTCCCCCCGAGCCACCGGGGATGCTGGATGGTCTGGGCGGGGCCCCGGGTCAGCAGGGAGCCAGAGGGGCAGCAGAGGTGGCAAGTGGGGCTCATGTGGGTGGAAGAGGCTGCACCCCCACACAGCCTGATGCCCCATTAGCCATAGGGCTGGGTGAGCGTCCCGCCCCTCACTGCGCCCCAGCTCGGGGGGGGTTGGGACTCCCCACAGCACCTCTGCCATAGCCATTGAGATAAAGACACCTGGCCAGGACTGGTGGAGACCCCGCAAGCCCACACAGAAGCCGTTCCTCCACCTGCGGCGGCGCCCCCGAGGGGGGAAAGGCCCGTCCCCCCGCTGGGCGCCCCCGAGGGGGGGAAAGGCCCGTCCCCCCGCTGGGCGCCCCCGAGGGGGGGAAAGGCCCGTCCCCCCGCTGGGCGCCCCCGAGGGGGGGAAAGGCCCGTCCCCCCGCTGGGCGCCCCCGAGGGGGGGAAAGGCCCGTCCCCCCGCTGGGCGCCCCCGAGGGGGGGAAAGGCCCGTCCCCCCGCTGGGCGCCCCCGAGGGGGGGAAAGGCCCGTCCCCCCGCTGGGCGCCCCCGAGGGGGGGAAAGGCCCGTCCCCCCGCTGGGCGCCCCCGAGGGGGGAAAGGCCCGTCCCCCGCTGGGCGCCCCACGGCGACGGATAGACCTGCTGGCAGGTGACTGACCCTGCAGGAAGAAAGTGTCGTGCTGGTCGCGGGCCGGGTGCTGCTGCGGCTGGAAGAGGGCGTCGAAGTTCCAGAAGGAGCTCTCGATGAAGTTATTGGTGGGCATTTCTGTGAAACTGAGCGAGACCCGGGACCAGTGAGCGGGCGGCTGGGAGAACCACGCACCCCCCGTTCCAGAGAGCGCAGGGCACTCCTGGCACTGGGCGGGCATTGCCACCCACACGGGGAGGGGCACAAGGCCTCTGGATGGTGAGATGAGACGTCGAGCACCCACCCCCCTGGGGGACGGCACTGGGCACAGAGAGGGGAGTGACTTGCCCAAAGCTACACAGCAAAGGAACAGCGGTGCCAGGACTCCCAACCCCCCCTGCTCTCACCCCTACACCCGCTCCCCTCCCTGAGCCACGGAGAGAGCCCAGGAGTCCTGGCTCCCAACACTGGAGATCGTGCTGAAGGGAACAGTCCCATCCCTGCCCCTTGGGCCGGGCTGGCTGGAACCTAGCGGGTGCTCTCGCTCTCCCTGCCCTTCCCAAAGAAGAGGGCCAGCAGCCGCTGTGCAGACCCTCGCCGGTACCCCCCATTGGAGGACGTGCTCTGCATTCTGAACCGCTGCCCCCGGCCGGATGCCCCGCGCCGATGGCCAGGGTTGGCACTGCCGGGGCACCCGTGGCTACTCACCCCATCTCGAGGAAGATCTGTCTGAACTGGGTGCGGACCTTGAGCAGCGGGTGGAGGTGCCCGCTCTCGGGCATGATCCCCAGCGCCGCGAAGTTGTACGCCTTGAACTTCAGGTCACGCCACGAGCCGCTGTGCACGAAGGGTGGGGAAAGGTCACCGGGGGCAAGCCCTGGGGAACTGACTGAGCGAGTAACGGGCCTTGGACAGCACCTTCCACCCAACTATAGTCCATGGGGCCACTGAAATGCAGCCACCTCTGGGGTGGAGGGCAGCAGCCAGCCAGCACGTAACCGTGGGGACAAGAGGATCCAGGCCACAGGCCTGTCAACGTCCATGCAGGGTGGGCAGGGCTTGTCTGAAAGACCCCCCAGGCTTAGCCACATGGGCTTTGCACATCTACCAGTGGGCAGGGGGACGGATTTGAACCCACAGCAAATGTGGAGGAAAACCTGGCACTGGAAGCCTAGAGAATGGGGCTGGGCCGACATTTCAGCCAGAGCTGGAAGCGGGTAAAGTGGGAGCTGCCGGGGCAGGAGGGGGGCCAACCGTCCCAGCTGACGCCCGGAGAATCGGGCGTCGTCCGTTTCACACTCCCACCCCTGCCATGACCAGCCGGCAAGCACAGAGCGACTCCAGCTGCTTCCTGAGCCAACAGCCCCCACCCCCCTCATCCAGTGGGGCAAACAAGCTTTGGCTGAGGCACTGGGGAAGATGCCCACACATTCTGTACCCCCCCACGCCCACCTGCTCAGGCGCCCCATGGCCGCCTATCCATCGGGACACCTGCCCCATGGGCCCTGCAGTACTGGTACGCCAGGCTGCTCTAACATCCCCTGCCCCCCCAGTCTAGACACTGGGGAAGAGCGAAGGCTGTAAGGAAGTCGAGAGTTTTTAGTTCAAAAGTTGTGGTCGGGGCTTGTTAACGTGGCAGTTTTGGGGAGGTCGGTTCCAGTGCCATAAAACCCCCGTGTTTAAACCCCCCCACCCGAAAGCATTTTTTTGAGTGGCGTCGTGACCCCACACGCCAGGACAGAACGCCACTCAAACCTGGCCCGAAGGGGAGGCTGGGCCAAACCTAGGTACGTGGCGTGGCGACCTGGCGCGTGGGGCCACACCACCACTCAAAAACCCCCCCACCGTTTCCGAAACAAAACCGCAGCTCAAGATATTCTTACAGCCAGGTTCATGGCCTTCTAAATGGCATGTGAGCCCGCTAGGGGGCGCCCCCCGTCTGCCATCACAGAAGCCGCAGAGCCCTGCCAGGCAGGCAGGCAGGCCCTGGACGTTTGCAGAGAGATCCCAAAGAGTCCTAGCGCAGCGCGGAGAGCAAGGACGCAGACTCCGACGCAGGCAGCACGCGCCTCACCTGGCGATCATCTCTGGAGTGAGGTCCGTCTCCTGCTTGGTGACCGTGGTGCTGAAGGCGCTGCCTTTCCGGATCCAGTAGGTCTTGATGACCCTGTACACAAGAAGGGAGATGGAGAGGTGACCCCCGCGGGAAGCCTAGCACTGAAGATCATCGATCATGTAATAAGCCAAAAAGGAGTTTGAAGAGCAGCTAGCTGAAAACTCAAAAGGAAATAAAATGTTTCTTAAGTACATCAGAAGCAGGAAGCCGGCTAAACAACCAGTGGGGCCCCTGGAAGATCGAGATACAAAAGGAGCACTTGAAGACGAGAAAGTCATTGCGGAGAAACTAAATGAATTCTTTGCTTCACTCTTCACAGCTGCGGATGTTAGGGAGATTCCCAAACCTGAGCCGTCCTTTGTAGGTGACAAATCTGAGGAATTGTCACAGATTGAAGTGTCACTAGAGGAGGTTTTGGAATTAATTGATAAACTTAACAGGAACAAGTCACGGGACCAGATGACATTCACCCAAGAGTTCTGAAAGAACTCAAATGTGAAATTGCGGAACTATGGTTTGTAACCTGTCCTTTAAATCAGCTTCTGTACCCAATGACTGGAAGATAGCTAATGTAACACCAATATTTAAAAAGGGCTCTAGAAGTGATCCTGGTAATTACAGACCGGTAAGTCTGACATCCGTACCGGGCAAATTAATTGAAACAATAGTAAAGAATAAAATTGTCCGACACATAGAAGAATATAAATTGTTGGACAAAAGTCAACCTGGTTTCTGTAAAGGGAAATCGTGTCTTACTAATCTATTAGAGTTCTTTGAAGGGGTCAACAAACACGTGGACAAGGGGGATCCAGTGGACATAGTGTTCTTAGATTTCCAGAAAGCCTTTGACAAGGTCCCTCACCAAAGGCTCTTGCGTAAAAGAAGCAGGGGCCTGGAGAGTGACTGCCATAGGGACACTGCACAGATGCAGTGGGAAACAGACCCACCAGCTGCTGCCCTCTAGTGGGGTAAGGGGAATGTGCACCCCAAAGGTACAATCAGACCCATGCCTGCTCCCTGAGCACAGGGGAGCCCCAGCACCCCACATTACTGCTGGGGAGAATCTCTGACTCCCAACCGTGCTGCAGCAGCAGAGGGATCCAAGCCAGGGGAGGGGAAGGGGGAGGCTCAACTCACACTTCCATCAGGAGTTTCCTCTTCTTCAGTTCGTTCCTGTCTTTCTCCTCCAGGCTCTCAGCCTCTCCCTGCTGCACCAGCTGCAGCTTCTCCCGCACCGAGTCCCGCACGCTCTCCACCTGGGGGACGGGAGGGCAGCAGTGAGAGCCCCCCAGAGGCGCACAGCTGGGTGTGAAGACACCCCTGGGTGTGGGAGCATTCCCCCATCCCCGGCAAGGCAAGGGAAGCAGCCTCCACAGGTGGCAAGGCAGCCTGGCCCAGTGTAAGCCAAGGACTTAGTAGGCTCGAGCTGTGACAGCACCGTGCCATTCCTAACGGCGGGCGGAGGGAGGAATAACCGTGTAATTTCCGTAGTGCCTTGGGTCCACCCGACCGACCTGCGAGAGCTCAAGGGTCTCTGTTCAACCCAGGAGGGGAGATTCAAAGGGGGATTTGGGGCCCAGCTCGGAAACCTCCCTTCTGACGAAAGCCCTGCCACGAAACACTCACAGCCCGGAAGATGCGTGGCCCCCCATCCGCGTTCTTGTCCAGCCGCACCCACTTGTTGGACATGGCCTTGCTGAACCCCACTTTCCCACTCGGCAGTTTCTGCAATGAGACACAAGGGAGATTTCAGATCCAGGTGGAGCAGAAGAGAAACACCCCCAGGGAAAAGGGGGACAAGCAGGATATTCTGCCCTCCCTCCCAGGGCTCAAGCATCACAACCACCCTCATGGGGAAGGCCAGAGTTATCCCAATTTTATAACGAGACCCAGGCTTCCCGACCCCCAGCCCCCACCCGCTCCAATCACTAGCCCCACTCCCCTCCCAGAGCCAGGAAGAGAACCCAGGAATCCTGACTCCCAGGCTGCATAATGTAGAACAGCAGCAAAATTCTGGTAGGAGATGACACACTGAAGACGTGAGGGACGGGAAGTCGGCCTCACCATCAGCTCGCTCTGGGGCAGCCCTTCGGCAGGGATGCTGTCAAAGACCCGCGCCTCATGGCTTCCCTCCTGGACGATCTCCTGTCCCTCGGGTGTCAGCTCCCAGCGTTTAGAGGATCGCTGCTCAGCCTCGATGACCTGTGGGGAGCGTACAGGGGGGCTGTGAGATATGGGGACTGTCACACCGTATCAGACCCAAGGCCCATTTAAGCCCAGTATCCTGTCTCTGACAGTGCTCAGTACCAAGTGCTTCAGAGGAAGGCATGAGAGCCACACAGCAGGCAGGGAGGGAGGGATAATTTGCCCCCATTAAGGTCTCCTATTCCGTCATAGATTGACTGGGCAGCATGAGGTGTTTTTATCCCTTCTGGGACTCATAGTTTAGCATTAGCAATCGCCCTTCAGGATATTTCTGCTATTCCGCTTTGAATCTTGCTGAGCTCTTGACCACAGCAACGTCCTGTAGCAGGGAGTTCCACAGGTTATTTATTTATCAAGAGAAAAGTCTGTGGGACTTGCTGCCGCCAGACATCGTTGAGACCAACAGAGCAAGGTTAAAAAAACAGCGAGTGATTATAGGGATGGCATGGACATGCCAACAGCCACAACGCGGCCTGCTCCAGGCCAGCCGGGACCTGGCACAACTCCACGGCTGCTCCAGAAGGGCAGGGTGAGAAGCGCAGAGAGCTCCTGCAAGGATCAAAGAGACACTGGGAATGACTGGGGGGCACCAAGGGGTGGGACAGGGGACGAGGGGAACGGTTTGGGGTGGGGGTGGGGACGGGATCAAGGAGGAATTTCGGAGGCAGTGGGCGTGTGGAGGGGTATTGGGGTAGAGAGAGATACAGGAAGGGGACCTTTTGTAAGGGGGGGGGGAACAAAGCTGCTGTTCTGAAGGAGTCCTCAACGTGGCCCTCAACACCCCCATTCCCCACGAGCCTCCCCTCTGCCTTGCCCAGGCTCGACAGTCCCCCCCCCTCTGCGGGCCCCCTGCCCCCCCCAGCCCTGCCCAGGCTCAACAGCCCCCCCCTTCTGCGGGCCCCCTGCCCCCCCCAGCCCTGCCCAGGCTCGACAGTCCCCCCCTCTGCGGGCCCCCTCCCACCCACCCCCTGCCCATCTCCATGGGACCCCCCCTCCTCATGGGACCCCCGCCCACGGACCCCCGGCCTCTGCCCCCTGCCCCCCACGGCCACTCCCACCCCATCCCTCACCCCCCCTGCCCATCTCCATGGGACCCCCCCCTCCTCACTGCCCCCCCACGGCCCTACCTCCCCCAGCGCCTGCAGGCTCTTCACGGCCCCCACCAGCTGCTGGTGCTCCAGGCCCAGCGCCGCGGCCGCCTCCAGGCTGCCCAGGCCGCCGCCCCCCGCCCGCTCCAGCCGCTGCAGCAGCAGCTCGGCCAGCGCGGGCCCGTCCGTCGCCATGGTGGGGGACATCCCTGTCGGGGGGGGGCGGGGCAGGGAAAAACCGGGTGACCTCTCGCCCCGGAAGTGGTCGTGAAACACGCCCCCCCACTTCCGGCGGATATGGAAGTTCTCTAATTACCGCGCGGTGGTCGCCATCTTTAGTGTGGCACACAAGCGGCCCAACTCGGGCGCCATCGTGGGCGTGGCACGAATCGATCGACGAGCGGACGGACGCCATGTTGAGTGTGGCAATACGGGCAACATCGGGAGGGCCGCCTGGTGTTTGCCATCTTGAGTGTGGTACTATGAAAGGGAGACTGCAAAAGCCCCGCGGCCGCCTTCCCTGAACGTGGGACGAGGGAGTAGCACGTTTCAGGTCCCATCTTGAGTGTGGCTAAATGGGAAGGAGGCAAATCCCAGTCGCCACCTTGCGAGGGGCGTGAAGACAAGGGTCTCACTGGCCGCCATCTTGAGTGTTGCAGTTGAGCCGCCATCTTGGGTGTGGCAGCGTCCCTCCCATGAGGCCTCATCCCCAGCTGTGGAGTGGGTGTGGGGCCTGGAGGGGGAAGACAGGGCAGGCTTGCGCAGGGGGTCACTGGGGCCTCCAGAGACATGACACGGCCTGAGGATGATGTCATGAGGGGCTTGGTTACCACAGCAACAGGCCCATGCCACCCACCTGAGTGGCTGTGACCTGGCGTGGGAGGATGGCATGAGGCGTTTGGTTACCATGACAACACGTGTATCACACCTTCTCGGAGGGCGCACTCCATTGCCATGGCGATGGGCCCAAATTATACGTGAGGCACCTGGTTACCATGGCGATGGGCACAGGCTGTTCACCTTGGTTGTTGCCTGAGGATATTACAGCACAGCTGCCAGGCTGGACGTTACCATGTATCTGGGCTGAGACTCCTCCCCTTTCTGTTGTGCAACTCGGCCTGGTGCTCTCCAGCCCAGAGGTGGCTGCATTCCAGCGGCACTGTGTGTGCACCAAGCGTGCAAAACATCAGGTGCTACTGAAACTGGAGGGCTGCTTATTCACGCGTGCCAACAGGGGGAAGAGCAGTGTTGTCAACTCTAAGCATCCAACAATCACAAGTTACGCCTCGAAAATCATGAGATTGGCTTAAAAAGCTTCTTTTTTAAAAAAATAATACATTTTGGGTTCTTTTCCTTTGCCTTCTCATGTCTGAGTCTTTTGGCCGCACTCAGGTCACATTTTCAAGCTTTTCTCCAGAACTACAAGGTCAAGCAACTCTCTTTCAATGAAAGCTGCAGTTCTCCTGTAATCCCACGACTCTGGGAGCTGGCGCTTTAAGACAAACCCCAAAGATCATGTAGAAGCGACAAAGGGTCCTGTGGCACCTTATAGACTAACAGAGGTATTGAAGCATAAGCTTTCGTGGGTGAATCCCCACTTCTTCGGATGCAAGCAGTGGAAAAGATCCCAAAGATCGTGAAACATGTGATAAAATCACCTAAAACGGCAACCCAGGCGCAAAGATGAACAGCAGTTCCTCTCAATGGGCAGCTCTAGAAATTGTCAGGACAATGATGGGTGTTGGATCATCATGGAAACAAAATCTGATTGTTAAATACCAGGCAGGGGGTGTGCCAGACACACGCATGGTGGCAGATGGATACCACAGCTGGGCAGCGTGTAGCAATGCAATGTAGGCTCCATAGAAGTTCCACCTGGGGCCTCCAGGTAGGTGTAATTACCACGTCCTGCTGGCTAAACACAGCTTGTTTGCTTATGGGTGAAGCTAGCTAATGAGTTCCAGCAACAGAAAGTGAATCCTTGTAGATACAAACCAGGTGCAGCCCAGCCATTGGCAGGGCAAGATTCACTGCCCCCTACCAATCTCAGAGGGAAGAAAGCTCATTCCTAGCTCACTCAGTCACCATGCCCTCTGCCAACACTGCTAAACTGGGAGCTGGTTTGTGCTAAATAGACTGCCTTTCGCAGCCTTTTTGGGTGTTGCGGGCACCTGTCTGACTAGCAATTTGGCTGAGCCCCAGCAAACTCGTATCACGTGGTGGGAGCACCAGATGGGAATGAGTTCTGATCGCTACTGGGCTGGATCTGAAGTGGCAGTGTAGACGTGAAAGGCTCTGAATCCCTTTCCCCTAAGACTGGGGTTCTCGCTGGGGGTCATGACAGGGGCTGTGGAGATGCTGCGACCACCTTGTCCCCTTCCCATATTGAGCAGGAGGGGTGTGTGGGAATGGTCCCAGAAAATTGGGAATACCTGCCCTAAACCATACAGACCCCTAAAAAACCCTCCAGTTGTGTCACAGAGCTCTTGATATCTCAGTGGAAACATATCTACAGCGTTGCCAGATGAACGCAAACAGTGCGTCCTCTACGGGACCCCGGGGGCTGACAGTGGCTGACTGCGGAGGCTGCCCCTAAACCCTGCAGTGATGGGTGTGGGGGGAGTCTCCCCAAAGGAAAGGTGGGAGCCCCATCACTCAGAGGACAATTAAAGCTAGGAACAGGCAAGAATAGACTGCGAGGGGACAGGCATCTGGATGCAGGATCTAATGAGCCTTTCCATCCCTCATTAGTGGAGCAGCTGACCCCAGCAGAGGACTCTGGATCTCAAGCGCTCATCACATGGCATCGAAACTCATTTGAGACGCCGGCTGCTTGTTCTGCCTCCTCCCTAAACGTGTCCCCCTGGATTTGTGAGTTGAGTGCGAGATGCTACGGGCCCCGCTTTCCTGATCCACTTCCCTTCCCCTCATTCCATGGATTTCAGTGGAAGTTAGGAGCTAAATGCCTTTGAGGATCTGGGCCTCAGGTTCCCATCTGTTAAAGGGGGATAATGGACTAATTACAGGCTGAGAGGTGCTTGCGTTTGGGTTGCCACCAGAACGTGGAGCTGGGGCAGGTGGTCTGGATTCACTGTAACTTCCTAAGTGCAGCCCCAGCACGAGGGATGGGTGCTAACACCTGCTGGCTGCCCGGAAAGAGGCTTTGAGCCTTAGGTGGCAAAGCAGGATCAGCGGACAGAGGATGTTCTGTTCTCCTGGAGCTACAGACAATGTACAGGTCAGTGGCTGACCCAGTAGACCTCTCCCAGGGCTGGGACTAGAGCTAGGAGGCCTCCATTCCAGACTCCTGCTTATCCCCTGGGCTCCTTTCAGAGCTGGGAGGAGAACGTGACTCCTAGTTCCCTTCCCCTCACTCCCAGTCCCCTCCTAGAGCTGGGAATTGAACCCAGGAATCCTGATTCCTAGCTTCTTCCCTCCACGCTCACCCCCACAGCTGGGAATAAAACTGTGTCCCGACTCCCATTTCCCTTCCCCTGCTCTGACTACTAGCCTCCCCTGCTTCCCAAGGACTAGAGACCCAGAGTTCATCGTGGGAGCTTCTGCTCAGACCACTAGCCACCCCCCTCCCTGGATACTGTCCCCCTCCCCTCCACCCTCATTCCTGTCCTGAGTCCAAACCAAGTATGGGCCGAGTTGGCGTCTCAACAGGAACACCTTACTCTGCCTGTAGAACAGGATGTTCAGGGCATGTGATCCTGTCCCCATCTCTCTCTCTTTCCGCCTTCACCAGGATATTGGTTTGCACAGTCTGACTCTCACATGTGCCACATTCCTGGAGGCTGGGAGGAGGAGGAAGAGGAAGGTTTGGGGAGCAGCTTTTCATGGGTTGTCGTAATAACTCTCTTGCATAGTAAAAGCAACAAACAAAAGGCACGTCCTCTTTAGAATTGGAATTGGAGATATGCCTATCTCATAGAGCTGGAAGGTCATCGAGTCCAGTCCCCTGCCTTCACTAGCGGGACCAAGTACTGTCCCCTGACAGACTTTTTGCCCCAGATCCCTAAATGGCCCCCTCAAGGATTGAACTCACAACCCTGGGTTTAGCAGGCCAATGCTCAAACCACTGAGCTATCCCCCCCCCCCCCCAAAAAAAATCCAACACTGGCCCATCTGGATACTGGTAGCAGGGTCCAGTAGTTAGAGCAGGTTTGTGGGGGACTGGGAGGCAGGATTCCTGGGTTCTAGTCTCAGCTCTGGGAGGGGAGAGGGGTCCCGTAAGGCACCTGGACGCTGACATAAGTGCATTCACACCAGGGGTGGTACAGGTAGAAATGTCTCTGCACAAAGTCACAGCTCTAGCAATAATTCTACTGCACAAAAACTGTGCCCAGAGCACAACCTGAGGGGCCTTGGTCAGAATTGTTAAGTCACAATTGGGGAGACCGGAGCTTGAAGTCTGGGGCCAGGACCGGAGCCCACCTTTTAAAACGGTTGAAAAATCAGAGAGCCACAAAAATGACCCCCCCCCCGGCTGGAGGAAACGCCTGACTGTGAGGCTGAAAGAGCTGGAGCTGTTGAGCTTAGCAAAGCGCTAGCGAGGTGATGAGGTGGCTGTTTCAGCACCGCCACGGGGAGAAAACCCTGGCTCTTTATTCTAGCAGAGACAGGCAGAACAAACAACAATGGCTGGAAGGTGAACCCGACTGAGGCACCGATGGTTAAATCAGGCTGCTGGCCCACGGGACAAACAGCCGGCGGCAGGGATGGAATGGGCAGAACTCGATGGCTTCCCGTCCGCACAGGCGGCCTGTTCTGGAGGCGGCTTTAGGCAAACCCGAGTCACTGGGCTACGGCCTGTGCTGTCAGGTCAGACTAGATGACCTCGTAGTGCTCCCTGCTGCCCTTATTCTCTATGGTCATTGCATGGGCAGAGTTAAGGTTGTTTAACTGTGGGTTTCCAGCCTTAACGTGCTTGGATGTCTTTTAAGCGTTACTTTCACTGTGAAAGTCCTGGTGTATGATATCCCTGTCCTGTTTTTACCCTTCGGTTACTGATGGGGACTCTCAATCTTAATTCCCTTTTAATTTAGGTTTCTTTGCCTCGGTATATGTCTATAGGGACCGTGTCACATGCCAGAGCCCCCTCTGGAGTGGACCACCTCAGCTGGTCAGCATCCCGGACCGGTCCTCCTCCGAAGAATCCCCCAAGCCCTCCAGTACCAGAGTGATGGGAACGGTATAAAAACCGGGCGGGTGAGAAGGAGATCGCTGCCACTGGGATTTGGTGGGGACCACTGACAGTGGGGGGCGACCTCCACCGGGTGGTGTGACACTTCCCGGGGGTACCCCGGGTTGCAAGGCCCCGTGCTACCACCTGCCCTTAGCGTGAGGAAGCCTGGTCTGTGCCTGTCAGCTATAGGTGGAACTGAGAGCCCCTCTCGGCCGCTGTCCCGCCGCAGGTTAGCGATAGGCACCAGCCACCCCCTGGGCTGGCAGCCGAGCTCCGAGATGAAAGATAAAACCTCACCCCCTCTCCTCTTCTGTTAGGCAGCTATGGAATAAGATCCCTTCCCCCAAGAGGCCTCCCCTTCAGAGACTCATCTTGGGGTTCTTCTGTCTTTGCAAATCCTCCCGCCCGCCGCTGGCCCAGACTGCAAAGATCTCTTGTCGTCGTCTCGTGGGTGTCCATTGTTTTATATGCTGTCTGAGTTGGCCTGGGGCATGCAATATACAGATATCCAGACCGAAAGGGAGAAGTGTCTGTTCCCTCCTGCCTGGGGACCTGCTTTATCTCACAGACCTTAAGACCATAATGTTCAGTATAGAGACATAGCTCCTTAAATATCATCTGTACGTACATTTTGCCTTCGTCATGCCGTCCCGTGCATTGCTGGCTGTGGGTCGAGACCTCACATGCCACCCTCTGACGCGCTATAATGTAGATGGCAGACCCACGGGATTCTGTAACCCTAGGCATGCCTGTGCCCTCAGCCAGATGGTACAAAGGAGTCACAAGCCTCCTCCCACCCCCCGCCGCCCCGGCAGCCTTTTGGTGTATGTGTTGCACCTTTTCAAGCCTCCTGTGGGACTGACAAAAGGACGAATGCCAGGTCTCCACACCCAGAATGGGGACCCAGGCCCAGCCCCACAGGTCAGGAGCCACCTCTGGTGGGTGGACTCGCTTTCCTGCCCACTGCCAATGACCCATCGCCCTGCCTGGTGCAAAGCCTGGCCCTGGCCCTGCCCCTGCCCAGGACACTGGCATTGCCACCTTTACTCCTGTGAAATGGGGTGGGGGGGAGGGGTCTTTAACGGCCACAAACTGGCAAGGCCCGAGGTCCCTCCTGTAACGCGGCACCCGAAGGAGCCGGGGGCTCAGCCCTGACTCAAGCGAGATGAGCGCTGCTGCGTGCTGAGCCGCCAAAAGCCCCTGGCAGAAGCGAGCTGGGATCTGGCCTCAGAACTGAGCTCAGCAGCGCTGCGTCTGCATGGGCAGTCCCCTGGGGACGTGCCGGTCCCACCAGCTCACAGGACAGCTGCTGCTTATCTCGGATTCTCTCCTGTGAGGCGCTGTGGGTAAGGGGAGAGACCAGGCACTTGGGTTCTGTAATAACGAGAATCTCAATGAGTCCAGCCACCTGGCTGGCCCAGCCTTCCAGATGCTCCAACTACTTCCCTCTTTCTTTTCCTCCTTTTCTTATCTCTCTGGTACACCCTGCCTCTTCCCGCTGCCATTTTTCTTTGGCCTCGTTGCCGGCTAAGCCGTTTGGATTGCAAAATAAAATCCGTTTGTGCGGCAGCCCCAACTCACAGGCCCGGGAGCTTGTGTAACTGACATCTTATGGCACAAGCAACCCCAAGCGTGGGTGAGGTTGGACAGCCTGTCCTGTTATGGAAATGATGCCAGCCAGAGGATGGTAAGAGGGCAAGGACATCTGCGTTCATTGGTACCCAGGATGATGGGCATTAGCGGAAATCCACACGTCGATGCGTGTGTATGGGGGTGCCTGGAGGGGTACATATGGGGATGAATGGAGGGATGCATGTGTATAGGATGGAGGGATGAGTATGGGGGGAGGGGTGCATATGGGAATGGAGGGATGACTAGTGGGGCGTGTTTGGGTGGGTGAGTATGGGGCTGGAAGATGTGTATGGGGATAGGTGGAAGGAGAGAGGGGTGCATATGGGAATTGATGGAGGGATGGTGGATAAATAGTGGGGGTGTGTATGTGTTTGGATGGAGGGGGGTTTATGGGGTAAGTGGATGGATAGTGGAGTGTGTAGGGGGATAGAAGGGTGTCTGAGATGGGAGGGTGTATATGGG
The DNA here is from genome assembly GCA_037349315.1 of Chelydra serpentina. Classification (NCBI taxonomy): domain Eukaryota; kingdom Metazoa; phylum Chordata; order Testudines; family Chelydridae; genus Chelydra; species Chelydra serpentina. Next base: position 127,802 of record JBAIAC010000292.1, read on the forward strand.
GATGGATGGGTAGTGGGGTGTGTGAAGGAATGGATGGAGTGTGCGTGTGAGGATGGAGGCTCTGTGTGTGGATGGATGGATAGAGAGGTGTGGATGGATGGATAATGGGGCATGTAGCGGGTAGAGGGGTGTGTGAGGATGGGAGGGTGTATATGGGGATGGATGGGTAGAGGGGTGTAGATGGATGGATAGTGGGGTGTATAGGGGATAGTGGGTGTGTGAAGGGATGGAGGGTGGGTGTGGGGGTGTGGATGGATAGAGGGGTGTGAATGGATGGATAATGGGGTGTGGAGGGGGATAGAGGGGTGTGTGAGGATGGGAGGGTGTATATGGGGATGGACGGGTAATGGGTGTGTGAAGGGATGGGTGGATAGAACATATATGTGGGGATAGAGAGGCTTTTAATTGAGTAACTACCTCAGAATTACCTAATTGTGGGGTCCTGAACTGGCCTGGGGCACAGGCCCCTCCTCACGGGCAGTCTGGGCACAGGTTGGCCAGCCAGGTGCCTCGGTATTTGCTGGGTATGGAGAATGTCCCAGAACTGTTTCTGTTTGGGTTGGGTTTTTTTATCAGACATTTTGAACAATGTTGTTCTGAGCTGTTAAACAGATAGCCAGCCCCACCCACGAGGTGGCTGCATTTCTGCACCGGCCAAGGGATCCCTGTATAAACCGCCCCTGCGTTCCCGGCCCCGCGTCCAGAGACCGCTGCATCTCAGCATTGGGTGAGGGATCCCTGTATAAACAGCTGCTGTGCCCCACCCCAGAAAGTGCTGCATGTTAGTGGTGGGTGAGGGAGCCCAGAATAAACAGTTACCCACTGCTAGGGTGGCTGCATTTCAGTGATGTCTGGCCACACAGCTCGCCAAGGCTTTGTGATTCTGTAGGATGAAGGAGGCTGTAGAAATGGGGAGGCATTGTTATTAGAACTACTAGTGCCACGTTAGTATTTTTAGTTCAATGAGCATGCACAGAGCACCGGCATTGGATATTTCTCTTGTTTAGGGTTCTTTGCCAGGCTGTGAAAAAGGCAAAGAGACCGTCAGGGAAGCTCGATCCCTGACCAGTAACGCTTTCCATCGATTCCAAGGCCAGAAGGGACCACTGTGATCGCCTAGACTGACCTTCTGTATAGCACAGGTCTGAGCTCTTCCCCTAAATCATTCCTAGGGCAGGTCTTTTAGAGCAAAGATCCAATCTGGATTTTAAAATGGCCAGTGTTGGTGAATCCACCACAAACCTTGGTAAATCGTTCCAGTGCGTAATTACCCTCAATGTTAAAAAAAATTATGCCTCATGTCTAATCTGAATTTGTTGTCTAGCTTCAACTCCCAGCCATTGGATCATGTTAGACCTGTCTCTGCTAGACTGAAGAGCCCGTTATTAAATATTTGTTTCCCATGTCGGTACTTATAGACTGTGATCAAGTCACCTCTTAACCTCTGTGTTAGGCTAAATAGATGGAGCTCCTTTAGTCTCTCACTAGAAGGCAGGTTTTCTCATCCTTTAATCATTCTCGTGGCTCTTTTCTGATCCCTCTCCAATTTATCAACATCCTTCTTGAATAGGGGACACCAGAACCAGACATAGGATTTCAGCAGCGGTTGCACCAGTGACAAATACAGAGATAAACCAGTTTCAGAGGGGTAGCCGTGTTAGTCTGTATCAGCAAAAACAACGAGGAGTCCTTGTGGCACCTTAGAGACCAACACATTTATTTGGGCATAAGCTTTCGTGGGCTAGAACCCACTTCATCAGATGCATGGAGTGGAAAATACAGTCGCAGGTATATATACACATAGCACATGAAAAGATGGGAGTTGCCTTACCAAGTGGGGGGTCAGTCTAGCGAGACAATTCAATTAACAGTAGAATACCAAGGGAGGAACAATCACTTTTGTAGTAGTAACTGCAACTGTATTTTCCACTCCAAGCATCTGATGAAGTGGGTTCTAGCCCACGAAAGCTTATGCCCAAATAAATGTGTTAGTCTCAGAGATAAACTAACCCCTCTATTCCTACTCGAGTAGAGATGCGCCCAATTTACCAACCAATTAAGATCGCTCCATATTACTGCACTGTCCTCTTCATTATTTGCCGCTCACACGTTTTGTGTCATCTGCAAACTTTATCAGAGGTGATTTTATGTTTTCTTCAAGGTCATTGCTTCAAGGTCAATATGCTATTCAAAATGTTTAATAGCATAGGACCAAGAACAGATCTGTGTGAGACTCCACTATAAACATACCTACTCGTTGATGATTCTCCATTTACAGTTAAGTTTTGAGCCAGTTTTTTATCTATTTAATGTCATGTTAATTTTGTATCCTCAGTTTTTAATCACAATGTTGTGCAGTACCAAGTCCAGTGCCTTACAGAAGTCTAATATATTACATTAACATTATTACCTTTATCAACCAAACTTGTAATCGAATAAAAAAGAATCATTTAGTTTGACGGTCTTTTTTCCACTAACTCATGTTGATTGACATTAAGTATCAAGTATCAGAGGGGTTGCCGTGTTAGTCTGGATCTGTAGAAGTGACAAAGAGTCCTGTGGCACCTTATAGACTAACAGACGTATTGGAGCATAAGCTTTTGTGGGTGAATCCCCATTTTGTCGGATGCATGCAGTGGACGAAGTGGGTATTCACCCACAAAAGCTTATGCTCCAATACGTCTGTTCGTCTATAAGGTGCCACAGGACTCTTTGTCGACATTAAGTATATTACCCTCCTTTACTTCTTTATTGATCAAGTCCCGTATCAGCCGCTCCATTATCTTGTCTGGGATTGTTGTCAGACTGACAGGAATATAATTACCCAGGTCATCCTGTTGATCCTTTTAAAATGTGGGCACAACATTTGCTTCCCCCTGCCCCCCACTAGTCTTCTGGAACTTCCCCAGTGTTCCAAGACTTAATGAAAATCAATATCAATGGTCCAGTGAGCTCCTCAGCCAGCTCTTTTAAAACTGTTGGATGCACGTTATCTGGACCTGCTGTTTTAAAAATGTCTGATGTTGGTAGCTGCTGTTTAACATCCTCAAGACATACTAGTGGAATGGGAAGAGTCATCATATGATAACTACATCATCTGTTTTTCCCCCCTCTATTACAAAACAGAAATATGTATTGAACACTTCTGCCTTTTCTTAATTATTATTGACAGGCCTACTATTTCCGTCTAGTAGTGGACCATTACTGTTGATAGGAACAAAAATAATCCTAACATACTTAATAAAACTCCTTCTTATTGTCCTTAATACTGCTGGCAATAGATTTCTCCTTGTGCCCCTTGGCTTTCCTTATCAGTTTTCTACAATCCCTGGCTTCTGATTTACATTACTATCAATTTCCCCTTTCTTCTATTTGTTATATAATTGTTTTAGCTGCCTTAATTTCCCCTCTAACCTAGTTCAGTTTTTTAACCAATACGGCCTTCTTCCTCAATTTTTGGGCATCTTTTAAATGTTCTTAAACAATTTCCAAGTATCACTCAAAATTTTCTGATTACATTTTTTCCACAGCTGATTTGGCTCATGATTTTTCAGCTTTGTGAAACTGGCTCTTTTAAAGCTAGCGCTCTCTCTCTCTCTCTGTCTGTGTGTGACTTTATTCTGCTTGCACATTATAAATGTGATCAAGCCATGATGACGTATACCTAAGCTGCTATTAATTTTTAGTTCTGTGATCAGTTTCTCTTTATCTGTCAGGATTAGTCTAGTATAGAATTCCCCTATGTTGGTTGGATCACTTTCTACATTGGGAAATTGTCATCTATAATATTTAGAAATTCCAAGGATGTTTTTGCACTGCCAGTGTGAGACCTCCAATATAAGACCTTTGCCCCTTTTGAGGCTCTATAAGCACTTCACGAACATTAGCGAATTAAGTGAGAGGTACAGCTATCCAGTGATCCACCCCCCACTGCAATGCAGCCAGTGCTGGAGTAGAGCATGACACCTAATAGCCCACAGCACTTAAAGGCGAACAAAAAACCTTAACACTAGATGAAACCGCTGGAGTAGTTTAGGGAGTCAGAAGTAAAAGATCCGAGATGGAGGTTGCGCAGGACACCAAAACTGACTTCTTAAACCCTTGATGAGCGAAGAAGCAGAACCCCGATTTCTGAGTTGGTACCAGAGTAGCAGTCGCAATGACTGGTGTTTCCATGGCACCCTGCCTAGTCCCTGAGTGAGCACATTATGCTTTAACAATTGCTTTATTGTTCGTTCTGGGCGGCAGCGGCACAACACCAAAGGAACAGCAGCGGGTTCCAATTTGCAGAGGATAAAGAATAATCCTCACAAACCCCTGCCTTTCAGCTGAGGACTCAAAGCATTCAATAATGGTAGGTTGGTAGCTTTGCAGAGGGGGAAGTGGGGCCTAAGTGAGTTGACTTTTCAGGGAAAGTCAGTGGCAGAGCTGAGTAAAGAACCCAGGAGTCCTGGCTCCCAGCCCCCTGTGCTGACCACTGGACCCCTTGCTGCTCCCAAAGAGAGGCACAGAGCCAGGATCCCAGCCTATGGCCCCCTCCTGCTACACTCAGCATCTGCTTGCATCATCGCGTAACATTGCATCACGGCGCCGTATTGTGTCACACCACGTCACAATGTGTGACATCACCATGGCGATGTTGCCAGGTCTCCTCCTTCCCCCACTTGGGTTATTTTATCACCTTCCCCCACTGGTGGTTATGAGGGGGTGGGGCTTTCACCTGCAGTGACCCAGGGTGGTGGAGAGGCCTGGCAACTCAGCACAGCAACTATGAGCTGGCCCTTTAAGAGAGGCCGAAAGCTCACGTGACCTGACAAGCGGTGGCGACACAGCCAGCGAGGGGAGGGGGCGTCTCCCCCCGAACGCGTGGTCGCTCCTGATTGGCCGAGCTGGGCAACCAATCGGAAGTGGCCATCTGGGACGCCAACGTTCGGGGGCGCAGCCTCACTCGTCGGGCGGGGTGCCGGCCAATGGGAGCGCGCGGCGCTAGGGCTCCGGCCAATGGGGCGGCGGCGGGGGCGGGCGCCGGCCCGGGCCGGGTATAAGTGCGGGCGCCTTCGGCTCCGCGCCCGCAGTCAGTGTCCTGTGCGCCGCTGTGTCAGGGGCGTCTCGTGACGGGCCAGGCCGGCACCTCCCGGGGATTAGCGCGAGAGCCACCGCGATGAGCCCGCTCCTGGCGCTGTGCGGCCTGCTGGGCCTGGTGGCGGCGGGGCCCGCCCCGTACTTCAGGGAGGAGTTCGGGGACGGAGGTGAGGGGGGCGGGGTAGTGGGGGGCTCTGAAGGACCGTACATATTGGGGGCGGGTTTCCATGGGGTCAGGCTCCATCTGCAGGAGATGGGGGGTGGGGAATGAGGGGGAGGTGACTGGGGTCCCATGGGGGGGGTCTCTATGGGGTCAGGCTAGCCCTGCAGGAGATGGGGTGGGTGGGGAATGAGGGGTGGTCTCTATGGGGTCAGGCTAGCCCTGCAGGAGATGGGGGGTGGGGAATGAGGGGGAGGTGACTGGGGTCCCATGGGGGGGGTCTCTATGGGGTCAGGCTAGCCCTGCAGGAGATGGGGTGGGTGGGGAATGAGGGGGGGGGGGTCTCCATGGGGTTAGGCTCCATCTGCAGGAGATGGGGGGTGGGGAATGAGGGGTGGTCTCTATGGGGTCAGGCTAGCCCTGCAGGAGATGGGGGTGGGGAGTGAGGGGTGGTCTCTATGGGGTCAGGCTAGCCCTGCAGGAGATGGGGTGGGTGGGAATGAGAGGGGGGGTCTCCATGGAGTCAGGCTAGCCCTCCAGGAGATGGGGTGGGTGGGGAATGAGGGGGGGTCTCCATGGGGTCAGGCTAGCCCTGCAGGAGATGGGGGGTGGGGAATGAGGGGTGGTCTCTATGGGGTCAGGCTAGCCCTGCAGGAGATGGGGTGGGTGGGAATGAGGGGGGGTCTCCATGGAGTCAGGCTAGCCCTGCAGGAGATGGGGGGGGGGGAATGAGGGGGAGGTGACTGGGGTCCCATGGGGGGTGTTTCTATGGGGTCAGGCTAGCCCTGCAGGAGATGGGGTGGGTGGGGAATGAGGGGGGGTCTCCATGGGGTCAGGCTAGCCCTGCAGGTGGAAGGGTTAGTCAGGGTTTACTAGTCTCTGGGCAGGGGTGTGCAGTCAAGGGGAGGCTCCGAAGGGTAGCTGAGATGGGGGGCTCCGAAGGGTGAGTTTGGCTCTGTGGGAGGAGTGTGAGTGAAGGACATAAGGCTTTTTTTCTGTAGAGCTCACTGTGCTGTCAGGCTCCTGGGTGGGGCTGGGGGTTGGCAGGGAGGATTAAATAGGGTATGGGTCTATGAGGTTACAGAGTTGGGGTGTCCTGCTTTTGTGAACAGAGCGGTATCTGTAAGGAAGATTAATGGTCCAGTGGCATAAATGGTCCCTGCAGAACCAAAGGGAACTCTGTGGGGGAGGGGGAAAATCATAATAGGGTCAATTGAGGCTGTGTAGAGCCATGGAATGAGCCCAGATCCCTCTGTGAAGAGGTAAACTACAAACATAGTGGGGCAGAGAATCCTGTTGGGAGGCAGGAATTCTATTTCACCCACAAAACATTTAAATCCTACACCCTAAAATCCTGCTTTGGCTGATCAGGGCTCAGCAGGATTTGGGATTGTGGGTTGGCAGTACTGAGCTAACTTGCCTCTGTCTCATTACAAAGAGTATTTCGTTTGCCATGGGGTCTAGATAGCATCAGGATGTCAGTTTAAAACCCTTTCAGAAGAGGCTTTGAAAATATTTGGAGGGTGGGGGAAATCTGCTTCCCCCACAAAATCAGTACAAGGCAGTGCAGATTAAAAACTCACTTGTTACAGTTTTAGCTATGGAATTGCTAAGAGCCTCTGAATATACAACACAGCCTGAAACCAGAGGCCTGGTATATTCCCATGCTTCTTGGATAAACTCAACCTGAAGAGGGCATGTTTTCCTCCTGTCTGCAGACATGTGTCTGTGTGGCTGGAGGCCTCTTTGGTTCATAATCACCTCCCTGTGTAGTCTAGACTGAACGGACAGTGGGGAATCGATAATTAATTGTTGGGCCCTGTGGGAATGGTGTCTGTTCTGTAAGGACTAGGTCATACATTTTGGGGCGTGTCTTAGCACATGCAGACTGTACAGCCCTATGGGGGGTTGTGCACCAGGTGCAGGTTTAAAAGGAAAAATCTGCCCCCGTTGATGATGGACGGGTGCCAAGTTAAGGATGTAAGCAAACGGCTCCATTGATCTCTGAGCGGAGAGCTTGCTGTCCTCAGCTCAGTCCCACTGTGCCCATGTGGGTGGCTAAATGGAAACTGGTATAGATACAGTGTGCATCTGTGGGCGTGCAAGGCCTGGAGACTGGTGAGGCGGCTCATGGCATGCTAAACTGCATTTCTCCTGCGCAGCTGTGACCGAGCCAAGGAGTTCGGAAGCAGGTGTTGTAACTTGTCTGGGAAGCCGGTGAACCCACGGCTGGGCCCCTTCAGACAAGGCCTTTGCTTCTGGTCCATGATGCAGCTTGCCGTACTGAGGGATGAGAGACTAGACTGATGTCGAGTGTACAAGCATCCCCAGGGCATGCTGATCAAGGCACTAACCAGCAATATACGCTGCCAATGCAGGATTGACTGTTAAACAGCTGCTATATTCCACCCCAGAGGAGGCTGCATTTCAGCAGTGGGTGACTCAGTCCTTGTGTGTTGCCTGTCCTTCTCTTCATGAAGCGCTGGGGCTCATGGGAGAGGAGAAATGCAAGATCCTGTTCCACACTTAATCCTCTGTCACACACCTGCATGGTCAACTTTCACTCTGCCTGCTGGATGAAGCAGGCCCATCATTGCACATGGGGAGGGGGTGTGGTCTAGTGGCTGGAACAGAGGCACTGGGAGTCAGAACTCTGCAGGGGCTCAGTATGACCTTGGGCAAGCCGCTTCCTTTCTGCCTCAGTTCCCTGCCTGGTGAAAATGAGGCTCTTGCCCCTAGCTCCATGGGTGACTGGAACACCAGGCAGTGATTGACTTCGAGAGCTCTTCTCTGGCCTGTGATGTCCTAGCGAGGTGGGGTCTTCCTCACTCAGTGACCGAGGGTGGGCTGGGTCTGTAGCCCGCATTTCCTGTCCTGAGAGAGTGAGGTGATAGCAGGGGGCTGTTAAAACTTCATGCCTGTGTCGCTTCCCCACAGATGCCTGGACGAGCCGCTGGGTGGAGTCGAAGCACAAGTCGGACTATGGGAAGTTCAAACTGACGGCGGGCAAGTTCTATGGGGACGCCGAGAAGGATAAAGGTGGGAAATTGTCCCTGCTGCATTTTGCTGTCTCTCTCCTCTGTCTTCTCTTCTCCGCCCACCCCCCCCCCCCCCGGGGAGATCGGGGCCTTTTCTCTTAACCATCTTGCCCATTGGCTCCTCTGGCAGGGTTACTACTTGCCTACAAATCACCCAGCACTTCTATAAATACCCTAGTATCAGGTCAGCCCAGTAGATCCTTCCTGGCCCATTCTGGCTGTAATGGGTTAGTCCGCTGGGTGTCACCTGGATTATGTGCTCTCTGGGACAGGGCTGCCTCTTGGCTGTCTGCACAGGTCCATGACACTACCACGGTCAGATCACCGCGCACTGCATCTGACCGCCACCAAGACCTGACCCCTTGTGAAGCTGACAAAACCCCCATAATGCACCCGTGTACATGGTTGTGGGATAATCTCTTGCTGGTTGCCACCCCTGCCCTGAAGCACTGACCGTAAGATGACAAGCACAGGGGCTCAGCACACATGCATACAGTCTGCACTGAGCATCCTGCTGGGGAGCTGAGCTGAGAGCAAACAGGCCTGTTTCCCAGATGTGCTGAGCTGTGAGGCCAGCTACTGAGGGATCACACTCTCCCTCCCTGTTGGGTCTTGACTGTGTGTTTTCCCCTCCCCTTGCCAGGCCTCCAGACGAGCCAGGACGCCCGTTTCTACGCCCTCTCTGCCCGCTTTGACCCATTCAGCAACAAGGACAAGACCATGGTGGTGCAGTTCACGGTCAAGCATGAGCAGAACATCGACTGCGGTGGTGGTTATGTCAAGCTCTTCCCCTCGGGCCTGAGCCAGGAGGACATGCACGGGGACTCGGAGTACAACATCATGTTTGGTGAGTGTCTGGGGTGGGCTCTGCGTGGCCTCTGGCCATGGACTAGCTGCATGGGCCCAAACTCTGGTAGGGTCTCATGTGCAGCAGATGGGGCTTGCACAGCGTCTCCAGGGGAGCTCTCCAGACCCCCAGGAGTGGGTGGGTGACTTCTAGGGGGTGCTCATTGGCCCAGCACGGCACAAGGGGCTGCTGGGGAGCTTGTGTCATGAGTTGGGGCCGTGGCCTGGTCCCAGCTTGGCTGATACCGTTCTGCTCTCCCCGGATTCACCCACTGCTTCAGCTGCTGACGGGGTTTGCTTCCTGGCCTAAGCGGTCATGCGCTGTTACTGTACTCCACCCCAGAGGTGGATTCAGGGGCTTGCACCTGAAATTCAAATTCTGTCCCCCGATTCCCTGGGATCTAGTGTCCTGAGAGCCCTGGAGACCAGCCTGCCTTGGGGCCCATCATGAGCAACGTCTGTGTTCCCCCAACACTGCCCCCTGTCATTTCTGGTGGGCACCTAGCGGGGAGGGGAGTCCAGTCTGAGCGCGCCCCCCCCCCCCCCAATTCAGCCCATGTTCTCTCTACTGAGCCTGCCAACCAGGCCAGTGTAGTCGCTGGTCCTGCTGGGGGTTGAATTTGCTAGCTCTCCACACTAGAACAAGGTGACTTTCAGCCCCTCCTGATGCAGGCTGGATTTGCTCCTCTGAATGGTGGCTTGTTTCCTTCCAATCCAGGCCCTGACATCTGCGGCCCAGGCACCAAAAAAGTGCATGTGATCTTCAACTACAAAGGGAAGAATGTCCTAATCAACAAAGACATCCGCTGCAAGGTGAGTCTCCTGGCTGGGGGCTCCTGCCCCCGTGACATGGGCCTGGAGTGAGATCTCCTTGGCCCTGAGCTGAGACTTCATCTAATCACCGGCTCCTTCCCTTGCCCAGGATGACGAGTTCACCCACCTCTACACCCTCATTGTGCGGCCTGACAACACCTATGAGGTGAAGATCGACAACAACAAGGTGGAGTCGGGCAGCCTGGAGGAGGACTGGGACTTCCTGCCTCCCAAGAAGATCAAGGACCCTGAGGCCAAGAAACCGGAGGACTGGGACGATAGGGCCAAGATAGACGACCCCGAGGACACTAAGCCAGAGGTGAGTTGGGGGCTGCAGAACTTGGGCTGGGGCAGTGTACAGGGATGGGTAGAGACTGGCACTGTAACACTACATCATTCCCCCGCCTGTGAGGCCAGGTGGTGTGGGATAGCGGCTGTAGCTCTCTCTGTGTGTGGGGCTGGCTGGCGCGGATGGGGTAATGGAGGGCAGGATGTCCATTGGAGCAAGGAGTCGGTGGAGAATCTTCCTGACATCTGCCTGGTTCTCTTCCTCTGCCCCTCAGGATTGGGATAAGCCGGAGCACGTTCCCGACCCTGATGCCAAGAAGCCAGAGGACTGGGATGAGGAGATGGATGGGGAGTGGGAGCCTCCGGTGATCCAGAACCCAGAGTACAAGGTAAAGCTGGCCCACGGGTTGGGTCTGGAGCGGGTGGGGGGGGTCTAGAGTGCTGGATTGTAAACTTGCACGACTGTCGTGGCCTTCTGTCAGTTGAGGGGCTGCCCCCCCCCACCCCCACCCTGGCTGCAGTCGGTGCTGAGTATCTGTATCAGGGGATGAGACCGGAGGCCTGACGCTTGCCAGTGACTGCCTTGGAGTGAAAAAATGCACCCTGTTAAGGTCTCCTGCCCTAGAGAGAGGCATGAACCCCCATAACACCTCTGCAGGGAGCATTCCCTTCTTGGTGCTACCTCCTGAGTCCTAGATTCCAAGGCCAGAGGGGACCATTGTGATCCTCTAGTCATGTCTGCCCTCCTGCCTAACACAGGCCAGAGAACTGGCCTGCAATTCCTAGATCAGAGCATCTGGGAAAAATCCCCCATCTTGATTTAAAAACGGCCGATGATGGAGACTCCTCCACGGCCCTTGGTTCAGGGTTCCAGCACGGTGTGGGGAGAGGGGAAGAATCCAGAGCGTGCTAGCACTGGGCTTCCTCTATGGCAGCCTCAGCCCAGGCCAGATGTCTGTAGGTGAGAGCCCTTGTGTTCCAACTCCCCTTAATAAACTCTGGGCCTGTGATCCTCAGGGTGACACATGCACCGAGGAAGGCAGCCTGTCCCACTCCGACAGCTGCAATAGTTTCTGGCCGAGCTGGTGTCCCCACACCTGGCCCATGCCCTGATCTTTCTCCCCCTGTAAGACCTGCTGCTCCCTTGTTGGAGACCAGGTGCAATCCCTTCCCCACTCACTGGTTTCTCACCTGCTGTTCTCCTGCTCCCCAGGGGGAGTGGAAACCCCGCCAGATCGACAACCCTGACTACAAGGGCAAGTGGGTGCACCCTGAGATCGACAACCCGGACTACACCCCCGACCCCAGCCTGTACTCGTACGACAGCTTCGGCGTCATCGGCTTGGACCTGTGGCAGGTGGGCTGGCTGGGAGCAGGACTCGAACAGTAGCCTAGACCGTGGCACCTTGTGCTGGGATGGGAACTTGCCTTTAACTGGGCTCTGTCCAGACTGAGCCCCAGCTGCATTAAAGTGCTGGGGGGGTCCAGTCTAATGGGACAGGGGGGCCTTGCGCCTGGCTGTGCTGTTGGCAGGTACCTTAACTCACCCTCGGGGACTCCTGGCTCCCTTATGTCTGAACGCTTCCCGAGCCAGAACAGAAGCTTGTCTCTTGGCCAGTCCTTGAGATGCAGCCTCAGCCCTGGCTGAGCAGTGTTAAGCTCTTCTGGGCAGGACTTGACTCTTAACCCTTGTCTTGCTGGCTGACCAGCTTGGGGCAAGATGGGGGGAAGTCGCCCTGGGGGCATCTGGCTGCTCCCTGCTGCGCAGTCACTGGCTTGCTCTCCTTTCAGGTGAAATCTGGCACCATCTTCGACAACTTCCTGATCACAGATGACGAGAAGCTCGCAGAGGAGTTGGGCAATGAGACCTGGGGGGCCACCAAGGTAACGACTGTCCTGCTCCTCCAGAAGAGATTCCCCTGCTAGTACAAGTCCTCCCTTTGGGTCAGCATGGAGGGGACTGCCACTCTGAGCCAGAGCTGATGGTGCTGGCCGGCAGTGACCAAGTCACCCCCTGAGGCCGGAGGAAGGACCCGCAGCTGTTTGAGGGGCTCCACTGGGAATCGTAGTGCAGGGAAAGGCAAGCAGAGTCCAGGGGGTTACTGCTGCATCTCTTGTGCTCGGAGGGTGATGGGGCTGTTCAGCTGTAACAGGGCATAGAAATGTCTCAGAAACCATCTGATATTTGGGGGAGAGGCTGGACAGTTCAATAAATGTTCTGAAACCTAAACCCTCTAATCTAATGGCTGCTCGTCCTCACCGAGTGGAAAGGAGCTGTCAGGATGGGCCTATGGCTGAAGCAGGACTCTTGGGCACATCCCAACTGCTCCTGGCCTGGGTTTCCCTATCTGAAGTGAGGCAAATGTTCTTGCCAAGGCATGAAGGTTTAAGGTGATCTGAAGGAGTTCAGAGCATTGGGTAAGAGTCCAGCCTCCTGGCCTGCTCGGTTCCTTGCAGCATCTCTCCTTCCTCCAGGTACTTACCTGAGCCCCTGGCCCAACCCAGCCCAATGGCAGTGCCCTTCTCATGCAGATGGGGAAACTGAGGCACGGGCTTGCTAAAGGTTACCCAGGGAGTCCGATAGAGCAGGGAATTAGAACCCAAACCACTTGCACCATGTTCCCGCTCCCTTTCGGCTAACTCGTCTCACGTCAATCTCTCCAGGATGCTGAGAAGAAAATGAAGGAGCAGCAGGACGAGGAGCAGAGGAAGAAACAAGAGGAGGAGGACAAGAAGCGGAAAGAGGAGGAAGGGGACGATGAGCCCGAAGGGGACGATAATGAGGAAGAGGAGGACGATGATGATGACGAGCCAGAGAAGGAGGAAGAGGAGGAAACGGAGGGACCGCTGAAGGACGAGCTGTAAAAGGCCGTTCCCATGGCACCGCTCCTCTGCTGAGCCTCGCCTTCGGCCCGCACCATGTGGCTCGCTTGGTTAAACCCAAATAAGGAGAGGGGGAGGGGATACAGTAATGTCTCTATGAGACTTGAACTTTTTTTATTGGTGTTTCGTTTGTGGTTTGTTTTTTATTTCACATGCCCCCAATGCCATCCATGATCCATTCATGTGAGTCCAGGCCTAGGCCCTGCAGTGTATGAATGTATGCGAAGGTTAACTGTAGAAACGTAACCCTTGGTTCAGACAGGAACAGCAGCAGCAACTACTTCTAATGGTGGCTTGCTTCTCTACTGGCTCCTGTCCTCCAGATGCTCTGCAAAGGGATATAGGAAGCAGCGTACCACTACCTCTCCTTGCCCTCCTTCCCAGTCACCTGACCTGCCCCATCCCTCCTCACAGAATTACATCCTTTGGAAGCAGATTCCAACCCCTGCTCCCATGTCAGTGACCTGAGTGGGCAGAGATGGTAGGGTTGGCTTTTCCTCCATCCTAGCACAGCTTTGGTGAACCAATGGGTTGAAATCTACTAGACTGCAGTGTTAGGCCTCATTTTCAGCAGTCTGTTCTCAGGGGGAACTGTACAGCTGTGGGGAGAGCTCCAGGTTAAAATGAGTGGATCGATCCATTTCCCACGATGCTGCTGCTGCGTTGTTTTTACAACTACAGCGGCTGTCTTGGCCTCCGGTTCACTGACAGCTGGTGCAGAAGCCAGTTCAAATTAGATCCACTGTTGAACAGAAAGTGCTTTTAGCCGCTCAGACCAAGTGTGATGGGTAACTCTAAGCAATTTCCTCCCCTTTCTTTGGACTCTAAAGCAAACAGCTGTAGTTCCTTGATCTTCTGTAACATGCCTGACACCTCTCAGGAATTCCCCCTGGAAATTGCCTAGAGCTATGGTCATGTAGCATGGGGGGAGGGGAAATGGGGCAAGGGCTAGAATGAAGGGAATGTTGCCTTGGTGAGGGAGGTCACAGAAGGCTGGGGTGGGGGGAGTGTGGCAGGACAGAATGGGGGTGGGTAGAGGGTGAGGGAGCAGAATACTGAGTCCAAGCTTCTAACTACTCTGAACTGTATTGTGGGTGGGAGTGAAGGGCAGAGGTAGAGGTGTGGAGACTTCTCATGTTCACACTTGAATGTATGAATGATTGAAGAAAATTTCTATTAAATTAAATTTCATGTCTAGCTTGTGGCCTGGTTTCTGTGGATCTCTTCCTGGGATGTGCGTGGTGTGCTGTCACTTCAGCTGGGGGGTGGACATCAGAGTAGGCGCTAAACCCACAAAGTAATCTACTCCAGCAAGGCTTTTTAGCTGCCTAGCAGAGGTATAGCAATAGCTGCCCTCTTTGTAAAAAGAAAGCAATAGGCTAGAAACACACCCTCCACTTAAGTAGGAAGACGCAGCACCAGTGGGGTTTGGCCCCTCTGCCCTCTAGGGCTGGAAGGAGTAAAATGAGTGGTGGGGTGACCCTGGCCTGTGCACCGGGTCCCAGAACTGCTTGTGGGGGGGAGCTTGATGGCTTTGGGGAGGCTAAGGGGGCCAATCCTGCAAAACGTGACAGTCGGGAGATGTGCTATAGGCTGTCACTGAGCCTGCTGCTATCTAAGGAAGGAGCCAGGCCCAGCCTCAAGGGTGGCCATAGTAGCTGCCTGTGGCTACCGGTCTCCTGAGAAACTTGATGACGAACTTCAAAGAAGGGCTCCTATTAACCAGGTCCTGCCCGTCTCTGCCGGGTACACGGGGGCCAAGGGCCTGGCATGCAGCGGAGAGGCCACCCCTGGGTGGGACTGACGTAGCTTCCTGCCCACGCGTGGGAGTCACGGGGCCGCGCTGCCCGCTGGGAGCGGCGGGATTCCCGGGCCCAGGGCTCAGCCATGTTAGCCCAGCGGGGCGGCCATTTTGTGTCCCCCCTCGTCACGTGATCCTCGCGGCTGGGCGTCTCCTGTCACGTGATCGCCCCCAGCCCCAGCAGCGTCCCCCCTCACGCGCTCACGTGATCGAGGCCGCCCCTGTCACGTGCCGGGCGCGCGCCCCTGGCCGGAAGCGGCGGGGCGCTAAGATGGCGGCGGCGTGAGTTGCATGTTGTGGGGCTGCCGAGGCCGTTGGGAAGAAGCGTCCGCCCGGCGCGCCCCGCCCGCCCGCCATGGCGGTGACCGTCACCCTCAAGACGCTGCAGCAGCAAACCTTCAAGATCCGCATGGAGCCCGAGGAGACGGTGAGGGGGGCTCGGCCCCAGCTCGGCCCCCACGTGTGTGTGGGGGGGCAGCCTCCCCCCCCGCCCGGCCCCCCCTCCCCCACAGGTAGGGCCCCCCTCCCCCCCGGCACGATCCCAACTCCCTCTTCCCGTGTGGGGCGGCCCCTCATCCACAGGGCCCCAGACCCAAATCCCCCCCATGTGGGGCCAGCCGCCCCCCATCCATCCACAGGGCTCAGACCCAAATCCCCCTCATGTGGGGCTAGCCGCCCCCCCGATCCACAGGGTCCTGGCCCAAATCCTTCCCCCCCCCCCCCCCAATCTGGGGCCAGCCCCCCGCCCTTCCCGAGGGCCCAGACCCAAATCCCCCCCCCCATGTGGGGCCAGCCCCCCCCCCCCCCCCCCCCTCCACAGGGCCCTGGCCCAAATCCCCCCCATGTGGTGCCAGCTGCCCCCTCTCCACGTGGTCCTGGCCAAATTTCTCCCCACCCATGTGGGGCCAGACCCCCCCCCCCCCGCCCTTCCCCACACTCGCACATGGTCCTGCACCAATTTCTCTTCCCCCCCCCCCCCGCCCGCCCGCCATGTGGGGCCAGCTCCCCCTCCACATGGTCCTGGACCAGTTGCCCCAACAGCCCCATGTGGGATACAGTCCCAGCTTCTCCCTGCCATTTGGGGCAGAATCCCCCCCAAAGGTGTAACCCCCCCATGGGATGGGCCCTAGTCTGTGTGGGACACTCTTCCCATCCCCTTTTTTCCTACCTGGGAATGTGACGCACACAGTAAGAGTACCAGCTTTGAGGGGTATGGGCAGGAGGGGGGCGGGGTGAGAGTGCCAGAAGAGCAGGGTATGAGGCATGGGAGGAGGGGTGGGTGGGGGTAGGAGCCTCAGAAAGGAGGGGGTGGGGGAGCCGAACTGCCTGTGTGCCCCCGTACTGGGGTGGTAGCAGGTGGTACATCTGGGACTCTTTCAGCGAGTCCCTATTCGCTCCTGTGGAGAAATGTTCCAGGGCAGCCCTGCCGCGGCCTGGCGCATGTCCCTGGGGCCTGGGCGGTCGCAGCTGGGCATCGCCTGCCGATGGGGGGAGGGGGGAGCAGGAAGACAAGCTGATCCCCCCTGGTGTGCGGCTCCCTCCACCTCCCAGTTCCGGGGCGGGAGGGAGATGGATTTCACAGTGGGGTCTGTGCTGCTGCTGTTCCTATTGCCAGGAGCCTCTCTTCTTGCTTCCCCCACTGGGGTGCAAACACCCTGCGTGTCTCTCTTTCTCCCCGTGACCTAAGAGGCCTCCTCTGGGTCACAGACACCCTTGAGATGTTAGAGTTGAGACCTTAATGCCTTCATGATCCGTGTTCGTGTGACTGTCAAAGCTGTCTGGAGTCCCCTGAAGGAACCGAGCCCACTATCCTGTGCGGCTAATACAGCCTAGTGGTTAGAGCATTGGACTGGGACTCTGGAGACCTGGGTTCAGTTCCCAGCTCTGCCACTGATGTAGAGGGTGACCTGGCATAAGTAATTTCTCCTCCTGAGCCTCAGTTTCCCCATCTGTAACATGGAGAGAATCATACTGACCTCCTTTGTAAAGCCCTTGGTGACCGATAGATGAAAAGCGCCTTATGAGAGCTAGGGATTATTAATATACCCTGCTAAGCGTCCTGCTCTGAGGCGGCAGGGGGCACAGAGCTGAACAGATAGTACCGGTACCAGGGTCTCGGATTGCCAGAACATTCTTGCTGCTTCCCTGCAGATGTGTTTTTTTTTCTGTTGTGACGTGTGATCCCAGTGTGGGGAAGATGGAAAATCCCTGTGCTAGTGTTTGGATGCTTTGGGGGGTCGATTTGAAGGACGAATGGGTGGAGCAGTGGGCTGGGAGACAGGATTCCTTTCTTCTGTTCCCAGCTCCAGCAGGGTGTGGGATCTAGTAGTTGGAGCAGGGAGGCTGGGAGGGGAGTGGGGCTCAGTGGCTTGGAGGATGGTGGCTGGGAGACAGGACTCCTGGGTCCCATTCCAAGCTGTAGGAAAGAGCGCGATCTGGTGGGTAGAGTGCACTGTCAATTGGATTCTTCTTGCTGCTTTTAAACACCGAGTTGAGACTGAGAACACGCCTTGGCTTTAGCAGGGAGCGGACTCCTGCCCTCAGTCCTGTTTTGGTTTGTGCTTTAGGCAGAGCTGATTTTGAAGGGGCCCTTTATTGGGGTTTTTTCCAGAATTTAGGGTGTGTGTATGATGGATATAAAAATAAACCCTAGCAATCCACATCTTACCATACATCTTTTTTTTAGTACCATTTGGAATACTCCATGTCACTTCTGCAGCT
This sequence comes from Chelydra serpentina, assembly GCA_037349315.1. Lineage (NCBI taxonomy): Eukaryota > Metazoa > Chordata > Testudines > Chelydridae > Chelydra > Chelydra serpentina. Next base: position 145,434 of record JBAIAC010000292.1, read on the forward strand.
GAGAAACGTCCCATGAGGGCAAAGGGATTTCAGATGTTTTTCACAGTGCGGATCACGTTTTAAGACTATTTGCTGGACAGCTCCCCTCCCAGTTATAGCCAGTAAAGACCCTGTGGTGGGACTGAACCAGGGTTTAGAAGATCTGGGGTTAGTTCCCAACACTGCCTGTCTGATCTTGAGCACGTCCCTTCATTGTTCCGTGCCTCGGTTTCCCCACCTGTGTAATGGGAAGGGCTTCCCGCGTCTTGTCTGTTCAGCCTGTGAGCTCTTTGGGGCAGGAGCTCTCACTCCATGTCTAGGCAGCGCCCGGCACTGTGCGTCCCCAGTCTCTGTTGGAGCCTGTAGGCCCTTCCCCAGACTACGAATAACGTGCTTAGAAGGATTGTCGGTGTCTTTTAATATGTAAACTAGCCCTTGGCAATAAGCAGGCCCAAGCCTCCAACAAGGAAAGCACTGGCTGAGAAGCCGGGCCCACAAAGCTGAGTGAAACTGATTAAAAACCAAAGTGAAACTGCTGCGCTTATCCTCCTGGGGCCAGCCGAGAGGCAAAAGGGGGTTGGCTGACGTGCACTAGGCCGGCCAGAGGCTGCATCTATGCTGGGGCTCGGCTCAGCAGGGCTCTGGCGGCTGCACCATCGAATTTCCCGGCTCTGGTGCGTGGCCGTTACAATTCCCTAGCTGGCTTTGTAAGGAGTGACTTCTGCTCTGCGCGCTCCCTTCTCCCTCAGTACTGGGACGCTGGATTCAGCAGCCTTTAGTTCCTGCCCTAAACTGTTCCATGTCTGTATAAACAGCCCACCCCAGAGGTGGCTGCATCTCCCCAGAGGGTGAGGGACCTCGGTATGAACAGCTGCCGTGCTCCACCGCAGAGGCAGCCGCACTTGAGTAGTGGGTGATACGGTTTTGCGGCCTCGCCGATCCAGACGGTCGTTGCCCATGGGAGGAGACGGGTGAGGCAGTGGCTTCCTTTTTAAAATAGCTGGAGTCCCACATGCTTTTCACAGAGCGTCAGGCTTCGTTTTGGCTCAACCCAGCAGCCAAAAATATCACTTGGCTCCTACTCGCTTGTCTCGCCGGGCTCTGCAGCTGTTCCGGCGGGTCCCCCCCGGGACACCATTGTCCTCCGGGGTGCAGGAGAGCATCTGGTGTGAAGGCTCCACTGCTTGGCCGTGCGGGGTGTTCTGGAGGGGTGGGGGACTGGCGGGGGGGAATGGGGTATGTGCTTGCAGAAGCAGTTGTCAGTAATCCTCCCGGAGGGCCTTGCAAACCCGAAGAGGTTGAGCTTTATGACTGTGCCCCCTGCCTGCAAGGACCAGGAAACGTGTCTCTGTCTTACCAATGGGGAAACCGAGGCGGAGAAGGCATGAGTGGTTTGCAGTCACCCAGAGACCAATGCAGATGCTTCCAGGACCAATGAAACTTTCCCAGTGGCTGACTGTGATTCCCAGGGGACAGTCAGGCCCTGTTTACACTGGGGGAAAGGGGTGTGCTCCACACGTGTGAAAATCTTAGTGTAGACGAGGCTTTTCTGCCCCAGGGCAGCAGTAGGGGGCGCTGTGCTGCAGGGAGTAGCTCTGGGGGTGCAGTGGGACACGCTCTCCCCTCATGGTCAGCGCTGGCCGCGGTGGGGTGTTGGCTGGCCAGGGCGAGCCCTAGTTAAATGTAGCAATACAGCTTGGTTCCTAGTGACGAGTCGTCCTCAGCCCCCGGGTGTCCAGTGTGGATCCCCCTGAGCCCTTGGGTGACCCCAGGAAGGAGCCTCTGGCTTCCATTCGCTGCAGTGGCAGCTGTCCCAGTTCCCCAGCCCCTCCTTTAAAAAGCCAGTGCCTCGGCCTCCCCTTCCGAGAGCTGCTGCTGGGTTGTGTATCCGGCCTGGCCCTGCCCCTGCGGGGAAGCTGCTTCCATCGCCAGCAAAGCGCGTGACCCTGAAACGCCCCGAGCCGGGTAGAGGGGTGCCGGGGGGTCCCGAGTCTGCGTGTGCACCCCCCTGGCTCGGTTGGCACCGTTCCACTGTAACTGGAGCTCTGGGTGATCTTGGCAGTGGGGGGAGAGTCGGAGATGCAGCTCGGCTGTGGGTAACGGGCAGGTGTGAGCCCAAGACATCCAATGACCTGCCCCAGGGAGCGCACCTGGTGTCTTTCATGTATTACGGTGGTGGCAGGAGCCCTGGTCATGGCTGAGAACCCCACTGCGCTGGGCGCTGTACATTATTCATTCGGTGTATTGGAGTAGGGTCTGGCATCCCAGCCACGGACCCCACTGTGCCAGGCGCTGTACAAACACTCAACAGAGCTTCCAGTCTAAGCAGCTGTGAGGTTATCTAGGGGTTATCTAGAGGCTTCAGCCAAGATCAAGCCCCATCGGATCGGGCGCTGCCCACACGCAGTGAGAGGCTGTCACCATCACAGCGCGGTTAGCCGCAGGGTGGAACTCTGGTGCAGCATCTGGGCAGCAGGTTAGTAGCTCAGAGCCAGAGAGTTGCCCTGGGACACCCAGGGAGTCGGTGGCAGATCCAGATTTCCTGAGTCCCTGGTCAGGGTCTTTTCCACAGGACCAGGCTAGGATGCAGAGAACCAGGGCGGGAACAAACCAGCCTGAAACCGTCACCTCCTTAATCCTCCCGCCTAATATTGCCCCTTGAGCCTGGCTGCGGGAGTGGGGAATGAGGTGTCCCCCTCCCGGCCGCGCAGGGATCTGCATACCCCGCTGACGGGGAGGGCCGTCTCGTCTCGCCTGGCAGGTGCGGGTCCTCAAGGAGAAGATTGAGGCTGAGAAAGGCAAGGAGGCTTTCCCCGTGTCGGGCCAGAAGCTGATCTACGCCGGCAAAATCCTGAGCGACGACGTCGCCATCAAGGAGTACAAGATCGACGAGAAGAACTTCGTGGTGGTCATGGTGACCAAGGTACGGCCGGGCCCTGCTCCCCCTCGCGGCTAGGCTGCCGGGCCAGCGGTAGGAGTGCCCCTGGCTGGGACGAGAAGATGGGCTTGCTTTTCACACCCGCCCAGTAGGGGGCGCTCTCCCCTGGCAGGTGGCGCTGAGCCCAGAGTGGCCCTAGGGGGCGCTGTGCTGCAGGGAGCAGGGAAGGGGGTCTCTCCCCTCTCACAGTTGGTGCTGACTGTATAATACTCAGTCAGCCGGTGCAGAAGAAGGGTTCCTTCCTGCCCCTCTTCACGGCAGCCGCGTCCCTGGGGGTCAGGAGCTGATCGCCTCACATGTGGCTGGGGAGCCAGGGGCAGAGACCCCAGCCGCACCCTTCAACGCTACTTGTTTCCTCAGACCAAATCCAACTCGGGCGTCCCAGCCCCCTCATCTGGGGACGCTGGGCTGGCCAGTGCCCCGGAGCCAACCCCGCCGGTGGGGCAGACGCCGGCGCCCGCAGCCAGTGCCGATGCTGTCCTGCCCCCAGCGCCTGCGGCACCGAGTGAGGAGAAGCCTCCGGAGGAACCAGCTGCCGTCACGCTGCCCGAATCCACTGCCGGGTAAGCCCTGAGAGCGCCTGCCCCCTCCCCGTGCCTGCCCGTCTGTGTCCTTAGTCCCACCAGGTACCCCAGTGTCATGCCCCGGAGAATGGGGAGAGGGGGGTGCCTTCCACTGCAGGGTGTGTGAGCATGACCTTCCTTTGTGGGAACCTGGAACATCTTTAACTTGGAGTAGTGGGGTCTAGTGGTTAGAGCAAGGGGGCTGGGAGTCAGGACTCCTGGGTCCTATTCCCAGCCCTTCCACAGATTCACTGTATGACTGGCTATGTCACTTTGCAGCGCTGTGCCTCAGTTTCCCCATCCGTGCAGCCGGACCTGCCTCCCTGTGTGTTTTGGTTTTTTTTAAGCGTAATGTTGCTGTGTGGCTATTAAGCAGCTGCCACCTCTCACCCCAGAGGTGGCTACACTGCAGTGATCCCACATACACAGACTGCAGCGTGTTTTTACAGAAGGGGGAAACTGAGGCAAGAGGCGTGACTTGCCCGTGGTCACCCAGCAGGGCATAAAGGCCTCCGCCCTGGGGTCTGCACCGTCTGAAAACAAAAAATCCAGCTGAACTTGAAACCAGAGGTGTTTTCTGCCATAGCCACAATTTGAGCCCTGGGATCCCGAGAATGGCTAGCGGCTATTAGTGGTATTACGGTAGCGCCCAGGCCCGCTGAGCCAGGCGCTGCACAAACACGGCGCGCGCTCAGGCCGAGAAAGGCAGAGCGGGGACCGCTCGCGAACTCCAGAGATGCCAGACGCGCGGGCCGTGTCCATGGGATTTCGAACACGCGGTGACGTTCAGATCCACGCTGCTTTCCTAGCGAAGGCGGGGCCTGGGGGTCAGATCACCGGGAGAAGGGACCTTCGCTGCAGGCCGCCCTGCGGTTCCTCGGCCCCCCCAGCGCAGTGTCGGCCCCTGGCGGTTTGCTTGTTGCCCGGCTGTTTGGAAGGAGCCAGCTACTATTCCTCTCTTTTAAATTTGCAGCTCTGTTCCCTCTTCAGGTAGCGTGGGGCGCCCAGACGACGCGGCTTCCACCCTGGGTAGGTGAAATCCCCGCGCTGGGGCTGGGGCAGGCGTCCGGGGTCCCTGGGCGACAGCAGGGAGCTCCTGCCAGCACCCCGGGCCAGCTGCTCCATGGCTCCCAAGGGGGCAGACGCTGCAGCATGAGCTCGTGGGGCGGGGGCGCCCTCTGCTGGCTGTCGCTGGATAAAACAACCCCCTCTTCCCGTTGTGGGTGCCAGGAGCAGGCCCCCCCCTTGGCAGCGTTGCCCCTCTGTTGATGGGGGTGGGGAAGCTGCCTCCTTCATGGCTATCTCAGGTTTCAGTGCAGGGCGGGCTCCAAGCCCCGGGCTGTTCGGTGCCCTGTGTGATGAGTTGGTTGGGTCTCCGCTGCCAGCCGCTCTGGGGCCGCCTGGGCTGTGTCTGTTCCAAGGATAAAAAGCGACCGTCTCCAGTCATTCGTTAGCCGAGGGGCCTGTTAGGGAAAGAAGGCCGGGGCGGGGGGGGGGGGGGGGTGGGCGCTGGAAGCCAGGACTCCTGGGTTCTCTTCCCAGCTCTGCATAGAGAGTGGGGTCTAGTGGTTAGAGTTGGGGGGGACAGGGCTGGTAGCCAGGACTCCTGGGTTCTCTTCCCAGCTCTGCATAGAGAGTGGGATCTAGTGGTTAGAGTTGGGGGGGACAGGGCTGGTAGCCAGGACTCCTGGGTTCTCTTCCCAGCTCTGCATAGAGAGTGGGGTCTAGTGGTTAGAGTTGGGGGGGACAGGGCTGGTAGCCAGGACTCCTGGGTTCTCTTCCCAGCTCTGCATAGAGAGTGGGGTCTAGTGGTTAGAGCTGAGCAGGACAGGGCTGGTAGCCAGGACCCCTGGGTTCTCTTCCCAGCTCTACATAGGGAATGGGGTCTAGTGGTTAGGGCTGGGAGCCAGGACTCCTGGACTCTTTCCCAGCACGTGTGGGCAGGGTTCCGCCTCCAGCTCAGGTGGACACGAGGGGTGGGTGGGTGTTAAGTAGCTGTATTACGGTAGCGCCCAGGAGCCCTAGTCATGGACAGGGTTGGGTGTGGAGCAGGGAGCCAGGACTCCTGGGTTCTAGGCCCAGCTCTGCCCCTGTCTCAGGGTGACTTTGGTTGGGTCACTTCCCCTGTCGGGATGGGGGGGCCGATCCTGTGCTGTGGAGGGGGAAGGGCTGTGTTCGTAGCCAGCACCCGGTCCTGCCCCCCTTTCCCTTGGGGAGCGTGTGCGGGACACCCCAAGACTGCTGGCTCTACCTCAGCCCGGGCTGTTGTCCCCTTCCGCCTGCAGTGACTGGCTCGGAGTACGAGACAATGCTGACCGAGATCATGTCCATGGGATATGAGCGGGAGCGGGTGGTGGCCGCGCTCCGGGCCAGCTACAACAATCCCCACCGAGCCGTGGAGTACCTGCTGACGGTAAGGGAGCGCCGGGGCCTGGAACAGGTCGAGCGAGGGGGGCAGGGCTCCTGGGTTCTATCCCCAGCTCCGGGAGGGGAGTGGGGTCTAGTGGTTAGAGCGGGGTGAGGGAACCAGGACTCCTGGGTTTTATTGCCATTGACTTGCTCTGTGACTTTGGGCAAATGATTTTTTTCCATCCGCATCTGGACGGCTGCCGGGAGTGGGAGACGGAGCCCGGCCCCGTAAGGACGCCGGTTCTGATCCAGTCCAGGGGAACGGCACTAGCCCTCTGGGACCCTGTGTGAAATGAGATTGGGTGAGGCTAGCCTGCCCCCTCGCTGGCAGGACATGGGGCACCAGGCAAACGCGGAGACTGAGTTCCTTTCTGGCCCCTCGCGGGGTGAGCCCCGTGGGGCAGGGGCTGTTGTGGGGGGAGGGGCGCTGGACAGCACTCACGATGCCCCTTTGACTTCACAGGGCATCCCGGGCACCTCCGAGCCGGAGAGAGCCCCGATCCAGGAGAGCCAACCCACAGAGCAGCCAGCACCAGAAGGTCAGTGACATGGTCCTCCCGCACCTATGCGAGACTTGGGGACCGTGGTGGGAGGGGGAGACACAGGGTGGCCAGGCCAGGGGCTGGAGCTGCGTGGGAGAAGGCTCTCGCGTCTGTGGAGCATGGGCTATGGAAGGCCCTTAAAGCATGCAGCCGGGGGTGGCAGCGGTGACCCGAACTGGTCCTGTGGGCAGAATGGGGTGGCTCCAGGCCCTCTCCCCCTGGCTAGATACCCCCCATATCCTGTGATCACCGGTGCCCCACCCCTGTGGGGGGCATGGCTCAGGTGGGCTCTGCCCCTTCAAGGCATGGCCTGGCTTCACCCTGCCCACTCTTTCCCCGCAGGCGAGAACCCGCTGGAGTTCCTGAGAGACCAGCCCCAGTTCCAGAACATGCGACAGGTGATCCAGCAGAACCCAGCCCTGCTCCCGGCCCTGCTCCAGCAGCTGGGCCAGGAGAACCCCCAGCTACTGCAGGTAAAGGGGGGCAGAGGCTGAGAGAGGCCACAGAGGAGGAGCCGGGAAGTAGCGCTGGGAGGGGAGTGTGTCTGGAGTGGGGGGAGGCAGGTTCTGTGCCTGGCTCTGGGACGGGAGTGGGGTCTGATGGGTTAGAGCAGGGGGGGGTGGGGGAACCAGGACTCCTGAGTTCAAACCCTGGCTCCACCAGTGGGTCACTTTGTGATCTTGAACAAGTCCCTGCCTCTCTCTGTGCCTCAGTTTCCCCTCTAGGAAAAGGGGCTGTGGAGGTCCTGCTCTGGGAGGGGAGGGGCATCTCTCCCTAACCCTGACCCCCTTTCCCCTCCCCAGCAAATCAGCCAGCACCAAGAGCAGTTCATCCAGATGCTGAACGAGCCGCTGGGCGAGATGGCCGACATCTCTGATATCGAGGGGGAGATCGGGGCCATCGGAGAGGAATCTCCCCAGATGAACTACATCCAGGTCACGCCTCAGGAAAAAGAAGCCATAGAAAGGGTAAGAGGAGGGCTGGCTGTGCTGGGAGCCACCCTACCTACTGGGGGTGCCAGAGGAGCCCTGCACTGGAGAGCCCCAACGAGGGTACAGTGGGGTCTGGGGGGGGAGGTTGGGAGCCAGGACTCCTGGGTTCTATCCCTAGTGCTGTGCTGGGAGTCGGGTCTCATGGTTGGAGCCGGCGGGAGGAGCTGGAGGCCAGGGCTGGCCCTGACCGCTCCCAAAACCTGATCCGGTCTGATGCTGGGCACCTAGAGCTGGGAGCTGAACAGGAACTAAGTTTAGTTATTAACCTCAAGGCCAGGTTGTAGCCTTGATAACATGTGGGGGGAGGGGGTTCAGATGGGACAGAGGTGCATTGTGGGTAGAGGGGAGTAGATAGCTCTGACTTTGCAAAGCAATAGAGCATAATTAATTGTCTCCCCCCACCCCAAAAAATGGGCGTGGGCCTCCCTGATGGGCAGCACTGCCAAGCTCCGCCCACAATATCCCAGAGGAGCTGGACCCCTCTGCTGAAACGTGCGTCCAAATGGCATCATTAGTCTTCAGAGTGAACAGGGGTGTCTTCAAAGTCATTCCCACCTGGTCAGATCCAGAGAGGGCCGTTGCTGGGTTCATGGCGACCTCCATAGACTCATGGACCTTGGGGCCAGAAGGGCCTGTCCGGATCACCTAGTCTGACTTGCACATCGCAGGCCACAGAACCTCACCCACCCCCTTCGGGAACAGGCCCATAACAGCTGGCTGAGTTAATGAAGGCCTCAAATCTTGACGTAAAGACTTCAAGTTGCAGAGAATCCACCGTTTGCTCTAGTTCAAACCTGCAAGTGACCCAGGCCCCCTGCTGCAGAGGAAAAAACCCTCCTGCGGAAAAATTCCTTCCCAACCTCAAACCTGGTGATTTGGTGAGACCCTGAGCACGTGGGCGAGACCCAGCAGTCAGAGACCTGGAAAGAATTCTCTGTGGTAACTCCGAGCCCTCCCCACCTAGTGTCCCATCACCAGCCCTTGGAGATCTTTGCTGTTAACAGTCGCAGATCGGCCACATGCCATTGTAGGCCGTCTCACTATCCCATCCCCCCCAGAAACTGATCAGCTCTGTCTTGAAGCCAGCTGGGTGTTTTGCCCCCTCTGCTTCCCTTGGGAGGCTGCTGCAGAACTTCCCTCCTCTGATGGTTAGAAACCTTCACCTAATTTCAAGCCTAAACTTGTTGATGGCCAGTTAATAGCCATTTGTGCTTGTGCCAACATTGGCCCTTAACTTAAATAACTTCTCTCCCTCCCTGCTGTTTTCCCTCTGATGTATAGAGAGCAATCCAATCTCCCCTCAGCCTTCGTGTGGTTAGGCTGAACGAGCCTAGCTCTTTGAGTCTCCTCTCATAAGGTCGCTTCTCCGTTCCTCGATCATCCTAGTCGCCCTTCTCTGCACCATTTCTAATCTGAATTCCTCTTTCTTACACGTGGGAGCCCGGAAATGCACCCAGTGTTCCAGGTGAGGTCTCACCAGTGCCTTGTATAATGGCACTAACGCTTCCCTGTGTCTACTGGGAATACCTCGCCTGATGCATCGTAGGACAGCATTAGCCTTTTTCACAGCTGCATCACGTTAAAATGTTCAATAACATTGGTTCCTAGACCGATCCCTGACCGACTCCTCTAGTAACCTCCCTCCAGCCTGACTGTTCACCTTTCAGCATGACCTGATGTAGTCTTCCTTTTAACCAGTCCCTTACTCATCTTTCGATTCTCCTATTGATCCCCATCTTCTCCAGTAGAAGTAATTCCCATGTGGGAACTGTATCAAATGCTTTACTGAAATCCGGGTAGATTAGATCTATTGCACTTCCTTTGTCTAGAAAATCAGTGATCTTCTCAAAGACAGAGATCAGGTTGGTCTGTCAAGATCTACCTTTTGTAAATCCATGTTGTCTTTATTCCCAGTTACCATTTACCTCTGTCCTTAATTACTCTCAAAATTCGTTGTAAGACTTCACATGCAATTGAGGTCACACTAAAGGGGATCACTTTGTCGTCCCCCCACCCCCTTAAATACAAGTACAGTGTTAGGAATTCTCCAGTCGCAGGGTACGACCCCTGAGTTTACGGGTTCATTGCAAATCCTTGCTCTTGGCCTCGCAATTTTACGTGCCAGTTGCTTTAATATTCCTGGATGGAGATTATCCCGACCCCCCGACGTGCTCCTGTTGAACTGAGTTTGACGTCCACCTCGGATGTGGTCATTTGTACCTCCGTATCCTCGTCCCCCTTAGCCACCCTGTCACTGCCCGCCAAAAAACGCATCACCCTTATGAAAAACGGAGACACGGCATTCATTTAGGTGTTGCGCCAGGCCTAGAATATCTTTAATCTCCTCCCCATCCGCAATGCTTAGCGGTCCCACTTCTTTCCTTGTTTTCTTTTTATTTCTGTGGCTAAAGAACCGTTTCCTGGTGGTTTTAATTTCCTTGGCAAGATCCCACTCTGCCTGGCTTTTGGCAGTTCTCCCCTACACTTTCTGACCTCCAAGAGGTAGTGCTCTCCACTGCTCCATCCCACCCTCTGTTCCTTGTCGGTTTTCTGCTCTCTCAATCCCTGGTTGAGATGCTTGATCTGCAGCCCTTCCCTGTGATTCTCCCCTTGCTTGGGATGCTGGCTTCAGATCATTTCTGCACCTAATTCCCAGCCTCCTCCACATTCAGATCCTTGAGTTCTCCAGGCCAGTCCGATTCCCGAACTGCTTCCCTTCATTTTTTTTAAAGTTGCCCTTTTGAAATCCAGGACTCTAGATTCAGACCTACTTTGTTTATCCTTCCCTTTACGGTGAATTAGCTCATGGGCACTCAAACCAAGGTTGTCCCTCTACCGCCAGCTCTTCTATGAGGCCTTCGCATCTTACCAAAACAAAATCAGCTCTTGATGGTTTGGTGAAGAAATCTGTCGGCTGTCCCCTCAAGGAACACCTGGGGCCCTACCGCTTGTCCTCCAATCAGTCTGGGAAATTAGTCTCCCGTAATCCCACTTCCCAGGCATGTTGATTTCATTAAAGAGGTCTCTCTCCTGATCCTGAGGGTCCATAGCAGACCCCAAGCACCATCCCAACGGAGGGTCTCTGAGCTTTCTTTCCCAAAGTGGTGTTGACCCAGATAGGTTCCGTTTGATCCGTTCCGTCACTTCTCATTTCTTCCCACTCTTCCTCGTCAATAACATCCAGTGCTGGACCTCCCGCTTTTACCTTTATCTCTGTCTTCCCGGCACGGCATGTCCCCTTCAGTCCCTGTACTCCACTCACCAGTTCTGTTCTCCTGGTCCTCTCTGCGTTCACTTCCTGTCCCTCCATGTTGTTCCCCAGGCGCCTCGCGGCGTTGGACAGATGTCGTCGTTGTCTGCTCCGCTTCACCCACGTTCCTCACCCGATTAGGGACAGTCATTCTACGGCCGTGTCCCCTTCCCGACAGTTACTGTCAGTGGCGTTGGGATCTTGGCGTCCATTCTCCTACCCTCCGTTGGTCCTTTTTCCCTGGCCGTATCCTCTTGTACTTGACTTTCCTCCTGCTCACTCTTGGTCAGGTGTGGAGATTACGCCTGCCCTGAGTTCCTAGTTTAAGGCTCTTCTAATCAGTTGTGCCGACCTCCATCCCAGACATCTGTCACCCTCCCTGCTCAGGTAGTGTCAGTCCCCAGAGAACAGTCCTCTGCCTGTGACTGCCTCCCCGGGGTCGAACATCCCAAAGCCCTCCTGACAGCACCACTGCCTGAGCCAGATGTTGATCATCTTATCTCGCCTTCGCTCTCCTCTTCTAGGGCCAGGTAGATTCCCACTGACAATCACCTGAGCCTCCAGTTCTCTAAGTGCCTTCCCCAGCCTGGCGTAGGCTCCCGGGCTGCGTCCCGACAAGAATCTAGCAGTACCATTTGTTCTTGTGGAGTCTTTCCTCCTCCTGTAGGTTCAGGCTCAGGTCCACATCCTGTGTCTTCGCTCCCGGCAGCCAGCATGCTCTTCTGTTCTCCAGAACAACTCAGCCGCGGTTTCTAGCTGCATCTCCAAACCTCGGCTCTGCTCTGCCAGGCGGCACTTCACCCCCGGTTACAGCTCCCGGTGCGGGGACCGCGGGTGAGGTTGTCAGGCCTCCAGGAGAGAGCACAGACCGGGGGGGGGAGGGGCTGGGAACAGGGGGGAGAGCTGGTTTTAAGATAACAGCCCTGTCAGAGTCACATGGCCGTCCTCCGCAGCGCCTGTACGCGGGGGAATTCTCCCCCAGCCCCCCCGAACCTGAGGGGTTTACAGCCCTTCTTTCACCCCTGCGCTCCAGAGGGGCTCGGTTTCAGAGCGCGGCTGGGATGTACAGGGCAGCAGAGAGGAGCGGGCCTCCCAGGCAGGATCCTTTGACTCTTCTCCCTTTGTGTTCCCTCAGTTAAAGGCCTTAGGATTCCCGGAAAGTCTGGTCATCCAGGCTTACTTTGCTTGCGAGAAGAACGAAAACCTGGCGGCCAATTTCTTGCTGAGTCAGAACTTCGATGACGAGTGATGCAAGGAAAAAGGAAGAAAAAAATTTTATATATAAAAAAATTCTCTCTATATCTATTCCGGTCTATTTAAGGGGTATGTGGGAGAGACCCCAAATCCCCCCAACCTGCCTCCAATCAGACAAATGTACATCCAGATTCGACCAGCCCGGCCTTCTGGCTCGAGGAAATGCTCTTTTCCCCCCATCCCTGTGGAACTGGACAGCTGGGGATCTGAGCAGCTCCTAGTCCCAGCCCCCGGCTGCGCCCCCCTCCTGCACGGTGCTCACTCTGGGGCGGGGAGAAGGGATGGGGGGCTGGTAGAGGGGGTCTGTGGGCTCCTCTCCCAGCCCTGCCCAGAACTTGTGTGCAGACAGACTGCTTTGTTGTTGAGATGACCAGCCCCTGTGGAAAGGCTAAATTACTCCACTTCCATCCATCACCCACTAGCCGGGTGTTTAGTCTCCTTTAATTTCCCTTCCCCCGTCCCAGTTTCTTCCACGGCCCAGCCAAGAACCAGTGTTAGACCCAGTCTATCCCCCTTCAAACTTGGGTGGCTCACACAGATCACCGTGGGCCCACCTCACTCCCCAGCCTGTTGTTAGTGGTTGGTTTTGCCTGCATCGATGAGGCTAAACCATGTTGCTAGTCTGGATCCGTGCTGAGCAGAGCACAGATCCCTGCTCCTAGACTAGGCAGTGTTTAAACCAACCGCCCCCCGCTAGCAGTCGGCGCCAGCTCCCTTTTAAACTCTTGGGTACGGCTCGACGAGCAGGGAGGCTTGAGAACCGGCTTCCCGGGAGCCCAACCTATTTTTAAGAACCCAGCTGCTCCGGCATTCGTCCCACCCTCCCTGCGAGGCGTGCGTCGAAACTCCCGGCTAGCTCCCAGGCGAGGGGTGGGTGCTGCCCTGAAAAGACAGCCCTGAAGCAACACTGCCAGCAAGAGCAGGGTTTGACTCTCGGAGCCAGATCCCTCAACCGGGGCGCTTGTGCGGTGTTCAGCCCTCAGACCTTGGTGCTGGGGTGTGCCGGGGGGGGGAGAGCCATGAAAACCCTGCCTCCCCTTAAAGAATCTTTTTAAATTACCCCTTTGAAAAGTGCTGCAGATCAGCCACTTCCTCAGCTTGTTTTAAGCCCTGTTTCCAATTCTATTGTAGCTTTAAGGGAACCAAAAAATAAGGTGTCTTTTTAACCTTGGTTTTTCTCCTCATTGGGGGATTAAAATGGGCTTATTTTAAATACAAAATTAAAAAATACCCTCTTCACTCTGGTAATTTAAAAATCAGATTCCACTCCCCTTAAAAAGCAGCTGTGCTCTGACCCACTTCCGAAACGATCAGATTAAAATCCACCATCGTCCCACCTCCTCCCCGCTAATTTAATGCCAATGAGATGGTGTTTGTTTAAAGGTCTGAGATGCCCAATTTGCACTCAGATCTGAGCATTCCCACAGCCCTGGTGTATTCTGACTTGGCTGATTTTTCTAGATCATCCCACGCGTTTTTGCGTCCCTATTTCCTTCCTTCTCTCATGCCCCCCAAAACCTTGACACCCCTTTGAAGTAACTCCTTTTTTTCTGGTCCATTCTGTTGCATACGAATCCTACCTGGGTCTCCCTTTCCCCAGCCTGTGCAGTTGCAAAGAGAACAGAGTATTTGTCTCTAAAGTAAATCCTGAAGCCATAAATAACTTCTAAGTTCCATGATATTGCAGGGTAGCTGTGACTGACGCTCTGCTAAACTAAGCCCGTTTTACTTTAAGGGGGTGGGAACATGGGTTCCAAAGTGGGTGGGGACAAGAGTTTGATAGGCCCACATTCTTAGCTGAGCCTCAAGTGAACAGCGTCCATTGGTTAGATCCAGGCCTCGCCTCCTGGCCACAGTTCCATCTTAAAGGAGCGGTGTCCTAGCATTTGCGGTTTGTTTTGGGGTTGGTTTGTTTTCTTGGTTGTACTTTAAAATGTTCCTAACCGGCCGCGGGGTCTGTGCCTGCTAACCAGGGGCTCGATCGAACTCTTGGGGTGGAGATGGCAGATGGGGTAGATTTGATGAAGTAGGTAAAAAGGGGAGGAGTGGGGGTTGGGATGGAGGGATTACATGCAAATTTAAAACCAAAAGAGGGTGGTTCTTACCCACCCACCTTGTGGGGCGGGGAAATTGTGGCTGAGGGCGTTGTTCTAGTAATGGGCCTCCCACCCCACCCCCGGCGCTCAGACCTGCCTTTAGTTTTAAGCCCCCCGCCGTTCTGGGTGGCACCGCTCCCCCTGCCCTGGCACTGGCCTCGTGGCGGCTTTGTTGCACCTGTTAATTTAGCAGCAGCTTTCGGGGCCCCGGCGCCTGTGGGTTTCTCACGGGGGTAGCGTGGGAGGCCGGACTCGAACGCTGGGGCGGGGCTGGAGTCTCAGGCTCCGTCTATGCTGAAAACGCTGCCTTCGGAATAGACTCTCGCTCCAGCGCCGGGCGTTAATCCAGTCCCCGGAGCGGCGGCAGCTTGGGCCGGGCCCGGATTCGGCCGTGGGTCTAACGGGGTCGGCTCTCGGTGGCGGGGGGTTTTCACACCCCCCCCGGGAGAGGTGACGTGTCCGTGTAAATGTTCAGCATAGACCAGCCCTCGCGGCCGATGTGCTGCTGATTTAACAGAATTGGGGGTGGAGGGGGCCCCCTAAATTTCCCACCAGCCTTAGGGGAAGGCGTTTCAGTTCGCTGGTCAAGCTCAGGGGTCCGGCCTCATTTGTTTCAATCCTGAGCCGTTCAGCTCTAGCCTGAACTGCTCGGGGTGATGGGAACACCAAGCAGCCCCCCCCCGGCTCTGGGGAATGAAGCAGGCCTGGCCCCGGGTGTAGATTTCACCCATAGCTTTCAGTTCCCCCAGGCGGCCGGCCGGCCTCTCTCCCTGTCTGAGGCTGAGTGTTTCACCCCCACTGTATTTGGGGTGCTATGAATGGAATGTGAAATAAATGAGCGGCCCCCGCCCCTCACTGACGAGGACGGGTCGGAACCTCCTCAAAGCTACTGTCTCCGGCTTGTTCTTTCTAAACCGCGCCTGGGGGAAGCTGTGAGCGGCCGAGGGGAGCGGGGGGGAAGCTATTTTAAGCCACAGAATAATTGTGTGGATGATTAAACATGCCTGCACCGGGAGGGGACGGGTTGGCCCGGGCTCCCACACAGGAGCATGGATCTCTTCCCCAGGGCCAGCTCGCTATTCATGGTCGTGCCTATGTGCCTCCGTCATGGAGCAGGACTTGTGTGCTAGGCGCTGTACAGTATTAGGTGAATTAGGGTAGAACCTCAGAACCCAATCGTGGAATAGGCTCCCCTAGTGCTGAGTGCTGCATATTGCTTATTATTAGGTGTAGTACGGTAGCACCAAAGAGCACCATTATCCCTCCCACCCCCTGTTCAGCTGCCCGCACTTCGGGGCCAGGGCCCAGCTCCTGGTTGGGGTCAGCGAGGGAAGGCTCGGCCCTTCTTTTTCCAGGAATGGGGCATGAACCCCGCTTCCCACCAGCTCCTCCCCCTCGGGGGGGGCAGGGCAGCAGGCACTGAGAGAGCCCCCCCTGCTTCACCCTCTGTGTGTGTCCCTGGGCGCAGGGCCACACGGGGCCCATCTCCCACCAGCCCCTCGGCGCTGCCCCGGGGCCACCTGGAGGAATCCGCTCTGACCGCTGGCAGCCCGTGTCTCTGAGGCTGCTCCAGGTCCAGGCCCCACGGGCTCTGTCCTCAGCAGGGACGCTGGAAGCGATTTCAGGCAGCCAGGACGTGGTCCGGGGCCATTTTCCTGCTGGCCAGCCGGGAACCCCACGGCGGAGGGTTCTGGCTGGGTCCAGCGGCTCACCGGCTGTGTTGGTGGTTGCCAGGGCTCCGCTCTGCAGGGGCGGGAGGAGCTCGGAGACCGTTCCCGTGAGGCTAAATCCCACGGGAACGAGGCCTTGGCTACGGGGACAGGGTTTTCTCTCGCATCGTTCACCCCGCAAAGCATCCTACACCAGCGTGGCGGGGTTGCTACACTGGCTACTCACGCAGCTGCGTCTGGGTGGGGTGCGGGGGCTGCTCACACAGGCCCCCCTCGCCCAGTGCTGAAATGCAGCCACCTCGGGGTTGGGCCTGGGGCCTGTTTCTCCAGGGCTGAGTCATGTCACGCAGCCTGGAGGCAGGTGACGGGAGCCGAGGGCCCTGGCTAAGCTACTGTGGACTAGCCCGAGCCTAGGCGGGTCCGTGCCCGCCAGGCTCCACCAGAGGTGCCCCGTTCAGCAGGGGCCGGGCCTGCAGCTACCGGGCAGGCCCAGAAAGCAGGTTTGGCCACATTTGTGCAAAGCAGATGGGGTCGGTGCAAGGCCACACTAGGGCAGGTGTGTCCCTGTGCGGCCTGCAGGAGCTGCTGTCGGCTCCAGGACTGGGCCTGCTGCTGGGAGGAGCAGTGGGGCTGGAGAGTTTTCCAGCAGTTCCCGCTCTTGGGCAGATCTGCAATACATTAATTATACCCCAGGAGCACTACGGAGCCGTAGCAAAAATTGGGCTGGGCACTGCACAACCCCCAACCAGGATCAGGGCCCCCATGGGCCGGGCACTGCACAACCCCCAACCAGGATCAGGGCCCCCATGGGCCGGGCACCGCACAACCCCCAACCAGGATCCGGGCCCCCATGGGCCGGGCACCGCACAACCCCCAACCAGGATCCGGGCCCCCATGGGCCGGGCACCGCACAACCCCCAACCAGGATCAGGGCCCCCCTGGGCCGGGCACCGCACAACCCCCAACCAGGATCAGGGCCCCCCTGGGCCGGGCACCGCACAACCCCCAACCAGGATCAGGGCCCCCCTGGGCCGGGCACCGCACAACCCCCAACCAGGATCAGGGCCCCCCTGGGCCGGGCACCGCACAACCCCCAACCAGGATCAGGGCCCCCCTGGGCCGGGCACCGCACAACCCCCAACCAGGATCAGGGCCCCCCTGGGCCGGGCACCGCACAACCCCCAACCAGGATCAGGGCCCCCCTGGGCCGGGCACCGCACAAACCCCAACCAGGATCAGGGCCCCCATGGGCCGGGCACCGCACAAACCCCAACCAGGATCAGGGCCCCCATGGGCCGGGCACCGCACAAACCCCAACCAGGATCAGGGCCCCCATGGGCCGGGCACCGCACAAACCCCAACAGAGATCAGGGCCCATGTTGTGCCAGGCGCTGCAGAGACCCTGGGTTGGGCCGGGCGCTGCACTGACACGCAGTGAGAACGGTCCCTGTCCCATAAAGCTCACAGTCCCAATAGACGAAGCAGGGGAGGGGAAACTGAGGCACAGAGCGGGGGACGGACTGGCCCAGGGTCATGCAGGGGAGTCTGTGGAGGAGCTGGGACTGGAATCGAGATCTCCAGAGTCCCAGCCCCCGCTCCCTGCTGTAACCGGCCCCGTTCACACAAACTGATGCCAAAGCACTAGGCTGGACGCGTCTGTGACCCCAGCAAGGGGCAGATTGGTGTAAAGGCCGATGGGCTCTGCCCCCACCCAGAACTCAGGTTGGGGGGTGACAGGTGAGTCCCTGGCACCTAGGGCCAGACCCCCTGCCTGTGGGCACCTGGCCAGGTGAGTCCAGGTACCGGGGGCCGGATCCTTGCCCTGGGGGGGGCGGGGGCCTGGCCAGGTGAGTCCTGGATCCCTGCCCGGGGGAGCCCAGCCAGGTGAGTTCAGGTACCGGGGGCCGGATCCCTGCCCTGGGGGAGGCCCGGCCAGGTGAGTCCCGGGACCTGGGGCCGGATCCCTGCCCTGGGGGGGGGGGACGGGACCCAGCCAGGTGAGTCCCGGTACCGGGGCCCGGATCCCCGCCCTGGGGGGCCTGGCCAGGTGAGTCCCGGTACCGGGGCCAGATCCCCGCCCTGGGGGGGCCCGGCCAGGTGAGTCCCGGTACCGGGTTCCGGATCCCCGCCCCGGGGGGCCCGGCCAGGTGACTCCCGGTACCGGGGGCCGGATCCCTGCCCTGGGGGGGCCCGGCCAGGTGAGTCCCGGTACTGGGGCCGGATCCCTGCCCTGGGGGGGCCCAACCAGGTGAGTCCCGGGGCCCGGCCAGGTGAGTCCCGGTACCGGGGCCGGATCCCTGCCCTGGGGGGGCCTGGCCAGGTGAGTCCCGGTACCGGGGCCGGATCCCTGCCCTGGGGGGGCCTGGCCAGGTGAGTCCCGGTACCGGGGCCGGATCCCTGCCCTGGGGGGGCCCAACTAGGTGAGTCCCGGGGCCCGGCCAGGTGAGTCCCGGTACCGGGGCCGGATCCCCGCCCTGGGGGCCCGGCCAGGTGAGTCCCGGTACCGGGGCCGGATCCCCGCCCGCGGGGGCCCGGCCAGGTGAGTCCCGGCACCTGCGGGGCGGAGCCGCCTCCCTTCCCCGCCCCCGCCGGGCCCCGGCCGCACATTCCTCCAGAGCCGCTTCCTGCTCCCGGCCGGGTCCGGACCGTCATGGCCCTGGCGGCCGCTGCGGGCAGGTGAGACCCCGGGGGGGCGGGACCCTCTGCCCGGGACTCTGCTGCCCCCGCCCCGCGCCTCCCCCCCCCCCCCAGAGCTGCGCCCCCCCCCCCCCGGCCCGCTGGGTCTTTCTGCTGCGGGCTCCCCCCCAGAGAAACGCATCTGCAATGCAGAGTCCCCCGCCCCCGTCTGCTCCCCGGGGGTGTCCAGGGCACGTGGGGGCGCCCAGCCTCCTGCCCCCCGGGTCAGTCCGTGGGGATCCTCCTGCCCCCCAGGCAGCCGAGATCTGGGGGTCCCTGCTGGGTGACAGCTGGCTGGGCCTAGGGGGGTGGGTTTCCGGGGACCAGAGGGGGCTGGATTCAGAGCTCTGGGAGGGAGATTGGGCTTGGGGGGCAGCACAGAAGATGGGGGTGCAGGGGGCAATGGGGTGTTGGGGGAGGGGAGCAGGCTGATGTGGGGGGTATGGAGAGAGGGGCTTTGAGGGTAAAGGTTTAGAGGGTGGCTGGGCCCCTCCCCCCGGACGGTCTCAGAACGAGTCCAGTTGGGCCCCCCCCCCGGCGGCAGGTGCCTCGGCCCCTCCCCCCCAGGGCATTGTGGGAATATCCCGGGTTCCTGGGGTGCAGCTGTGCATTTTGGGGGGGCCAGAGGGGGCAGGGCCTGCAGGGTCGAGGGGGGCAAAGCCCGGCGGCCCCGTGTTTGCCAGGAACTGAGCATGGGGCCGGTGGGCCGGGCTGGGCTCCAGATGGCGGGGGGGGGGGGACCCCGGTTCCCACGGGAGGGGTGGGGTGCCCAGGAGGCTGGGGGGGTGGGAGGGTCCCTGCCCGCGAGCCCATGTGCCAGCTGAGCCTAGTACCCGGCCCAGCCTGGCACCCGCTGGCCAGGGCCCTTCCGCCCTGCGTGAGCCGAGGTTGGGGGAGGGGGCCCAGCCCGGCCTCCAGGCCCTGCCCTGTTTGGTGAAGGTGGGGTGGATGCGCTGGCAGGGCCCCTGCCAAGCCTGTGTTTGCTCAGCGCTCCCGGGCACCGGTTCAGCTGAGCGCCGGCTGCGGCCCTTGGCAAACACGGCGCTGAGGCTGGCCATGGGAGAGGGGGCAGCAGGGTCCCGAAGCTCTGCCCTCGGCCTGGGGGGGCAAGGGGTGGGGGGAGTCAGCCCATGTTCACAGTGTGTGTGTGTGGTGGGGGGGTTGATCGGTGCTGGGCAGAGGGAGAGAAAAGTGCTGAGCAGCCCCCCACCCAGCTCTGCCGGTGCCCCTCAATCCCGACCCGCAGCCCCCTGCTCACCCAGCCCTGGGCTCCCCCTCCCAGCTCTGCCAGTACCCCTCAATCCCGACCCGCAGCCCCCCTGCTCGCCCAGCCCTGGGCTCCCCCTCCCAGCTCTGCCGGTGCCCTCACTCCCGACCCGCAGCCCCCTGCTCGCCCAGCCCTGGGCTCCCCCTCCCAGCTCTGCCGGTGCCCCTCAATCCCGACCCGCAGCCCCCTCCTTTCCCAGCCCCTGGGCTCCCCCTCCCAGCTCTGCCGGTGCCCCTCACTCCCGACCTGCAGCCCCCTCCTTTCCCAGCCCCTGGGCTCCCCCCTCCCAGCTCTGCCGGTGCCCCTCACTCCCGACCTGCAGCCCCCTCCTTTCCCAGCCCCTGGGCTCCCCCCTCCCAGCTCTGCCGGTGCCCCTCACTCCCGACCTGCAGCCCCCTGCTCGCCCGCCCTGGGCTCTCCCATCTTTGCAGCTCACCAGCCCCTTACCTGCTTCTCTATGCTATGTACAATCTCTCCCTGCAACAGCCCCTGCAGCCCTTGTTAATAAATAAACGTCTGTTCTGTGTTTGGGAAAAAGCCAGAACACGTCGTCCTTTCACATGATGATGATGATGATGAAATATTTTCTATTCCAACAATATCAGCCAGATGTGAAAGAACAGCTGCGAAAGTTAGACAGTTTCAAATCACTGGGGCGGGTCACTTGCGTCCTAGAGTTTGAAAAGAGTTGGCCGAGGCGTGAAGCCTTGTCACAATGGGGACGTTCCCAAGGAGTGGAAGAAAGCGAATGTTGTGCCGGTCTTTACAAGGGGTAAACAGGCTGGGCTGGGTTATTATAGTCCTGACATCAGCCCCAGGCGAGACACTGACGAGACTCTATTAATAAAGGGTTAAAGGCGGGCACTGTAATGAATGCCGATCAAGAGGGGTTTATGGAAAATAGATGCTGTCGAATAAGGTGATATTTTTGAATGAGATTACAGCTTTGGTTGATGGAGGCAATAGGGTGATATCATCTACGTGGATTTCCGTGACTTGATTCTGCACGACGTTCCGATTGCAAAAACTAGAATGGTCCCAATTCAGTGTGGTCCGGGTGAAGTGGATTATAAACCGGGTAACTGAGAGGGCTCGACATGTAACTGCAAACGGAGAATCACCGTTGGGCGGGTGCGTTTCTAGTGGGGTCCCGCAGGGACCGGGTCTTGGCCCTACGATATCTGACATTTTTATCAACGGCCGGGGAGAAAACATCAAATCATCCACAGACAGAGTTTGCGGGCGACACAAAGAATGGGAGAGTGATAAATAATGAAAGGGGCAAGTCACTGATACGGAGCGACCTGGATCGCTCGGCAAACCGGGCACAAGCAAACAACCTGCATTTTAATTCGGCCAGTGTAAACATCTGGGAATGAAGAACAGGTCGTACTTAAAGGCCGGGGGGCTCTGTCCTGGGGAGCCGCGTCTCTGACAAAGATTTGGGGGGCGTGGCGGAGAATCAGCTGAACGCGAGCTCCCAGTTGGGGCCAAAAGAGCTGATGCGAACCATAGATACGTAACCGGGGGAATCTGGAATAGGAGCAGAGAGGTGATTTGACCTCTGTGTTTGGCACTGGAATCACAATGCCACGATGTAAATCCATGGTACGGCCACACCTCGAATGCGGCCTGCGGTTCTGGTCGCCCCATCTCAAAAGAGGTGTGTTAGAATTGGGAAAGAGACGACTAGGGGGGATCTGACAGAAGACTTGACTGGTGCGGAGAAAGTGAATAAGGACGTGTTGTTTACTCCTCCTAACACAAGAACTAGGGGTCACCCAATGAAATGAATAGGCAGCAGGTTTAAAACAAACACAAGGAAGTATTTCTTCTCACAATGCACGGTCAACCTGTGGAACTCCTTGCCAGAGGATGTTGTGAAGGCCAAGACCATGACAGGGTTAAAAAAAGAACTAGATACGTTCCTGGAGGACAGGTCCATCAATTGCTATTAGCCAGGCTGGGCAGGGATAGTGTCCCAGGCCTCTGCTAGCCAGAAGCTGGGATTGTCCGACAGGGGATGGATCACTTGATGATCACCCTGTTCAGTTCACTCCCTCTGGGGCACCTGGCACTGGCCACTGTCAGAAGACAGGACGCTGGGCTGGCTGGACCGTCGATCTGACCCAGTCTGTTCTTCTGACGGCTGCTGGACTCGTGTGCACAGTTCAGGAAGGACGTAAATCGGGGAGGGTCAGAGAGGAGCCACAAGGAGAGTTAAAGGGTCGGAAAATCTGCCTGAGAGCCAGAGACTCCGGGAGCTCGATCTGTGTCCTGCCCCCAAGGGAAAGCGAAGGGCGACTGGTTCCCCGCCGTGGGGAGCCAGCGTTTCACGATGGGTTCTGTCGGCTCGCCGGGCAGGGCGAAGGAGATGGAAGCTGACACTGGACAGGGGCGGAGGCGAGATTTGAACCGGGAAGGTGATTCACCCTGGGAGCCACCGACCCAGGGCCGGGTGGATTCTCCACCGCGGGCGATTTTCACACCGGGATGGGATTCCTAGATCGGCGCCATTTCCAGTAACTCGGGGCAGGTCTCTGGGGGTCAGACTGGGGGGTCCCTTGGGTTGGAATCTCTGACTCTCTAACCCACCCCGCTTTGCTCCCCGCCCGCAGCCCCCCGCCTGGCCTGGCGGCCGCCCTAGACGAGTGCATGGAGGCCATGAACTCCTTCCTCTGCAACCAGTTCAACGAGAGCCTGGAGAAGCTGCAGCCCAGGTAGGTGGCGGAGCTGCCCGTGGTCCCTGGCCCCGGTCCCTGGCCCCGATCCGCCTCGGTGGGGCGAGGGCTCCCGGTCTCTGCAGGGTGCATGTCAGGGGAGCTCGCCCTGGCCTGGGGGGTTCCTTTGAGCCTCCCCACCCGCAGTGCTGCATCCCAATGGGCATCAGGGGCCATGCCCCCCTAGAACATGCCCCCCCCAACCCTGGAGCATGAGCTAAGGCATGGTGGGGCTCTTTGGAGCGTGTGTTGCTGGAGGGCTGGGGGGGTCTCTCTCCTGTCACTTGCCCCCTGCTCCCGGCAGGACCAAGGAGAGCATGTACCACGCCCTGGTCTACGCCACCATCCTGGAGATGCAGGCCATGATGACCTTTGAGCACGACGACATTGTGCAGGCCGGGCAGACCATGAAGGAGGCGCAGGAGATTTGCCAGAGGTGGGTGCTGGGGGGGGGGGGGGGGGCAGCCAGGGAAGGGGGGATGGGGGATGAGACTCCGGATCGGGGGGGGGGGGGTAGCAGGGACTGGGGAAGACCTGGTGTGGGTTATGGGGTCTGTCTGTGTGTGTGCGGGGGGCGGGGGGGAGCTGGGGCCTGGGAGGCCGTGGGGCAAAGATGGAGGAGCCCCTCCAGTTACAGCCTCCTCGCTGGGGAAACCCCCCCACCCCTCGGCAGTTATGGACCTTGTGGGGCGGGCGGGGCTGGGGAGGCCTGTAGGGGGAGATGGGGGAGGGGCAAGGTAGCTGCCCTTCCCCAGCCACCTTCCTCCCACCCCCAGATTTCGGAGGAAATCCAGCGTGACCGGCTCCCTCTCCGGCCTGGTCAGCAAGGCGGATTCATTCACCGAGGGTAAGAGCTGCAGGGCCTGGCTGCAGGGCGTCGGGGCGGGGGGAGAGCAGTGGGCTGGGAGCTAGGACTCCTGGGTTCTATCCTTGGCTCTGGGAAGGGGAGTGGGGTCTAGTGGTTGGAGCAGGGGGCTGGGAGCCAGGACTCCTGGGTTCTATTCCTGCTCTGGGAGGGGGAGTGGGGTCTAGTGGTTGGAGCATGGGGCTGGGAGCCAGGACTCCTGGGTTCTATCCCCGGCTCTGGGAAGGGGAGTGGGGTCTCGGGGTCAGAGCAGGGGGGGCTGGGAGCCAGGACTCCTGGGTTCTATCCCCAGCTCCAGGCTGTGGGGGAGAGGTGGTTCAACTCCAGGGGGAGGCTGCGGTGGGTGTGGCTGGAGTGGGGGGCGGGGCTTGGGGATGAGCAGGCCCCGCCCCCAGTCCCTGTCGCTCTCCCCCACAGTGGAGCTGCACGCCGAGGTCTGCTACGCGGAGTGTCTGCTGCAGCGGGCGGCCCTGACCTTCCTGCAGGTACGCGGCTGGCAAAGCGCCAGGGGGTCAGGACACCTGGGTTCTGAGCGAGATCCCAGCTGCTGCAGGGAGCGGGGTGGGGGCTCAGCAGGGGGCGCTCTCCCCTCGCAGTCAGCGCTGGCCCCGATGTGCCACCCGGGGGCGCCGTGGGTCACTCCCCAGGGCACGTCCAATGATTTGCCTTCGTTTCCTCATCGTTAGACAAAGTTGCTAGGTGGCTCCCTGCGCCCCACCCCAGAGGTGGCTGCATCTCAGTGCCCAGCAAGGGGTCCCTCTATAACAACCTCCATGCCCCACCCCAGAGGTGGCTGCATCTCAGCCCTGGGCAAGGGGGGTCCCTTACTCGGGGGGGTTTGTTCATTTCTCCTGCAGGACGAGAACATGGTGAATTTCATCAAGGGGGGGATTAAGGTGCGGAGCAGCTACCTGATCTACAGGTGAGTGATGCCGCGGGGGTGGTTCCGGGGGAGGGGGCCCCTGTTCAGGCTGCTGCTTTGGGGTCAGCTGGGGGGGGGTCCCAGAGGGGGCTCTCAGCCTCAGAGGGCTCTTGTATTGAGAAGGTGGGAAATGTGATGGTTCTCCTGGGGCACTCAATGTGGTGTAAGCAGTGGGCAGGGAGCCAGGACTCCTGGGTTCTATCCCCAGCTCTGGGAGGGGAGTGGGGGCTAGTGGTTAGAGCAGGGGGAACCAGGACTCCTGGGTTCTATCCCCAGCTCTGGGAGGGGAGTGGGGGCTAGTGGTTAGAGCAGGGGGAACCAGGACTCCTGGGTTCTCTCCCTGGCTCTGGGAGGGGAGTGGGGGCTAGTGGTTAGAGCAGGGGGAACCAGGACTCCTGGGTTCTATCCCCAGCTCTGGGAGGGGAGTGGGGGCTAGTGGTTAGAGCAGGGGGAACCAGGACTCCTGGGTTCTATCGCTGGCACTGGGAGGGGAGTGGGGGCTAGTGGTTAGAGCAGGGGGAACCAGGACTCCTGGGTTCTATCCCCGGCTCTGGGAGGCTAGTAGTTAGAGTGGGGGAGGGGGGAGCCAGGACTCCTGGGTTCTCTCCCTGGCTCTGGGAGGGGAGTGGGGGCTAGTGGTTAGAGCGGGGGAGGGGGGGGCTAGTGGTTAGAGCGGGGGAGGGGGGGCTAGTGGTTAGAGCGGGGGAGGGGGGGCTAGTGGTTATCACTCTCTGACTCTCCTGTTTCTTTTCCAGGGAACTGAGCAGTTTCATCCAGTCCAGTCACTGCACAGCAGGTGCTGCCCACGTACACCTGGAGGGGGGGGTGGCGCTGGGCATCGGCGCCTTTAATCTGGTGAGTTACTAGGAAGGGGGTGGGGGATGGGACGTGGGGCCGTTCCCCTCGAGGGGGCGCCGGCTCCGATCCGGCCCCAGGGCAGGGGACTGGCTGACGGGGGATGGGACGTGGGGCCGTTCCCCTCGAGGGGGCGCCGGCTCCGATCCGGCCCCAGGGCAGGGGACTGGCTGATGGGGGATGGGACGTGGGGCCGTTCCCCTCGAGGGGGCGCCGGCTCCGATCCGGCCCCAGGGCAGGGGACTGGCTGACGGGGGATGGGACGTGGGGCCGTTCCCCTCGAGGGGGCTCCGGCTCCGATCCGGCCCCAGGGCAGGGGACTGGCTGACGGGGGATGGGACGTGGGGCCGTTCCCCTCGTGGGGGCGCCGGCTCCGATCCGGCCCCAGGGCAGGGGACTGGCTGACGGGGGATGGGACGTGGGGCCGTTCCCTTCGAGGGGGCGCCGGCTCCGATCCGGCCCCAGGACAGGGGACTGGCTGACGGGGGATGGGACGTGGGGCCGTTCCCCTCGAGGGGGCGCCGGCTCCGATCCGGCCCCAGGGCAGGGGACTGGCTGACGGGGGATGGGACGTGGGGCCGTTCCCCTCGAGGGGGCGCCGGCTCCGATCCGGCCCCAGGACAGGGGACTGGCTGACGGGGGATGGGACGTGGGGCCGTTCCCCTCGAGGGGGCGCCGGCTCCGATCCGGCCCCAGGACAGGGGACTGGCTGACGGGGGATGGGACGTGGGGCCGTTCCCCTCGAGGGGGCGCCGGCTCCGATCCGGCCCCAGGGCAGGGGACTGGCTGAGGGGGGATGGGACGTGGGGCCGTTCCCCTCGAGGGGGCGCCGGCTCCGATCCGGCCCCAGGGCAGGGGACTGGCTGAGGGGGGATGGGACGTGGGGCCGTTCCCCTCGAGGGGGCGCCGGCTCCGATCCGGCCCCAGGGCAGGGGACTGGCTGACGGGGGATGGGACGTGGGGCCGTTCCCCTCGAGGGGGCGCCGGCTCCGATCCGGCCCCAGGGCAGGGGACTGGCTGAAGGGGGATGGGACGTGGGGCCGTTCCCCTCGAGGGGGCGCCGGCTCCGATCCGGCCCCAGGCCTGGGGACTGGCTGACGGGGGATGGGACGTGGGGCCGTTCCCCTCGAGGGGGCGCCGGCTCCGATCCGGCCCCAGGGCAGGGGACTGGCTGATGGGGGATGGGACGTGGGGCCGTTCCCCTCGAGGGGGCGCCGGCTCCGATCCGGCCCCAGGGCAGGGGACTGGCTGACGGGGGATGGGACGTGGGGCCGTTCCCCTCGAGGGGACGCCGGCTCCGATCCGGCCCCAGGGCAGGGGACTGGCTGACGGGGGATGGGACGTGGGGCCGTTCCCCTCGAGGGGGCGCCGGCTCCGATCCGGCCCCAGGCCTGGGGACTGGCTGATGGGGGATGGGACGTGGGGTTTTTCATTCTCTCTTCCCTCCCCAGACGCTCTCTCTCTTCCCTCCGCGGATCCTGAAGCTGCTGGAATTTGCGGGGTTTTCGGGGGACAAGGTAACCCCCTGCCTAAGCTCCCGTCATTCCTTGCGGGGAGGGGCTGCCCCGCTCAGTCTGCAGGTCCCTGCGATGGGGGTTCCCCTGGTCGCTGCCGAGAAGGAGGGTCCAGAGGGGGTTCCCGTCGGGGGAGAGGCTCTGGGGGGCTAGCTGGGGTGTGTCTGGGGAGAGGAATTGGGGTCTGGGCCTTCCCTCTGTCCCGACCCCCATTGCAGCCTCAGCCCCCAGACGGAGTACGCACAGTGCCCCATCAGCCAGAGGGAGTCATTGAGTCGTGGGCTGAGCTCTTGGGGCTGGGGGGGGGGCGGGGCAGGGGGAAGTGAGCATCTGCCCCTCCCCTCCCCCCCCTGCGCTTGCTGGCCTGGTGGTCTGCAGCTGCCCCCAGAGGGCGCCTCGCCCTGCCATTGTGTGTGGCAGCGGCAGGCTGCGCCGCCCCAGAGGTGGCCGCATCAGGTGGCGCGTTGGGACTCTGTAAGGGGGAGGGCGCCCAATGCCCCCCCCAACCCCCCCGCTGTGTCTCTCTGCCCAGGAGTACGGGCTGCAACAGCTGCACGAGGGAGCGACCACCCTGAACCTGCGAGCCCTGCTCTGTACCATGCTGCTCCTTTGCTACTACACCTTCCTCACCTTCATCCTGGGTAGGAACCGCAGCTGGCTGGGCGGGCAGGGGACGGGACACGGGGCCTTTCACCCGCAGGGGGTCCCAGCTCTGATCTGGCCCCGGGCCAGGGGCGGGCTGGCTGGGGGGGGCAGCGGACGGAGCCTTTCACCCCCAGGGGGTCCCAGCTTTGATTCAGCCCCGGGCCAGGGGCGGGCTGGCTCAGGGGGGCAGGGGACGGAGCCTTTCACCCCCAGGGGGTCCCAGCTCTGATCTGGCCCCGGGCCAGGGGTGGGCTGGCTCAGGGGGGCAGGGGACGGAGCCTTTCCCCTCCAGGGGGTCCCAGCTCTGATCTGGCCCTGGGCCAGGGGCGGGCTGGCTCAGGGGGGCAGCGGACGGGACACGGGGCCTTTCACCCCCAGGGGGTCCCAGCTCTGATCTGGCCCCGGGCCAGGGGTGGGCTGGCTGGGGGGGCAGGGGACGGGACACGGGGCTTTTCACCCCCAGGGGGTCCCAGCTCTGATCCGGCCCCGGGCCAGGGGCGGGCTGGCTGGGGGGGCAGCAGACGGAGCCTTTCACCCCCAGGGGGTCCCAGCTTTGATCCAGCCCCGGGCCAGGGGTGGGCTGGCTCAGGGGGGCAGGGGACGGAGCCTTTCCCCTCCAGGGGGGTCCCAGCTCTGATCCGGCCCCGGGCCAGGGGCGGGCTGGCTCAGGGGGGCAGCGGACGGGACACGGGGCCTTTCACCCCCAGGGGGTCCCAGCTCTGATCCGGCCCCGGGCCAGGGGCGGGCTGGCTCAGGGGGGGCAGGGGACGGGGCCTTTCCCCTCCAGGGGTTGTCAGCTCTGATCCGGCCCCGGGCCAGGGGCGGGCTGGCTCAGGGGGGCAGGGTACGGAGCCTTTCCCCTCCAGTGGGTCCCAGCTCTGATCCGGCCCCGGGCCAGGGGCGGGCTGGCTCAGGGGGGCAGGGTACGGAGCCTTTCCCCTCCAGTGGGTCCCAGCTCTGATCCGGCCCCGGGCCAGGGGCGGGCTGGCTCAGGGGGGCAGGGGACGGAGCCTTTCACCCCCAGGGGGTCCCAGCTCTGATCTGGCCCCGGGCCAGGGGTGGGCTGGCTCAGGGGGGCAGGGGACGGAGCCTTTCCCCTCCAGGGGGTCCCAGCTCTGATCTGGCCCTGGGCCAGGGGCGGGCTGGCTCAGGGGGGCAGCGGACGGGACACGGGGCCTTTCACCCCCAGGGGGTCCCAGCTCTGATCTGGCCCCGGGCCAGGGGTGGGCTGGCTGGGGGGGCAGGGGACGGGACACGGGGCTTTTCACCCCCAGGGGGTCCCAGCTCTGATCCGGCCCCGGGCCAGGGGCGGGCTGGCTGGGGGGGCAGCAGACGGAGCCTTTCACCCCCAGGGGGTCCCAGCTTTGATCCAGCCCCGGGCCAGGGGTGGGCTGGCTCAGGGGGGCAGGGGACGGAGCCTTTCCCCTCCAGGGGGGTCCCAGCTCTGATCCGGCCCCGGGCCAGGGGCGGGCTGGCTCAGGGGGGCAGCGGACGGGACACGGGGCCTTTCACCCCCAGGGGGTCCCAGCTCTGATCCGGCCCCGGGCCAGGGGCGGGCTGGCTCAGGGGGGGCAGGGGACGGGGCCTTTCCCCTCCAGGGGTTGTCAGCTCTGATCCGGCCCCGGGCCAGGGGCGGGCTGGCTCAGGGGGGCAGGGTACGGAGCCTTTCCCCTCCAGTGGGTCCCAGCTCTGATCCGGCCCCGGGCCAGGGGCGGGCTGGCTCAGGGGGGCAGGGGACGGGGCCTTTCCCCTCCAGGGGTTGTCAGCTCTGATCCGGCCCCCCGTTCCCATTCAGGGGGTCCCCGATCTCTCTCAGCCCCGAGAGCGGCGGCTTCGCCCCAGGCTGACCCCCCCCCCCCCTTGCACCCTCGCAGGGATCGGGGAAGACGATTTCACGGAAGCCGAGGGCCTGCTGAGACCGTACCTCATTCGCTACCCCAAGGTACGGGACCGGCTGGCGCGCTGCGGGGTGGGAGGGTCTGGGGGGCGGCGTGTCTGTCCTCACTGGGGAGAACTGGGGCTGCCCCAGGTGCCCACGCTCTGGCCTCCTGACGGGTTTGGCTCCCCCGGCTAAAACTAGGGAGTGGAAAGAACTGGGCTCCCCTAACTCAACCGGTGCCCCTCACTCCTGACCTGCAGCCCCCTGCTACCCCAGCTGTGGGCTCTCCCCAGCTCTGCTGGTGCCCCTCACTCTCGACTTGCAGCCCCCCCGTGTTGAGATTGTTGTGTGGAGGCGTGTAGGACCCCCCCCATCACTGGGCTGAGACCCCCCCCCAACTCGCTTCCTGGTTGATCCCCCACGCTTTTCCCTTCCTCAGGGACCCTGCCCCCTCCCCCCGCCACCCATCGGCTCCCTTCTCTCCCCTCTGCAGAGCGCCATCTTCCTGTTCTTCGCTGGCAGGATAGAGGAGATCAAAGGGAACATCAGTGAGGTAAGAGACCCCTCGCCTGGGGACCCCCCCACATAGCCAGGCTCTGGGACAGGGGGTGCTCCTGAGCCAGCCAGTCCCTGCTCTGGGGCTGGATGGGAGCCGGTGCCTCCTAGAGGGGAAAGGCCCCATGCCCCATTCCCCGCCCCCTGAGCCAGCCAGACCCTGCCCTGGGGCAGGGTCAGAGCCAGCGCCCCCTACAGGGGACAGGCTCCGTGCCCCATTCCCCGCCCCCTGAGCCAGCCAGTCCCTGCCCTGGGGCCGGATGGGAGCAGGCGCCCCATACAGGGGAAAGGCCCCGTGCCCCATTCCCCGCCCCCTGAGCCAGCCAGTCCCTGCCCTGGGGCCGGATGGGAGCCAGCGCCCCCTAGAGGGGAAAGGCCCCGTACCCCATTCCCCGCCCCCGGGGCCAGCCAGTCCCTGCCCCGGGGCCGGATCAGAGCCAGCGCCCCCGGAGGGGACAGGCCCCGTGCCCCATTCCCCGCCCCCTGAGCCAGCCAGACCCTGCCCCGGGGCCGGATCAGAGCCAGCGCCCCCTACAGGGGACAGGCCCCGTGCCCCATTCCTGACGCTCTCGGCTCTCCGCACAGGCCATCTGCAGGTTCGAGGCGGGCTGCTCGGCCCAGCAGGCCTGGAAGCAGTTCCACCACATGTGCTACTGGGAGCTGATGTGGTGCTACGCCTACAAGGGCATGTGGAAAATGGCCTATTTCTACGCCGACCTGCTGAGCAAGGAGAACCGCTGGTCCAAGGTGAGGGGCCGCGCGGGAGGGGTTCATGGGTGGGGCCGGGCCCTCTCCGGGGACTAAGGGGTTTATTGGGGCGGGTCTGTCAGTGCTTCGGGCAGCGCCCCCTAGTGGTGCCCTGGGGCATCGGGGCCAGCGCTGGCTGCAGGGGAGAGCGCCCCCTGCTGAGCCCCCGCCCCCTGCAGCACAGCGCCCCCTAGTGGTGCCCTGGGGCATCGGGGCCAGCGCTGGCTGCAGGGGAGAGCGCCCCCTGCTGAGCCCCCGCTCCCTGCAGCACAGCGCCCCCTAGTGGCGCCCTGGGGCATCGGGGCCAGCGCTGGCTGCAGGGGAGAGCGCCCCCTGCTGAGCCCCCGCTCCCTGCAGCACAGCGCCCCCTAGTGGCGCCCTGGGGCATCGGGGCCAGCGCTGGCTGCAGGGGAGAGCGCCCCCTGCTGAGCCCCCGCCCCCTGCAGCACAGCGCCCCCTAGTGGCGCCCTGGGGCATCGGGGCCAGCGCTGGCTGCAGGGGAGAGCGCCCCCTGCTGAGCCCCCGCCCCCCTCCCGCTCGCAGCAGCGGGAGATTTTCTATAGGGTCTCCCATACGTGCCCAGAGTTGGAGACCTAGCTAGGCCGGATGGCCCGGCTGTCTGCTCTGTGGCTGCTAGTTCTGGGCCCGTCCCCGTCCTGTTGGGGGGTCTGAGCCCCCCGCCCCCAGGCGTGCGGGTGGGACTGATGGGTCCGGCCGGTGTCTCTCTGCAGGCCATGTACGTGTATATGAAAGCCGCCTTCCTCAGCATGCTGCCCCCTGAGGAGCCCCGGCCCTTCGGGGAGAGCGAGGTGGAGCTGTTCAGGTAGGTGCCGTGGGCCGTGCCGGGGCCGGGGGAGGGTTTGGTGCCAAACGTAGGGGTGGGGCAGGAGGGACACGTGGAGATCTGGGTTCAGGCCTTGCAGCACAAGGAACGTGAGTTTCTTTTTTTGGGGAGTGGGCTGCGGGTTGGGGGGTAGGGGCATCCGCAGAGCTGGGTGGGGAGCCCAGGGCTGGGCTAGCAGGGGCTGTGGGTCGGGAGTGAGGGGCGGGGTGCGTGTAGGGGAATCGCAGGCTACCTACAAAGACAAGAGAGACATGGGCATAGGACAGGACTCCTGGGTTCTATCCCCACTCTGGGAGGGGGGTGGGGTCTAGTGGTTAGACTGGGGGGCGGCTGGGAGCCAGGACTCCTGGGTTCTATCCTTGCTCTGGGTGGGGAGCGGGGTCTAGTGGTTAGACTGGGGGGTCTGGGAGCCAGGACTCCTGGGTTCTATTCCTGCTCTGGGTGGGGAGTGGGGTCTAGTGGTTAGACTGGGGGGGCTGGGAGCCGGGACTCCTGGGTTCTATCCTTGCTCTGGGTGGGGAGCGGGGTCTAGTGGTTAGACTGGGGGGTCTGGGAGCCAGGACTCCTGGGTTCTATTCCTGCTCTGGGTGGGGAGTGGGGTCTAGTGGTTAGACTGGGGGGGCTGGGAGCCGGGACTCCTGGGTTCTATCCCCGCTCTGGGAGGGTTCATGTTCCTCAGAGCTAAGTTCTGCAGTCTCAGCTGGAAACGCACAGCTGGCTTCAGGCAAATCTAAACGCCGTGGGTCGTGTTAAATTAAATTTGATCATTCACAGCGTGAGAGCCGGATCAGCCCGGTACCAGCTTGACCTGGTTTTTGCTCTCGTCCTAGTTTGATCTGCCACACATTTGTATTGCCGATGCCTATGTGCAAGCATTAGGTTCCAGAGTTAACAGGCTGGGAGCTGAACCAGGCACTCTCTGAGCCGTCATTTCAGGCTGCCTGCAGACTCAGGCACATGTCGCGGGGCTGTTTTTTGGCAAATAGGTCGGCTAGAACCGGGATCTTCACTTTCGATGCCAGTGGAGATTCTGGAACCCAATTCTGGGTCCTGGGGACCCCCAGTGCGGCCCCCACTCCCGCAGATCCCAGCCCAGCTGTCTTTCTTCCCCCCCAGGCAGGTGTCATCTTTTAAGCAGAAGATCGCGGGCAAGTCTCCCCCCACGGAGAAGTTTGCCATCCGGAAAGCCCGGCGTTATAAGGGCAGCCGCCCGGTCCCTTTGCCGGTGCCAGCCCTGGTGAGGGGGAGTGTGGGGGAGAGGGTTTGAGGGGGGAAGTTGTGCTGGATGCTGCTGGTGCCATCACCCGGGATCTGCCGTGCCAGGCAATGAGAGGGGCTGGGAGTCAGGAATGCTGGGGCCCATTTCCTATCTTCGCCACATGACCTTGGACGGGTTGTATCCCGCCCTGTGCCTCAGTTTCCCCACTTTCCATTGGCTGTGAGTGCAAGCGGCTATAACCTGCTCGGGGCGGGGGGCACTGGGAGGGGATCTAAGGCAGGTTCGTTACTGTCCAGCGGGGGAGGGGGTCTGATCCTCCTTGGCCGGGGGAGCAGCCTGGGCGTTGCCCTGACACGGCCCCCCCGTCGCTCCCCAGGAGATGATGTACATGTGGAACGGCTTCACCGTGCTGGGCAAGCAGCGGGAGCTGCTGGAGGGGACGCTGGAGACGCTGACGCGGGCCGAGAAGAACCTGCAGGAGTCGCCAGGTAACAGGATGTGAGGCCTGTCCCCTCTAGGGGGCGCCAGCTCCCATCCGGCCCCAGGGTGGGGGACTGGCTGGTTTGGGGGGGCAGGGGGCAAATGGGACATGGGGCCTGTCCCCTCTAGGGGGCGCCAGCTCCCATCCGGCCCCAGGGTGGGGGACTGGCTGGCTTGGGGGGGCAGGGGGGGAATGGGACATGGGGCCTGTCCCCTCTAGGGGGCGCCAGCTCCCATCCGGCCCCAGGGTGGGGGACTGGCTGGCTTGGGGGGGCCGGGGGGGAATGGGACATGGGGCCTGTCCCCTCTAGGGGGCGCCAGCTCCCATCCGGCCCCAGGGTGGGGGACTGGCTGGCTTGGGGGGGCAGGGGGGGAATGGGACATGGGGCCTGTCCCCTCTAGGGGGCGCCAGCTCCCATCCGGCCCCAGGGTGGGGGACTGGCTGGCTTGGGGGGGCAGGGGGGGAATGGGACATGGGGCCTGTCCCCTCTAGGGGGCGCCAGCTCCCATCCGGCCCCAGGGTGGGGGACTGGCTGGCTTGGGGGGGCAGGGGGGGAATGGGACATGGGGCCTGTCCCCTCTAGGGGGCGCCAGCTCCCATCCGGCCCCAGGGTGGGGGACTGGCTGGCTTGGGGGGGCAGGGGGGGAATGGGACATGGGGCCTGTCCCCTCTAGGGGGCGCCAGCTCCCATCCGGCCCCAGGGTGGGGGACTGGCTGGCTTGGGGGGGCCGGGGGGGGAATGGGACATGGGGCCTGTCCCCTCTAGGGGGCGCCAGCTCCCATCCGGCCCCAGGGTGGGGGACTGGCTGGCTTGGGGGGGCTGTGGGTGGGGGTTGGGGGCTGGGGGGGGACACACTTGGGGGGGCTGTGGGTGGGGGTTGGGGGCTGGGGGGGACACACTTGGGGGGGCTGTGGGTGGGGGTTGGGGGCTGGGGGGGACACACTTGGGGGGGCTGTGGGTGGGGATTGGGGGGCTGGGGGACACACACTTGGGGGGGCTGTGGGTGGGGATTGGGGGGCTGGGGGACACACTTGGGGGGGCTGGAGGGGGGTTGGGGGGACACACTTGGGGGGGCTGTGGGTGGGGGTTGGGGGGCTGTGGGGGTGACACATTTGGGGGGGCTGGAGGGGGGGCTGTGGGTGGGGGTTGGGGGCTGGGGGGGACACACTTGGGGGGGCTGTGAGGGGGGTTGGGGGGGGCTGTGGGGGGACACACTTGGGGGGGCTGTGAGGGGGGGTTGGGGGGGCTGTGGGGGGACACACTTGGGGGGGCTGTGGGTGGGGGTTGGGGGCTGGGGGGGACACACTTGCCCCCCCCCCCCGCGGGGATGCCCGGAGGTGCTGACGCCCCGGCTCTGCCCACAGCCAGCGAGTACCAGGCGGACGACCGCTGCCTCCTGCTGCTGCTCAGGGGACTCTGCATGAAGCACCTGCTGCGGCCGGCCGAGGCCGGGGCCTGCTTCAGCGCCGTGCAGGGCAGGTGAGCGCCCCCTGCTGGCCGACGCGGCCTGGCGCCACCCCGGGCTCTGTGGCTGGGCTCGCTCAGGGCGGGGGAGTCCCCGGGGTGGGGGTGGGGGGGACTCTGGCTCCTGACCCCTGCGGACGTGATGGAGGGAGGGTCCTGATGGCTCCTGGCCCCCCTCCCCCGGTTTGCTGTTCTCGGGGTTACCCCCCCAATGGGCTAATGCCCCCCCCAGCACATGGGCACTGCCCGGGCAAGGAACTGCATTCTGGGGGTACCAAGTGGTGCCATGCTCCATGGGGGGTCGCTCCCCCCTAGGGAACTGGGGGTCCTGGATCTGTGGGTGGGGTTGTTCCCCTCTCTAGGGAACAGGGGGTCCTGGGTCTGTGGGGGGGGTTGTTCCCCTCTCTAGGGAACAGGGGGCCTGGGTCTGTGGGGTGGGGTCATTCCCCCCTCTCTAGGGAACAGGGGGCCTGGGTCTGTGGGGTGGGGTCATTCCCCCCTCTCTAGGGAACAGGGGGTCCTGGGTCTGTGGGTGGGGTTGTTCCCCTCTCTAGGGAACAGGGGGCCTGGGTCTGTGGGGTGGGGTCATTCCCCCCTCTCTAGGGAACAGGGGGTCCTGGGTCTGTGGGTGGGGTTGTTCCCCTCTCTAGGGAACAGGGGGTCCTGGGTCTGTGGGGGGGGTTGTTCCCCTCTCTAGGGAACAGGGGGCCTGGGTCTGTGGGGTGGGGTCATTCCCCCCCTCTCTAGGGAACAGGGGGCCTGGGTCTGTGGGGTGGGGTCATTCCCCCCTCTCTAGGGAACAGGGGGCCTGGGTCTGTGGGGTGGGGTCATTCCCCCCTCTCTAGGGAACAGGGGGTCCTGGGTCTGTGGGTGGGGTTGTTCCCCTCTCTAGGGAACAGGGGGCCTGGGTCTGTGGGGTGGGGTCATTCCCCCCTCTCTAGGGAACAGGGGGTCCTGGGTCTGTGGGTGGGGTTGTTCCCCTCTCTAGGGAACAGGGGGCCTGGGTCTGTGGGGGGGGTTGTTCCCCTCTCTAGGGAACAGGGGGTCCTGGGTCTGTGGGTGGGGTTGTTCCCCTCTCTAGGGAACAGGGGGCCTGGGTCTGTGGGGTGGGGTCATTCCCCCCTCTCTAGGGAACAGGGGGCCTGGGTCTGTGGGGGGGGTTGTTCCCCTCTCTAGGGAACAGGGGGTCCGGGGTCTGTGGGGGGGGTTGTTCCCCTCTCTAGGGAACAGGGGGTCCGGGGTCTTTGTGGGGGTCGTTCCCCTCCTAGGGGCCCGGGGGTGTCTGGGGGGCACCGTGCTCTTGCAGGTCTGGCTGGGGGGCCGGGTCCCCAGGGGGGTGCCCCCAGGGTGCTGCCCCTCCCCCGCGAATGACCGTCTGTCCGTCCGTCCCTCCGGCTGGCAGTGAGAAGCGGATCCGCTACGATCACTACCTGGTGCCCAACGCGCTGCTGGAGCTGGGGCTGCTGCAGCTGGCGCAGGGCCGGGGCGAGGCGGCCGTCCCGCTGCTGCGCCGAGCCAGGTGGGGCAGCGGCGTGAACCGGTCCTGTGCTCCCCGGCCCGGGATGCTTCGTTCCCACGCCCCCCAGCGGGAGTATCCCAGAATGCACTGGGGGGCCCCTTTGCCCCCCCCAGGCCCTGCCTGCGCCAGGGGTGGGAACCAGGCAACGCTTTGGGCTCCTCCGCCCCCCTCTGGCCGCTCCCCCCGGGGGTCCGAATTTCCCACAATCCCGCAGGAAGAGGAGATGGGTGGGGGACCTTCCAGCTCCGCTCTGCCCCCGGCTGGGTGGTTCTCTGGGGCCTCGATGGATCTCTGCACCCGACCCTGGCCTGGCTGGCTGCATCTGGCTGGGGGGTTCCTGTGCCTATGGGGGTCACTCCCCTTCCAGGGTCCTGGGGGTCCTGGGTCTACAGGGGGGGGTCTCTCCCCACTCCAGGGCACTGGGGGAGGGGCCGCGTCTATGAACGGTTGGATGGCGGGACGGACAGCTGGCTGTGTGACTGATTTTGGGGGGGGACCAGGGTGTATTTGTGGCTGTTTCCACCCAGTGATTACCTCCCTTCCCCCCCCGCCCCCCCGATTTAGGAACAACTACAAGAACTATTCCATGGAGTCCCGGACGCTTTTCCGGATCCACGCGGTTCTGTCCCGGCTCAAGGCTGACCAGGAGGAGAACGGCATGGAAGGACCCAGTGCCTCCTAAAGAACCGCCCCCCCCAGCCAAGAAGAGCCGGGGGGGGCCCGGGACAGCCCCCACCGAAGGCGGGAACCTGCACTTTCAGTGAAGCCAAATTGACTTAACCCTTCTTGCGCCACTCTGCTCCCCAGCGCGACTTCTTTGTCACCAAAGGCGGAGCCTGGAGTGGGGTGCGGCTCCTTTGGGCGTGTGCCCACAGCACCAGGGGGGTACCACTGTGATAAATAGGGGGCGGGGAGGCAGAGCTGGATCCTGCGGGAGGGTGCCGCAGGGTGAGCCGGCCCTT
This sequence comes from Chelydra serpentina, assembly GCA_037349315.1. Lineage (NCBI taxonomy): Eukaryota > Metazoa > Chordata > Testudines > Chelydridae > Chelydra > Chelydra serpentina. The sequence continues at coordinate 182,262 of JBAIAC010000292.1, forward strand.
TAAGGCTGAGCCCAAGTACCCTTAAAGGGCCAGTTCACCCTGCGGTGCCCGCCCATGTCCAAGTTTCCTAGGATAAGAGCTAACCACGCCCCCCTCCCCCCACGCACACTTTAATTAAACTAATTTGGGACTAGTCACTTGGGGAGCTGCCACTTGCTGTATGGGGCCCTCCAGGGTTCCCCCCTCCCACCCCAGTTCTGGTCCCCCATGGACCAGCTGGCTCCACCCCCCGTGGCTGGTCCCTTCTGCGTCCGTATTTCCCATTATCCTGTAGGAATGGGGGAGACACGGGGGGGAAGATCTGACCCAGCGCTGTGCCAAGAGCTGGACGGGGTGTCTCTTTCCCTCATTGCCGGTGGGGCGTTGAGTGACGGTTTGCTGCCGAGCTCCCGGTTGGGGACAATCCTGGGGACCCGGCAGCTGTCACTGCCTCCAGCACTGGCCGGCGATTTTTTTTTTAAATGCAGCCGTGGCCTTGTTTTTATATTTCCGCCTCGTCTCGTTTGGTACGGAAATTCAGGTCTCCCGCGAAGGCCGTGGGCCCGGGAGTTTTGTAGTTAGGAAAAAGGGCCGAATCCTGCGGCCAGTTCTTACAGTGTGTTTTTAATGAGGTGGGCAGGCTCCGATCCACGTCCCCCTGTATTGGTACATGCAGGGAGGAGGGTAACCTCCGCGTTTGACAAATGGGGAAACTGAGGCAACGTGGCCTGCAACTTTGAACCAAGGATGCCAAATGGGGTTAGGAGAAATGGGAATCGAACGCAGATCCCTTGAGGCCGGGTGCTTTTAGGTAGAAAATCTTCTGTCACCATTTAGCTCTGTCCACTCTGGCCTCTGTCTCTATTCAAAGTCCCACCGGTGACACTTTAATCTGCTCTAGAGACTCCGGTTTAGGCCGGTTCGTTGCGGGGCTTGTCTAACCTCAGAAGTTGCCAGCAGTGCTGTCACTGCGGGCCGGGGACTGGGCTAAGGTAAGGGGTGGGGGAGGCAGCTGTTGCATGAATCGCTGCAAACCTGCCGCGTTCGCAGTCCCAGGCTGAGTCTAAGTGCTGGGGCCTTGCGAACGCAGCAGGACAACGGAGAAGGCTGTTTCCCGGTGCGTGTCCATCACACGAGAGCGCGGTGGGCTATGGGATGGAATAGAGGGGGATCCCATCTAGGGTGACCAGACAGCAAGTGTGAAAAATCGGGACAGGGGTGGGGGTTAATAGGAGCCTATATAAGAAAAAGACCCCAAAATCGGGGCTGTCCCTATAAAATCAGGACATCTGGTCACCCTAATCCCATCATGCACAGCAGCTGCCCTGCAAGCCATGTGCCTGCTGGAGGATGCTGGGATGCGTACCCACGATGCACAAGGGAGCCATGCTGCAGGGGGCCAGGTTGAATGCGCTCGAGTGGGGAGGAGTCTGTCCAGGGGCCGGCGCTGTTTTCATGACAGATCTGAAAGGCACGATGTGATCCCGGTGCAGTTTTCAGCGCGGACAACGCCGCAGTGAAACGGATGCAACTTTGTATGTAACCGGGCCTGAGTTGATTAGGAACAGATTTACGCGACACCAAAAGAAGTGTCCACGTAGGCTTGCACTGGTTTAATTGAATCAGTTGCTTTTGAACCCATTGACAGTTATACGGGTGCGCTTTCGGATACACAAGCCCTGTTAGAGGACAGAGCTGCTGTTGAGGGCCCAGCGTCCGTATTGCACGATTTCCCCGGGACAAGGAGACAGCTGGTTTTATCCCCGCTCCCCGTGGGACTGTCTAACCCCGGAACAGAGCCGGCGAGAGCTAGCGGGAGAAGAAACACCCATCGCGCGGTGGCTGTGCTAAAGGGGTGATGGGCCTTTCTTTACATGAACAATTCGTTAAGTTATGGATGTTTGGGGTCTGTAGGGAGGAATCTTATTTTCAAATCGAATTGGGCTCCGTCAAGAGTTTGAATACATTTTAATTCTGGAGACGATGTAAACAAATAATAAAGATGTTTAATTTGTATTCCAGGGGGTTGGGTATTTTTTTTCTCCCGATGCAAAAATGTTTGGGGGCACCCGCGAATATACTGAACTCTGCCCCCTGCTGGTTTTATTTAGCATGCAGCTTTGCCGGGGGGCCTGATATTAGGGTGGTGTGTGTGTTTATCCCCACTGATTCCGCTGAATACAGGCCCATAGGAAGTGCCAGCTCAACACCACCTGCTGTGGAGGAGGGTGCAAGACACTTCCCAGTAGGCAATGATGGGATATCCAGCCCATGGGGCAACTTCTCCCTAACCCCAGCCAATAAGGGGTCAACTGATGCCTCGAATCTATAACCCTAATTTTTGTTTTTATCCTGTCTAATGTAACTGCAGCTGTTCTTATCTCCTGCATAACTATCACTTTTTGCATCCTGATAAAATCTTGGGCCCAATATCATGTGGCGGTGGGTTCCACAGGTCAAAGGCACCTTATGTACAAATAAGGATTGCCTGGGGGGGGGGGGTGTTTAGATGTGCTGAGCTGGGGGGCAGTGTGGCCTAGTGGATAGAGCACTGGACTGGGTCCTGAAAGCGCTGGCTTCTATTCCCCAGCTCTGCCATTGGCCTCCTGAAGGCAAGTCACGTTCACTGGTCTGTGCCTTAGTTTCCCCATTCTGTAAACTAGGGCTAATGCTACTGACCTCCTTTGGAAAGTGCTTTGAGACCTACTGATGAAGAGCCAGGGATTACCATACCATGACAGGCTGGAACAACACACCCCAGGCACCTTTATCCCGTTCATTATTTTGTATCCATCTACCGTGCCCCCTTAGGGTCGGGCTTTCAAAAGCACTTTTACTTGGCAAAAGTCTCGGAGATTTTTCACCGGGACTGTGCTCCTACCCAAGACCGGCTTTGCACACAGCTTGTGTACGGGTATCGCCTTCTATTTAAACAGATATTGCTACACTGGTCCAACCTCTAGTGGGGCTGCAATTACATGCTTATTCTACGTCCCATGTGGGGACAGCGATGCTGCTAGAAACACCTGTATATACCCACAGCTGGGTTGTACCACTTTCACTATTCTGGGGTATTTAAAGTGGCACAACTTTCTAGCGCATTCAACTTCCATCCCTCGTAAGTTCCTCTCACTAGGGATTCCGGGGGCTTGGCTACATGTGGAAACTGACCAGAATCATTTCATAGGCCCAGATCTTCAAGGGCCCAACTCCATTGATTTCAGGGAGCACCCGGGCTGTGGATTCAGAGCGCGCTGGGCTCTTCTCGCCTGACCCCCTGTATAACACTGGCCCTGGATGAATTCCTGTTTGAACCAAAGCCACTCTTTGAAGAAAACACGCCAGGTCGATATAAAGCTTAGCCCAGCTGGAGAATCCCCCGTACTCCGGGGTGAGTCAGTCCAATAGTTAATTACCCTCCCTGTTAAAACCACGCACCTGAATGTGTCTAGCTCCAACTTCCCTCTGTCTCCCCAGAGCCCGCAGCCGGAAGGAAGGGCCCCTTAGCAAAGGGTTGCTGTACGAGGGTGATTGAAATAATTATTCCAGGATCGTTTCCCAGGTGGCCACTCGTCGGGCAGGTGGGCAGCAAGACTATGGCAGAACAGGGACTGTAGTAAGCGGTATCAGAAGTGGAGCCTATGGGCCTATGAAAAGGCAGGGAGGGGCAGGCAACTGCCCCCCCTGCCCCATAGGGAATGACACCCCAACTCCTAGTCTGGGGAAATTGCTGCCTTAGTAAACATCCAACCCAACCGTGGCTCAGCCCTGGGCATTGTCCCTGGGGTGAATCCGTTGGCGATTGCCATACACAATCCCCTACAAGCAAACAAAACCTCCCTACAGCGAGGTTATAACTGGGCTAGGTCAGCTGCTTTGAGTCACTCACGCTGCCGCCTCCTTGTGGCCCCCGTGGGAAGTGCACGCCCGCCGGCTGCAAAGCTGCCATTCAGCACCGCGATTCCTGGCTCTGCAGCTGGGCCCTGGCTCTCCCAGCTGCCACCCGCGAGGGAGGATTTTGTTTTTCAAGCGTGCGAACACCTGCTCTGCGTGAAGAGGGGTCTCCCAAGCCAGCAGCCCAGCTGCTGGTGTTGCGAGGAAACCAATTTTGCTGTTTGATCAGGAGAGCTGTCCCAGCTGTGTGAAACCACTCAGGAAATATGCCAAAGGGAAGGGGGCGGGGGGAGTGAAGTGTCTAAAGCAGCTCAGAGGGTGGGGAGGAAAACCGCTATCCTCCGCACAGTGAAACGCTTTCAAAACAGTCACGAATTTCAGTTCCCAGCCACCCCCGAGGCAGGCAGAGGGGAAGTCATTTGCCAAGGCTACGCAGCGACCCAGGAGGGAAGAAGAAATGGCAAGGTGAGACGGGCACTAACTCAGCACAGGAGAGGCCCAAGTTCAACTCCCTGCTCTGCCGCAGACTGCCTGTGTGACTGTGGGCAACTCACTTAACCACGCTGTGCCTCAGTTTCCCCATTACTAGCACTGCCCTGCCTCATGGGCGTGTTAGGATAAACACATTAAGAATTGTAAGGGGCTCAAAGAAGACTGAGGGGGACTTGATGACAGTTTTCAAAGCTGTTCTAAAGGCGACAGGGATCAGTTGCTCATGTTCACTGTGGGTAGGACAAGAAGTAACAGGCTTAATCCACAGCAAGGGACATTTAGGTTAGATACCAGGAAAAACATCCTGCCTCTGAGTTAGTTATGCTCTGGAATTCCAAGGGAGGAATCCTGTCTTTGGGGGTCTTTAAGAATGGATTGGCCAAACACCTGTCAGGGCCAGTCTCAGTTTACTTGGTCCTACCTCAGCATGGGGGGGCTGGACTAGATGGTTTGTGGAGGTCCCGTCCAGCTCTACGCTTCTGTGATCACGTTTCCTCCCCTGAAGCAGAGAAAGGAGCAAACACTCAGGGATTCTTTGAGTGTATGGTGGTGGGTGGAGCAGGGGGGATGGGGAGTGGGGTCTAGTGGCGGGAGCAGGACCAGAAGTCAGGACTTTGGGTTCTACCGCCAGCTCTGGGAGGGGAGGGGGATCTAGTGGTTAGAGCAGGCAGGGTGGGAAGTCACCGCTTAGCCTCTATTCCCAGCTTAACGTGCTTTCCCTCTCTGCGCTTCATTTCACTGGCCCATATTTACTCGGGAGTAACAGTGCTGCCCCAAGCCGGTGTTTGGGGAGCAGGACTGCAGGCGATGCTCTAGGGAAGGACAAAGCATCCGGTTACACCCTTGCCATGTATGAGTCGGTCTCCAAATTTGGAAGAAAGTGCAGAGAGTGCAGGGAACTGGCCATGGACGGGTATTTTGCTTATGAAAGATCAGTGAATCTCACTCCTTCCTAACAAAATTGTGCTGCTCCTTGAGGTAGGGAAAGGAGGCTAGTGGATAGAGCACAGGCCTGAGTGTTATGAGACCTGGGTTCTCTGGATCCCTGACCTGCTGTGTGACTTTGGGCAAGTCCCTTCTTCTCCCAATGCCTCGGTTTTCCCATCTGTAAAACGGGGATAGTGATACTAACCTCCTTTGGAAAGCTATTTCAGACCTACCGATGAAAAGCCCTAGCTAAGAGCGATGATATACAGGAGTCACTTGCCTACTGCTGAAATGCAGCCACCACTGGGCTGGAACGTGACTGCTGTATAACAATCCATAGCAACAGCTCAAGACAGGAAGTTAAAAGGGCATCCTAGTGAACTAACCCCGTGGGGGAAGGGGGGGGCAGATTTGGGAGAGAGGGGAAGCAAGAGTCATCTCTTACCAGAAGCACCAGTGGTCTCTAAGGCACGTTTGTGGCCAGGAGAGACATTAGAACCTTCTGGGATCAGAACCGGCTGATAAAGAAAAGTCCCAGGTAGCCAAGGCCCTGGTCAGAGCCTTTTATTTCAACACACAAAGTACAGGGATGTCAGGTCACCGGCTTGGTAGGGGCAGAACTGGCTGAGAACGGAGCCTAGTGGTTACATTACTAACACAGTCACCATGCAGTCATCACCCTCTCTGTGATAGCAGCATTCACTAGGGTAATGCCAGCTCCCCCACAACGTATCATTCCCCATCTGAAGGGTGGGGATCGGGGGGAGCCTAGGACCTTCCAATGACTTCCCTCTGCCTTACTCAAACTCCATTAGGTGGCCCGTGCACAGATCTGAGTCCAGCTGGGGGTGGCTGAAGAACCCAGACTGGGTGTAGACGGAGGGAGGGAGGCTGCCCGCTGCCCCTGCCACACTCCAGGGGGCAGCTCCGACACTGGGGCTGACGTTGCAGTACCCATTCACCCAGCGCTGCTCCCTCCCCCCCCGCCCCCCAATTAGAGTAACTGGTGGTGTTGACTTGCTGCTCCGAGAAGCATGATTGGCGTTCCAGACCTGAGCCAGCAGCTCCCTGCTCAGCCCCCGTCTAGCACGCACTGGGAACAGAATTTAGCTCAGTGACAACTGTGACTCCAGCAGCGACCCAAGCTGAGGCTCCTAGATCATGTGACCCGCTAGGCTGGTTCAGCCGCCCCAGCTGAGCCAGGAACAGGTTCTGGGTCAGCGGCGGCAGCAGCAACTTTCTTCTTTGCCTCCTCCTTGAGCTGTTTCTTCTTCAGCTTGAGCTCCTTGCGCTGTTTCTTCTCCATCTCCTGCACCAGCTCCTGGAATTTGGCACTGCGGTGGTCCACCTTGTGGCCAAAACGCTCCTGGGCCTCAGCCAGCAGCTGCTCCCGCCGGGCCTTGTGCTCCTGCTCCTTCTCCTTGCGCGCCGCCTTCTCCCGCCGCCAGTCCTCGATCATCTGCGGCATCTTGGCCATGTTGGCGGCAATCAGCTTCTCTCTGCCACGGGGGCAAACAACAAGGCAGCAATGAGACACCCACCACCACAGGGGGGAGACTCTTTGTGTCTCTACTGCCACTCTCAAGACTTGCACTGTAATTTGGGTGGGTGACAGACCATTCCCTTTCCTTGAGGGGGGTCTTGGGCCCGGAGACCTTGCTCATAGGAGTGGGGCTAGAGCATTTTCTAGAGCAATGTGTTTGTGGGGGAGGGAGGAGGGGCTTCACACCCCAAATAGGGATCATCATCCCAGAACAAGGGTTAGGTTCCAGCATCTCTCCCACCTCCAGAGTAGGGTCCTCCCTCCCCAGGAACTGGGTCAGGTTTTGAGGTCCATGATCCCTCCATGACTAGGGTCCTCCCTCTCCCCAGGAACGAATCAAGTTTCAGGGCCCCCTCCCACGGCAGTCAAGACCCAGACCTCCGGCCCCCAGGTCTGGCCCCCTCCGCACCTCTCCACCCGCTGCCTCTCCTCCTCCTGCTCCTTCTCGTCCAGCGCCGCCTCCATCTCCCTCAGCCCGGGGAACCACTCCCTCTCCTCGGCCTCCAGCTCCTGCAGCCTCTCGGGGCTGGGCCAGAGCTGGGCCGGATCCACGCCGGAGGCCGAGCCGTGGCGCCCGTACAGCTTGGCCTCATAGGCGGGCTGCAGCTGCCACTCGGGCGTGAGGGGGTCGTCGGGGTCCGGCCGGTACACGCCGCCCCGCTTGCGCCGCGGGGGCGGGGCGTGATAGGAGCGGGCGGCCGGGACCGCGGCCCGGAGCAGCCCCAGCCACGCCCGCCGCATGGGCGCCGCCATCTTGGATGGTCACGTGACCCCCCACAGGTGGGTCCTACTAGCAGTAGTTTGGGCTGCCCGGAGAAGTGCCTGACCACTCCCGCTGACCGGAAGTGGAGGGATGGCAGCCGGAAGTTGGTTTGGGGGAAGGCTAAGAAAAACCGGAAGTGGGGCGATGGAGGCCGGAAGAGGGGTATTTGTGGTCAGTGGGGACCGGAAGTGGGGCATTTGAGGGCAGTGGGGACCGGAAGTGGGGCTGAGAGATTCAAGGCGCCACGTGGGGGAACTTACCCCCAAACTGAGGTGTCTCCCCACCATGCCCTGGAAAAAACGCGCCGCCGCCTAGTAACGTGGTGCTGAGTTGAGACAAAGGGCCACGAGTCAAACCAGGCGCCGAGTCAGTGTCACGGCCAGGCAACGTGTCGCCAGGTCACCCACTCGTAGGGCGGCCACCTCTGAGCAAGGAAAACCCGGGACAGCCAGGCTGGGCCTGAGCCCCCAGAGCCGGCCAGCTGGCAGCATGTGCGCTGCACCCTCAGATCTCCCCGGCCAGCCACCGCCACAAAGGGACGACCCTGGGAAAACCTGGACAGGTGGCAGCACACCCCTCCCCCAGCAAGGGTTGCATTTACATTAGAACATGGCATGACCTCAGACCGGGGCACTGGGTCAGAAAGTGGCCTTGGAATGACACACAAGCACCTAGGCAATGGGACGGCGCGGGGTGCTGTCTGAATGTGGCACCAAGATGAAACACCATCGCCTCGTGGCACAATGGTGACACAAGAAAAGCATCGGAGGGACCCTTTGCACCGTTACGGCCTCATGCCACGTCCTGGCTTCGATACACAGTGTCCATATGAAATGCCAGCTCGCTGGTGTCCCGTTGAATGGTCAGTGCCCCGCAATACCACTAAATTGTGCCTCCCAAGACAATGTGACAATGGCACGTTGCAGTGTTGTGTTGTTATGCTGACGCCCTGTGATGCAAACTGACAGCGTAGTGCCAAAGTATGCCACATCAAGAAGCAGCATCTCAAGATCTGAGATACCGGTGTGTGTTGGAGTATCTCAGCCTCAAGGAGAAATGTGAAGGACTTTAACCTTTTTATGACCTCACAAAATGTCACCGTGTCCTATCTTGTAACCTGATGGGTACGCTTGGTTCCTACCCGGGATTGCAGTTCTTGCCATGACCAGCTCCTAGGTGCAGCTCCTGCTACCTCAGTCAGGAAAAAGATACTCACAAGCTCAGCGCAGCTGGTACCAGCTTGTCTAAGGAAGTTTACCGGTAAGGCTCCTATTCAGGGAACCCCAGGAAAGTTTTGACTTGCATTTCTTCTGCCATAACATACAGAATAGATCCACATACTCCCCCCCCACCTACACAGTTGGGCCTTCTCAAATGGGTCATCAGCTCCACTCTAGCACCCTGTGTATAGCGCAATGGCGCTTCATTCAATGCCGTTCTAAGGGAAAGTGATGTCACAGTGGCAGCGCAAATCCAGTGTGAACTGTCAGGGTGTATCTACACTGGGAAATTTACCGGCATAACTATACAGATATAATTATACTGGTATAGATCTAACCATATAACTCCTGCTTCCAAAGCGACATAGCTAAACCGGAACAAAATACCCTCTTATCTAGGAATAAGAATGCCTGCACAGGGAGTTGTATGGGGAGAGCTATAGCGGTATAAGTATAAATGAATAGATTATACAGACAGATTGGACCTCTATGATCATCTTGTCTGACCTCCTGTATAACCCAGGCCATAGAATTGCCCTGTATTAATTCCTTGTTGATTTAGAGCATCTCTTTTAGAAAAACAGCCAATTTGATTTAAGAATGTACTCCGTTGGAGAATCCACGGCCAGCCTTGGTAAGTTCTGCCAATGGTTAATAACCCTCACTGTTAAAAATAGGCATCTTATTTCCAGTCCGAATTTGTCTAGCTTCAACTTCCAGCCTTTGCTAGACCTTTGACTTCTAGATTGAAGAGCCCGATATCAAAGTTTTGTTCCCCAGGCAGGTACTTATACACTTAAATACTGGTAAATTTCCCCAGGTAGATGAGCCCTTAGTGTGTTGATTTCCCTTCCTAGATATTTCATCCTTCGCACTTCCACTTCCTTTAAGGTTTTCTTCCTTCTCCCTGTTATGAAACTAACAATGGAACAATGGCTTTCCCCTCCTCCTCCCCACACCTTATTTTGCGCAGCCTCTGGAAAGCTAGGTCGAGTTTTATGAGTGAGTTTTATATACATATTGGGCTGTGGGAACAATTATTTCTCCCCATAAAACCCAAACTGACATGCAGTGGTTTGTTTGCTTTGAGCTTGATGACTTTTAATGAGACACCAGAACCGCTGTGCTGGAAAAATTGCGCCTTTCTATGGGAGTGTAATACTAATGATCCCTGTGCTAAGCTGATCCAAACTCAGACTCTCCCCTCCCCCCCGCAGGGCTATAATTAGGGTCTGATTGCCACACAGTCCCCTCCAAGTCAGTGTTAACTCATGTCAGGAATTTTCTCGCTCTCCGTTTACTTGTACTGGTTTTAAGTGCTGGAATTAGTTGGGAGGAGGGTGGGCACCCGTGGTTGTTAAATATCCCAAGGCACTTTTCCCAAAAGTCAAGGTGTTAACCCTGGTGTCCTGGCCTGTATCCAGCTTTGGTAATTACATTCTGCCTACCTAACTTCCCCCCCTGTGGTTCCAGTTGCGAATGGTGTTGCTATCTGAAGATGTTGCATGGGGTTGCCTTGTGCAGCTGTGTGCTGTCCTCACCAGAAGTGGCTGCATTTCAGCAGCCGGTGAATGAGCCCTGATATGCAGCTTGGCACCTGTCACGGAGTATAGGGGAGTCCGGCTCTGCACCCCTCTTCCCCGGAGTCACTGGGAGTCTCAGCCAGCCAGTAGAACAGAAGGTTTATTAGAGATGCCAGGAACACAGTCCAAACAGAGCTTGTCAGTACATCCAGGACCCCTCAGCCGGGCCCTTCCGGGGGGCAGGGAGCTTAGACCCCAGCTCGGGGCTCCCTGCATTTCACCCCACAGCTCCAAACGGGGCAGGGAGGCCAGACCCTGTCTGCCTCTCTCCCCTCCTCTTCCCAAGCCAGCTCCAAACTGAAACTGTCCAGCCCCTCCTCCCCCTTTGTCTCCTTCCCGGGCCAGGAGATCACCTGATCCCTTTGTTCCAACACCTTCAGCTCTTACCTTTGCAGGGGAGAGCCCGGGGCCATCGGTTGCTAGGAGACCGAGTGTCAGCCATTCTCTGTGTCCAGGCCCCTCTGTAACAATCATGCACCCTTGTCCCATCATCTAGATACTCAAGCACTGCATAGGGGAAACCGAGGCACCCACACAGTACTCAGGGAAAACATTAACAACAGTCCTAGTTCGTCACAGCACCTTCAGGTGAAAGATGCTTCCGAATGATACTGTGACAAAAACTGGTGGTTTCCTGGGGCTTTTGGAGTTGTGGCCATGCCGCACATTGGGATACCATCAGGAATTCATAGCTTGTAAGGCCAGAAGGGACCATTGTGATCATCTAGTCTGATCTCCTGCGTAACACAGGCCAGAGTGTGAATTAATTAATTCCTGTTTTCAATTAGAGCCTCTCCGGTAGAAAAACACCCAGTCCTGATTTAAAAATTGCCAGTGAGGAATCCATCACAACCCTAGGTTAGTTGTTCCAGTGCGCTAGTGCTTGGATCCTCCTTATTCCCAAAGCGCCAATAGCCTGAGCAAAAGAAGCCACTTCATTAGCCATAACAGTACAGGGCATATGACACACGGCAGAACAGTCCTGATTCCATCCAACAGAGGGCAAGAGGATCAGAGAACTATCCCTGTTCCCCCCGCCTCCCCCCAGCGACAGAGAGATGGGATCTTATTAGTGACTGGAAAAATAATCCCTAGCTCTTCTATAGCACTTTTCAGCAGTGGAGATCTCAAAAGCACTTCACAGTCTTTAAGGTATTTATCCTCACAACCCATCCGTGAAGTAGGGAAATATTATTATCCCCCGTGTACAGGCGGGCAACAGAGAAGAGGCTACATGATATGCCCAAGAAGTCTGTGATAGAGCAGGGAACTGAACCTGGCTTGCCAAAGTCCTGGGCTAGTGCCCTAAGCCCTGGACCATCCTACCCAACAGCTAGCAGGGAGGACAAAGGCAAATCTGACACTGTTATCCCTTCATCTAGCTCAGCTTCCAGCTCCTAACCTGACACAACCAGAGCAGTTTCCAATGGTGCCATTTCGAGGCCACCTCATCTTCTCTCTCCCCTGCTCTTTATACCCTTCAGCCGTCAGCCTCTGGCAGGGCTTCCCCGCCAGCCGGGATCCGGCACTGGCTCCCCGAATAGCGTTTGCCAACTTTAAACTGCCTTTTACTTAATTGTTTCCCTGGCATCCCGTTCCCCTTTCCCCCCAGAGAGGGAGCGAGCCGGGGAAGCTTAAGAGCCCCACTAATGACATAACGTTCCCCGTCGAATTGCACGTGGCGGAAGAGAATGGAGGACAAATTGCTTTCTTCACTTCTCCCTGGTTCCCCTGCTTTCCTCGGCCTCCCCTGCCCCAGCCCCCTCGAGCCGGGCCGAGCCAGAACACTTTAAGTGAAACTCAACGTCCCTTTTTTCAAGCTCATTAAACGCCTTCGCTCAGATGAGTGGATTTGTCAGCGGCAGGAGCGCGGCCGGCTGGGGCTCTCTTTTCCCCCCTTCCCCCCCACTCCCTCCTTCACTCGCTCTTGCTCTCTTTAAGCCTATTTGTTTCCTGTCAGTGCCTGTCTTCAGAGACTCCCCTTCTCCGAAACAAGACGACATTTTAATGGCTTCTGGCACCGGCAGACGAATAACAAAACTCACGTCAACTCTTTGCAGACAGCTCCCCCCATCTCCCGCACTTGATGGGCGTCCCCCGCGGACCTTTCTACTGGCTGTGCTCCGGCCTGCGTCACCTTCTTTCGGCCCGAGTGAGGAGCAGCAGGGCCAAGAGAGACAGATAAAAGCCACGCGGGTTGGGGCAGGGAGGGCCGGCGTGGCATGGGCTTTGGTCCTTCGTACCTGGGCCTGCCCGCCTGCTGCCTTCGCCTCGGATCCTCTCTCTGAATCTTTCATCAGCGCCACGGCCCCCTGAGATGAAATATTTACGAGGCCTGCGGGTTGAGCCGCGGCCAAGTGGCCCCTAACGATGACAACGGGAACATAGCGAGGCTGGCTCCTTTCCCCCTAATTAGGGAGTGGGCTACGTTCCCCAGAACAGAGACTATTTGCGGGGGAGGGGGGGCACTTGGGGTCAGACTCTAGCTTTTGTTTTGTGTGTATGTGTGTGGGGGGGTTCTGAGTCCCCTATCCCCCGCAACCAGAAAATCCTCCAGATGGCCCTGAGTTTGGTTGTGGGGTCACATGCGTTGAATTATAGAACTATAGGGACCTCCCCAGGCTGAAGCAGAACCAAGCAAAGCTATTCTAGGCCAAGCCGGACAGATCTTTGTCTAACCTGATCTTAACAATGTCCAGGGATGGGGATTCCCCATGGAAATGCAGCGGAACAGAAAATAGGAGTGGGACTGGGCTCGGGGGGGGCCCTTTATACAGGGGAGCTGTTGTCACATGGCTACAGTCAGGCATGTGACCTCCAGGGAGCCATTCATAAGGCTAGTCTATTGGCGAGAGCTATGATCAGGAACGGGGTGCTTTGTAGGAGCTAGGAAGGGCTGCCCTAGATTCTGAATCTACCCTGGGGAAAGGAATGTGGACTTTGACTTGAGCTTTCGGACTTTTCCTGGGTTGCTCCTGTGGCTGGACTTGCTCCCAGGCGGCAAGGAGGAGTCGGGAGGGGTGGGTGAGTGTGCGGTGCGGATGATGGGGTATGATGACCGAGCCCTGCCATTATCCAGCTTCACTTTGCACTGGGGTAGATTATTCCTCTGATTCCAGTGAAACTGACTTGCTGTTAATTCCCATCCCCAGTGTGTGCACTCAGAATGGCAGAGCGGACAGACCTCAGCTGGATGTTGGCAGCAGAAAAGGAGCAGAGGATGATGGGAAAAGTCTGTCTGGTTCTGGGGTCCGTGGGGCAGGCTCTGATCTGGGGGAGGGCGGAGGAACAGGTTCTAGTTGTGTACTTTCTGGCTCTCCTTGGTTATTGTAATGCAGCGGAGAATTGGCGCAAGGATAAATCCGAGCCTGGCTGAGCTCCTGGGGCCCCTCTCTCTGATTCAGGAAGTGCTTGAGGTGACAGGCAGCACGGTTCAGTGGTTAGAACACGAGCTTGGGCGTCGAGGACACCCGAGTTCTGTTCCTGACTCCGAGCGACTTTGGGCAAATCGCGGCCTCTCTCCTGGGCCCATCAATGCAATGAGCTTGGGGCTGAAAACCTTCCGGTGGGTGAACTGAAATAAGCGCCGCCATTGTTACTTTATTTACGGACTGACACACCTGGCCGTCGCTTCCCTTCGCCAGCGGCTGGGGTGCAGCCTCCTCTGGGGGGAGCCACGCCAGCAGGGGCGGAATGCTGGATCCAGCTGAAACGGAGCAGGGGGCGTGTAGAGAGGCCGGACTGGATTTGGCAACAGCCCTGATTCTTGCCACAAGTGCCAGGGGATTTTTCCTAGTCCTGGGTGCTCAGGGCATGAGCTCACTGGTTGCTTGGCAATCGGGGGGTGTTGGCATTAAAAGCTCCTTCCCTAGCCCAGGAGCAGCAGCCCTGCTGGGAAAGCGGGGACCCTGCTTCCGGCTGGCAGTCTCGTTAGGGGGGCTCCTCCGCTGCATGTGCTGGAACGGGGGCCCCTGAGGAGCTTTCTTGGGGGTTGGACATGGCAGGCAGCCACAGCGCTGGGCAGGGAGCAGGCCGGGGGAGGCAGATGGTCGGCTCTGGCATGGTAGCCAGGACATTTGCAGACTGCACTCTGCATCCCCCCTCCCCTTCCCCTTCATCCTCCAAACAGGCGGCAGCTCCCAGGCTTTGGAGCCAGGATCAGCCTTCTGGTGCCCCGAGAGAGCCCGGATCCCAGCACCTCCTGGGGAGCCAGCCTGCCCAGGCTCCGAACCCCAGCTCCCCAGGAAGCCAGCGCTCCAGTGGCCTGGGCTGCCGTCTGCAGGGAGCGTGCAGCCAAAGGCGAGGTGGGGGCGGGGGAGCTGGAATTTCCTCACTCCCTTTGCGTGGTGGGAGCGTGGCCGCTTCGGGGCGCGCCAGAGCTAGTAGTGCCCTCAGCAAGGCACGCGTCTCCTCCCCCCACAATGCATCAGCCCTGTCGGGTGGGGGGCGGGGCGGGTCCGTCTCCGTGGCCCTTATCAGTGTAAGCATCCAGCTATGTGAGCCCACCGGGCCCTGATCTGACTAAACTCTGCTGTAGTACAGGAGTGCTTAGAAGGCCTGACTGAGATCAGACCCTGACCGAGATCAGGCCCCCCTTGTGCCCGGTGAGGCACAGACCCCTAAGATCAGGCCCCCCTTTGTGCCAGGTGGGGTGCAGACCCCAAAGGAGATCAGGCCCCCTTTGTGCCAGGTGGGGCACAGACCCCAAAGGAAATCAGGCCCCCTTGTGCCTGGTGGGGCACAGACCCCAAAGGAGATCAGGCCCCCTTGTGCCCGGTGGGGTGCAGACCCCAAAGGAGATCAAGCCCCCCTTGTGCCAGGTGGGGCGCAGACCCCAAAGGAGATCAGGCCCCCCTTGTGCCCAGTGAGGCACAGACCCCTAAGATCAGGCCCCCCCTTTGTGCCAGGTGGGGTGCAGACCCCAAAGGAAATCAGGCCCCCCCTTGTGCCAGGTGGGGCGCAGACCCCAAAGGAGATCGGGCCCCCCTTTGTGCCAGGTGGGGCGCAGACCCCAAAGGAGATCAGGCCCCCTTGTGCCCAGTGGGGCACAGACCCCAAAGGAGATCAGGCCCCCCTTGTGCCCGGTGGGGCACAGACCCCAAAGGAGATCAGGCCCCCCTTTGTGCCAGGTGGGGTGCAGACCCCAAAGGAGATCAGGCCCCCTTGTGCCCGGTGGGGCGCAGACCCCAAAGGAAATCAGGCCCCTCTTGTGCCAGGTGGGGCGCAGACCCCAAAGGAGATCAGGCCCCCTTGTGCCCGGTGGGGCGCAGACCCCAAAGGAGATCAGGCCCCCTTGTGCCCGGTGGGGCGCAGACCCCAAAGGAGATCAGGCCCCCCTTGTGCCAGGTGGGGCGCAGACCCCAAAGGAGATCAGGCCCCCTTGTGCCCATGGCCGAGCTGAGGGCTGGGCCGTGCTGGAGCTGGAATGGGTTGTTAGCTCTGATTCGATAGTGGGCTGAAAGCAGAAGTGGAGCCAGGGTGGGGCAAGGGGCGAACTGCCCAGGTACCTCCCTAAGGTTGCAGACGGGATCATGCTCCGGGCGGCTTCCTCCCCCTGCACCTCCCGCCGCCGCGGCTCCACGTCCGGTTTTAGCACGTTTGCGCAGGCAGAGCTAGGTGGGCATGTCTCCTCGAAGTGGCAGTTCCATCCTCCAGCTCCCGTGTAGACGTACCCGCCGACAGAGACACGGTCCCTGCCTGGAAGAGCTTAGCAAGTGAATAAACAAGACAAAGTGCGGGAGGGGAAACTGAGGCACAGAGTGGGACAGTGACTTGCCCAAGGCCACCCAACAAGTCAGTGGCCGAGCCAGGAACAGACCCCAGGATCTGTCCAGGTCATTACAACCACGTCACACCCCCCCCCACCCCACATAAATATGTTCCCCACGGTTTGGCCTTGCTCGGAGCCTCCCGGTGACAAATCACTCCTCGGCTGGAAGTGACGTCACCCTCCTAGATCCTGTGTGGCCCCCTCGCCAGCGGCGTGGGCTCCGAGCCCATGGCCCCGTGCCCGTGGCCGAGCGTGTTTACTCCCCCACGGGCCGCGCTGTACGCGCCGCTTCCTGCCAAGCCATCCAGGCAGGTGTCAAGAGGCCGCTGAACAGAGATGGCCACAGGACAAGGGGGCGCCGGGCGGTGTGTGGGAATTGGGGAGCAAACAGGATCACAGGGAGTGTGCGGGGGGGGGAGCATGGAGTCCTGCACGCACAAATAAACGCCCGGCTGGGGGAGGGGGCATCCCGTCTGGACGGCATCGGTCCCATTGTCTTGGCTGATGTGTTTGCGTGGGCCTGTCCCAGCCCCAGTGCTTGGTGTCCTGCTGCTGGGAGGACCAGCTAGGGCAGGGATGGGGTGAGGGGCTGTGTATCCCAGAGGCGTTGGGAGGATTTCTGGGGGGTTCATTAGACACGGGGTGATGGGGGGCGGCAGAGTTCAGGGTGAGCTTCTCAATGCAGCCCTGCGAGTGCATCCTGATCCTGACCCACAGCCCACCCCCACCCCTCGCTATCCCAGCCCCGAGCCCCACACCCAGCTCTGCCGGTGCCCCTCACTCCCGACCTGCAGCCCCCGCTGTCCCAGCCCTGAGCCCCACACCCAGCTCTGCCGGTGCCCCTCACCCCCGACCCGCAGCCCCCGCTATCCCAGCCCTGAGCCCCACACCCAGCTCTGCCGGTGCCCCTCCCCCCCCACCCGCAGCCCCCGCTGTCCCAGCCCTGAGCCCCACACCCAGCTCTGCCGGTGCCCCTCACCCCCGACCCGCAGCCCCCGCTATCCCAGCCCTGAGCCCCACACCCAGCTCTGCCGGTGCCCCTCACCCCCGACCCGCAGCCCCCGCTGTCCCAGCCCTGAGCCCCACACCCAGCTCTGCCGGTGCCCCTCACTCCCGACCCGCAGCCCCCGCTATCCCAGCCCCGAGCCCCACACCCAGCTCTGCTGGTGCCCCTCACCCCCGACCCGCAGCCCCCGCTGTCCCAGCCCCGAGCCCCACACCCAGCTCTGCCAGTGCCCCTCACCCCCGACCCGCAGCCCCAGCTGTCCCAGCCCCGAGCCCCACACCCAGCTCTGCCGGTGCCCCTCACTCCCAACCCGCAGCCCCCGCTATCCCAGCCCTGGAGAGATTGGAACCAGGATGGCAGGGGGCTGCTGGCAGAGAGGCTGCAGCGGAGAAGGCAGGAATAACAGTGGCAAAGGCCATAGAGGTCTTTAAGGGGGCTGGGAGGATGGGCCGGTGGGTGGCCGGGGCATGTGTAGATTCATGGTGTCGCCGCAGCGGGCCGGCCGCAGCACCCTTTGCTCTTCAGTGCAGCAGATGCCGCAGCCTTGACTGCCGAGAGGGGAGTTTTCCTAGCGCCCGTTGTTCACTCCCAGGCCCCGGCGAGCTGGGGCGTGGGCCTTGGTTAACGCTGCTCCTGGCACACAGCTCCAGAGTGGGGGCTGCCCGCCTGCCCCATGGGGATGGGGGAGTTGGGGGGCCAGCCCCCCCCCAATCCTTTCCCTAAGCTTCACCCTGCAGGCAGGGAGTGGGGCCCTGTGTTAGACGGGTCAGACAGGACGCTCGCAATGGTCACGTCTGGGCTTTTCCTCCCCCCCTCTCCTCTGCACAGCTCCTCTTCATCCTCATCCTCATCCTCAGCGCTGAGCTCCGTCCTGCTGAGCCTGGACCCAGCCCCACTTCTCCCCCGGGTGGAGGGAACCGGCCCCGCACACACGGCCCCCCTCTGAATCCAGTCCGAGCCCTTCTCCTCCCTAATCCAAGCGAGTGAACAGATGGGTGGGATCCTCTCCGCGGCTGGCACCGCGGCAGATGGCATTAGCTGGCACTCTGTCACCTGGGCGCCTCCATCCTGCCGCGGATTCTTCTCCCAGCCAGGCTTGGCTACAGAGGACTCCATTCCTGCTGGGGGTGGGGGAGAGGGAGAGGCCATCCAAGCTGCCGGGGGGCCCATCCACGGGTGCCTGGCGGCACCCCGCCACCAGGGGAGAGGGAACGCCAGGCCTGGCACGCCACGCTTGAAGGATCCATGTCTCGAGGACTCCTGTGCGGGATGCTCCATGTGGCTTGGGGGCTTCTCCGAGCTGCTCTGTGTCCCCTGGCCATTGTTTTGATTGGGTGAGTCAGGGATGGGGCCGATCTGCTGAGTTTCAGAGCCGGATCCCTGCCCCCGCAGGCCTTGATACAGCGCCAGACCCTGCCGTAGTCTCCCGCTCTCCCGACTTGGTCCTGCCGTGTTGGGGCCCCACCCCAGAAAGCGGGGTTCAGACCCCTCAGCCTATGGAATCACCTCCCGCTCCCAGATGTCCCCTCTCCAAGAGCCGGCCGTGTCACAAGACGTGACCCCAGGCTCAGATTCCATAGCAGCAGGCTTGTGGGGCCGCAGGACGCCTGGGTTCTCCCCACCGCCTCCAGGGGCTGTAAGCCACCCCTGTGATTAATGGAACTGGCCACTGGATGTCACTGTGGAGCCGAGGGTGGGGGGAGGGATAGGAGGAGGAGGAGAGGATCGGAGTCCTGAGATCTGGGAGTCTGTCACTGCTTCTCGCTCTCTGGGAGGGCAGGGCATGAACCTTGGGCCCAGGGATCAAATGGCTGCATGAGGAGCAATAACGGGGCAGTCGGAACATGGGATAGCCTGGTCCCTGTTTTATAGATGGGGAAACTGAGGCACAGAGAGGGGCAGTAGCTTGCCCAATGCCACCCCACCAAACAGAGGAAGGACTAAAACCCGGGAATATTGACTCTCATCCACTGGACCCCACTCCCCTGCCAGAGCTGGGAAAAGAACCCAGGAGTCCTGACTCCCAGCCTGCACTCTGCTCTAACCACTAGACCCCACTCCCCTGCCAGAGCTGGGAAAAGAACCCAGGAGTCCTGACTCCCAGCCTGCACCCCGCTCTGACCACTAGATCCCACTCCCCTCCCAAAGCTGGAAATACACTCCCAGCCTCCTGCTCTAAGCACTGGACCACACACCCTTCCTGAAATGGCAACAGACCTCCGGGTTCCTGCTGCCCCATCCTGCACTCTGAGCACTAGGCCCCTGTGGGAACAGAACCCAGCCGTTCGGAGGCCTGCTCCTGTCAGTACTCTGGGATGTAGGCAGGTCCCTCTCAAAGTGCTTCTCCTCTTCCCCCAGCGCCGGCCGCACTGAATCTCGGCAGAGCTGGCCCGGGGACTGTTCCATATTCGCAGACAATCTGTTTGCGCCCATCTGGTGAAGTTGTAGCCCGTCTTTCTCCCTCTCCGCTCTCCCCCCCAACAGAAATAGTCTCAGGTGTTTAAATATCCCAAGCCATCTGACTGGCAATAACCAGCCAACAACCACTTGCTCACGAGACCTGACTCCTGGGCTTCTAACAGCTTCCAGACAGGTCAACAAAACCTTCCCCTAACTCTGTGGTGATGGTCTCCATGTCTTCTACAGGCCACTTGGTCGTCTCCTGCCCCACTCCCCTTCTCCTTTTAGGGGTCATGGGTCACCAGGTGCAGCCAGTTCCCTCTAGTCCCATCACGTCTGCTTGGCGATGTGTCTTCACCCTGAAATCCGCCTATGTATCCTGGGACAGCTGGGGGCCTCCGGCTCCAAACAGAGATGTGGGTGGGGGCGGTGTATCTCAGCTCGATTCCCCCAAAACGGAAGCACCCAAGCTCAGCGCCCGCTTTTGGAAAACACTGGCCCTGGTTAAGCCAATCCTCTTGGAGCGATATGAAAAGTAGTCCCTGGGCCGTATGTCAGTAAAATCCAAAACCGGTTTAAAAAGAAGTTTTCTTGCGTATCAAGTGGTGTGGACAGACTGCCTTATGGAAGGGGAGAAAGTGTTCATTGACATGGGTTTGGGGTGGACTGACTGTTTCATTTGCCGCTTTGCTACTTGAGTAATGTGAACATTGCATTCTCTCTCTCTCTCTCTCTCTATCCCCACACACCCCATCTATCTATCTATCTATCTATCTATCCCCATCCACCCCCTGTATCTATCTATCTATCTATCTATCTATCTATCTATCTATCTATCTATCTATCTATCTATCTATCTATCTATCTATCTATCTCCATTTACACCCATCTCTCTCTCTCTCCACACTTCTGTCTGATCTATCTTTCTACCTCTCCACACGCACATATCAAACTAACAACCAATATTGCCCCTGTATAATGGACTTTGAATCAGTTACTCCATACACAGGCCGCACAAACCAACCCATGTAGCAGCACGTAGGGAGGACTCTCTGCGAGTGGTCAGATGTGTGGGTCTCACTCTGAAGCTGGGCATGGGGCTGAGTGGCTCAGTACAGGCCCTAAGCCCTGCTCTGTAGACACCCCTGACCACTCGGGACAGCGGCTGATGTGACATATTGATCCATCAGTCCCACTCAGTGTCCCACTCAGTGCTCCACTCACAATTTTGCTGTATGTTGGGCGTTGGCTGAGAGACAGTCCATCTGCTGCTCTTGTGACACCACTGGGCCCGATGCTGCTCCCGCTGAAATCAAGGGGCCCGATTCTGGTCCCCGTTTTGTAAACGGGGAGGAACTCTAGCGAAGGCAGTAACTGAGTGGAAGAGCTGCCTCCTGGGCAGTTTTGCTAAGGGAGAGAGCTCGTGAGGCAGGATGGTGCAGTGGTTAGGGGGGCTTGCCTGGGAGGTCAGATACCTGGGTTCAATTCCTGTGGGTGAGTCCTGTAATCTCTCGGGCCCAGCTCCTCCAAGGAGTTAGATGCCAAACTCCCACTGCCTGTGCGGATCTGGGCCTCCATTTTCCGTCCCTAACTTGTGACTTCCGGGGGAAGCAGAGCGCAGTAAGGATGCTGAGGGGCTTGCTGTTTGGAATGTGGACTGGGAGGAGGAACTCAAGGGCAGTCTTGCTGCGTAGGAGCGCTGGGTGGGCTGAGGTTTGCTCTTGGAATGATAGCATATCCCTCAAGGGGCTGATGAATGGGGATGGTACTAGCGTTAACGGTTTGTCCTGCTCAAAGCACCTTCCAAACCTTCATTGAGTCTCGCCAGCCCCACTGAGAAGAAGGTCAGTGTCAGCCAAATTTCACAGAGGGTGGGGAAACTGAGGCTGGGCAAATAAGGTGTCTGACATTGTGTGAGTCAGCAGGAGAACCCAGGAGTCAAGTTCCATACTTTAACCACAAGATCCTACTCCTATCCCAGATCTAGGGATAGAACCCAGGAGTCCTGACTCCCAGCCACCCCTGTTCTAACCACTGAATTCCACTGCCTTCACAGAGTTGGGAACAGAACCCAGGAGTCCTGAACGGCCTACTTATATTTGAATAGGAGGTACATTTAAAGGCTATTCTTTTACATTCAACTTGTGGAACTCTCTGCTGCAGGAAGTTATGGACTCAAATATAGTGACTGGGGAGTAGGAAGGGCTGGGGCTGGGTCTTTGAATAACACTTGTAGCTATAGATGTTCAGGGCATAGGCTGATCACCATAGTGACTGGGGTGGGGGGAATTCTCCTTCGAAGCTGCACCCAGCATGTCATGTGCATTGGGCAGGGGTCATTGCCTTCCTCCGAAGCATCTGGGTTGGCTACTGCAGAAAGCCTGATGGTGAAAATGAACATGGCGGGAGATGGGAGGTTACACTGGAGAGACCCATCCAGCAGGTTGTGGGACACTGGGCTGAGTGGATCATGGATCTGACCCAGGGTGACAGGGAGTGCGTGTCGGGGAGGGGGGAAGTGTACCACAGTAGATGGTGTGTCCAGTGCAGCAGAGAGGGGGCACTGAGGGAATCTATCTATCCCCAAATACCACTGTCTCTCTCTCTATCGTATGACTCAGTGCAAGCAGAGGGGAATTCAGAAGAGCTCTCCGACCCCTTGTGTTCAGTGGGTCCCTCTGCCTTTTACGTCACTGATATGAGGACCCATCTGAGGCCCCAGACCCTGCGGCTCCCTGCTCCAGAGCCTTCCCCACCCCCCTTTTGTGCCGCGCCCACCTTGGAAGCTGAGCAATGGCTCAGTAATGACTACTTTGGGAGAGAGAGAGATGGGGGGGGGGGGCGGGGAGGGATGCAGGTGGCATCAGGGCTGGCACGGTGGCAGTTAATCAGGTTTGCCAGCACCATCTGTCAGAATGTGAGCATCTGGGAGTCAAGGTGACCCTGTCACCCTTCGTTAGAATTACGAGCTTGGCATCTGTATTAAACTGCAACCAGCCGCCGCAGCAGTGCAAATGCCCGGCTGGGGGAGAAGCGAGCCGCTAGCTCAGCTGGGCGACTTGATAAATGGAACTAATTTGATCTTAATAATTCACTGATTCACGACTGCCAAAGGGTCTGCACTCCCTTTCAGCGCGTCGCGCTCAGCGCCACCCCCGCCCCGGCCCCCCCGCTCCAGATTGGTTTGGAGGAGCGCTTTGCTCATCACTGCCTAGCACAGATGGCCTTTCTCTTGTGCATTGGAAGGAGGGGTTGGTTGTCCCCCCACCCCCCATTCCCCCCGCACCGGTGTTGTTTTCTGCACATGGAGGGAGGGGGAAGGGACGACGGAGGACAAGGCAGCAGGTGTGAGAGCAGAGCCCCCTGCACCTGGGCGAGGTGATGGAAGGCGCCAGGCTGCCGTGCCGCTGCCGTTGGAAGCGGCTCCTGCTACCCCTCCCCAGCTGACGTTGGAACCCGATCTTTACTTTTTATGTCTCTCAACCTGCTCGGTGCCCCCGTCTGAGTCTGCGGGGTAGCCTGACTGGCTGGCTGTCCTAACACAGCATCGAATGGCGGGTGTCTAGCTGTGTACAAATGTTGTACTCAAAGTACTATGCAGGATCTTTTCAAGGGGATTAAGGCAAAACGCCACATTTATTAGTAATACAGGTATCAATCAATACTCTAGCATATGCATATGATATATATATCACACTCATGCACTCACACACACACAAACACACTCTGTCTTGCTGTTGTTACCAACTGGTTGCTGCCCTTAACTGCACTGGCCAGGTGAGTTAGAGGGGGGAGGGGTGGAGCCGGGCTTCTGCCGATCCGGATCGATGCTCCGATGGTGACAAGAGGAGACCCGGGGTCCTTCTGCCAGACACCTCACTTTTATAGCAGCTTCCCTCTTATGCAAATTCACTCCAGATTCAAACTCTGGGTCTGTGTCCCTTGGTCTTTGTGCTGCTTTTCTCTGGGTGTTGTCCCCAGGCTGCTCAAAGAGGGTGTTACCTAAAGAAGGTGCTTGCTTCTAATCCCCAAGGCCGTCAGTATGTCTGCTCTTCTTTGCCACTTGATTGTTCTTTGATCTGGCTCCCATCCCCTCTCCAACTGTTGCAGTGTCTGGAGGTGGGTTTCTTCCAAGCCTCACTCATTCACACCTCATTCAGTCAATAGGGCAATTGATTACAGAGTGGGGGGAAGATCTTATCCTACTAGCAAACAGAAACATGCTTCTTCTACTTTAACTATACTGTCCTTAGGGGCTAATACAAAGTTCTCATATCAAAGAGGGATCTAATACAAAATGGGGATCTAATACAAAGTTGTATGAAAATAGAGAGGCACAATGCCAAGTCATATAAATACAAAATAGCACAATGCAAGATGCAATGTCATAAAGATAAAGATACTTAATACAAAATGACACAATGCAACATCATAAGGATTCATAACAATGCAACATCATAAGGATTCATAGAAATACTTAATACAGAGATTTCTCTCTACACATACTAAAAGGGGATCTATCTATCTATCTATCCCCATACACCCCCTCTATCTATCTATCTATCTATCTATCTATCTATCTATCTATCTATCTATCTATCCCCATACACCCCCTCTATCTATCTAATCTATCTATCTATCTATCTATCTATCTATCCATCCATCCATCCCCATACACCCCCTCTATCTATCTATCTATCTATCTATCTATCTATCTATCTATCTATCTATCTATCTATCTCCATACACCCCTCATCTATCTATCTATCTATCTATCTATCCCCGTACACCCCCTCTATCTATCTATCTATCTATCTATCCCCATACACCCCCTCTATCTATCTATCTATCTATCTATCTATCTATCTATCTATCTATCTATCTATCTATCCCCATACACCCCCTCTATCTATCTAATCTATCTATCTATCTATCTATCTATCCATCCATCCATCCCCATACACCCCCTCTATCTATCTATCTATCTATCTATCTATCTATCTATCTATCTATCTATCTATCTATCTATCTATCTATCTATCTCCATACACCCCTCATCTATCTATCTATCTATCTATCTATCCCCGTACACCCCCTCTATCTATCTATCTATCTATCTATCTATCTATCTATCTATCTATCTATCTATCTATCCCCATACACCCCCTCTATCTGTCTATCTATCTGTCTATCTATCTAGCTATCTGAGGGATTTGCACTGCTGTCTAGCACCATGGCAGCTGAGCTGCCTTCCACACACAGTAGCTTGGCAATAGCGCGGTCCCATCGCATCTCGGTCCCTTCTCCCTTTCTGGGCTAGGGAAGTTTCGGGTTCAGACAGGTTGTGTTTGTGATCCGCCTGTCAGGAGATGTGCAGCTTGGTACTGGAGGATCTGTCAGTCTGGTGTCAGGGGGTCTCCACGCCGTGTAGGGAGGAATGGGTCTGTTTGGCTCTTTCGGGGGGATGTTGCCAGGGAGTCTCTCCATCCAGCTCACATTAACGTTGTGGTTCAGGCTTTACCCATGTCCCTAAATCAGAAGCTGTAAAGTTATGGGCCCCGTGGGCTGAGCTCCCCGGTGTGATCCCTTCGACAGAAGCCCCATGGGCGTGTGGCTCACACTGCCGCTGTTTGGACCGGCCGAGACTGACCCCTTTCACCTGCCCCGCTCCACCTGACTGAGCAGGGGTGGACGGGGCGGACCGAAATTTCACTCCTCGTCAGAGGCCCACCCACTGAGCATACTGGATGTGAAGTGTGGAGATCTGGGATCTGGTAGAAGCAACCCCACACCGGGGCCTGTGTGAGTGGCTTTTTTTGCCAACAAGCTGGTCTGGGTCCGGGCTGCACACCTGCGGGTCCCTGTTCGGTGGCAGAGAGCAGGCGTGTGTGTGTCATGCCGAGTGCCTCTGCCACCCGTGTGGCTCCCTGGGTCAGAAAAGAAAATAACGTCCCCTCCGAATGGGTGCGTTGGTCCCTTCCCGAGGCTTAGCACCACCCCATCCCTCCTGGAGGAGGATGCTCCACGCCCGAGAGTGTCACGCTGTCCCTGCTCAGAGCACAGCGACACGGGTCAGGCGCATTCCCCCACTTGGGGGGAAAACGTCCGGGTCGTTGGGATTTTTTTCTCTTTGTGCTCAGATGACTCTGAACCCGGCCCGGGGGCCGGTGTTGCCAGCTTCACCGACTGGCCGAGGCAAACCCAGTTCCTGGCTGAGCCCCGGCGGGACGTCCAATTCCAGGACGTGTTTTATTTGCGCCGCCGTTTGGGGCGGGCAGGGTGGAGGGATGGGGCCAAACACCACCACTGAGACGAGGTGCTGGGAACGGAGTGGTCCTGTACCTGGCCATCGGTCGGTAGAGTGCGAGAGATGGACGGGGAGGCACATTTCTCTTCCCGGTGTCCCCTGAGTCCCGTTACCCATGACACCCCCAGCGGGAGCTGCTGGGAGGGTCCTGCACTGCTGCCCTGGGCCCCTGCCTGTTGCTCCCTCCCCAAATCACTCACCAACCCGTGGGAGCGATGGCTTGTCCTGGCAAGGCCGGGTCCCCTGCTCAGGCTGAGCACCAGGGGGCGCCCTTGCCCAGCACTTTGTGGCTGGCGCAGCAGGGTTTGGGCCGTGGGAAGCAGCCATTTCCCGCAGCAGGATGGGGACTGGGGGGGGGGGGGGTGCAAGCTCCCAGCTGCTCGCACCCTGCTTTCAGCTCCTCTCTGCCCCCAGAGTGGGGAGGGCGGGGGATCCCCCCGGAGGGGGGAAAAACTGCCTTGCGAAGGGGCATCCCTAGCCTGCAATAGCAGAATGTGCGGCTCAGCTCTGACCAGCCCTCCCTCGTTTGGGGGCTGCGGGTCAGGACTGAGGGGCACCAACAGGACTGGGGGGCCAGGGAGCCCAGGGCTGGGCCAGCAGGGGGCTGCGGGTTGGGACTGAGGGGCACCAGCAGAGCTGGGGGGTCAGGGAGGCCAGGGCTGGGACAGCAGGGGTGTGTGGATTGGGATTGTAGGGACCAGGAGATCAGATGGGTGGGAGCCCGGGGCTGGGATATCAGGGGCTGCAGGTTAGGGTTGTGTGGGACTGGCAGAGCTCTGCAAGGGAACCTCTCCTAATCTCCTGGTTTTGCTCTGGTATGGGCCTTGCCGGCCATTTGCCAGAATCAACCAGTTCCTTGTTTGATCCGATTTGTCTCGATCCAGTTGCCCCACGGAGCTCATCCAATGGAAATCACTCGCTGGGGTGGGCGGGGTGCTGCTATTAAATACCCCTCCTGTCTGGCATGCCCTGAGCTCCAAGCTGCCAGGTCCCTGGCATTGCTAGCACAGTGTGGAGCCGTCCCCACAATGCCAGGCCTGGATGGACAAGGTGCCCCCTTGCGGAGAAGGACTCTTGGCTCGCGATGGGTCTTTGTTCTTGACAGGGCTGCTCAGTGCCCAGTGAGGTGTGAGTCTGTATCCATCTCAGCCCAGCTCTGATAACTGGAGCCTGTGGGGCAGCGGGAGGGGGCTGGGCTCCCGCAAGCTTTGGGGAGAAGGTAGCTGGGTGTGTGGGTGTCAGAAGCCATAGTGGAAATGTCCCTGTGTGCTAAGCTAACGTGCCCTTGCCACAGACCAGGCTCTGCACAGACTGGCTTGAGGGGGACAGAGATCGGTCTGGTAGGGGGCGTAATGTGGAGACCAGCGCTGCCTGGCGTGGGGTGATCTGAGACTGGCTCAGCCCAGCGGGTGGAGGTGGGGGTTCATCGCCCCGCCCAGCTCAGCTTGACCCCGTACCTGTGGCTGTACCTTGGCTCTCACTCAAGGAGCAGCGGAAGATGCTTCCTTCCTCCCACCCCGTGCGTGCTGCTCATCCTTCCTGTTGCTTTCCCTGTCTGCGTTCCCTGGGGACCCATCCCAGCCCCTGAGCCTCCATGCCACGGTGAGTGATGAAACCAGCTGGCAGTCGCCCAGAGGGGCCATGGGAAATCCCTGTGCCCGTGGCTGGGGCTCCTGCATGGGGATGGGTGGGGCTAATGCTGCAGGACCTCTGGTCTATTTCAGTCCCCTTTCGACTTCCTCAGCTCCCCCCACCCCGCAATCCTGCCCCCTTTTGGCCTGAAATTTCTCCTGCCCAGGCTCCCGGCCGAGGGGAAATTTCTCCTGCCCAGGCTCCCGGCCGAGGGGAAATTTCTCCTGCCCAGGCTCCCGGCCGAGGGGAAATTTCTCCTGCCCAGGCTCCCGGCCGAGGGGAAATTTTCCCTGTCCAGGCTCCCGGCCGAGGGGAAATTTCCCCTGTCCAGGCTCCCGGCCGAGGGGAAATTTCTCCTGCCCAGGCTCCCGGCCGAGGGGAAATTTCTCCTGCCCAGGCTCCCGGCCGAGGGGAAATTTCTCCTGCCCAGGCTCCCGGCCGAAGGGAAATTTCTCCTGCTCAGGCTCCCGGCCGAGGGGAAATTTCTCCTGCCCAGGCTCCCGGCCGAGGGGAAATTTCCCCTGTCCAGGCTCCCGGCCGAGGGGAAATTTCCCCTGTCCAGGCTCCCGGCTGAGGGGAAATTTCTCCTGCCCAGGCTCCCGGCCGAGGGGAAATTTCTCCTGCCCAGGCTCCCGGCCGAGGGGAAATTTTCCCTGCCCAGGCTCCCGGCCGAGGGGAAATTTCTCCTGCCCAGGCTGCGGCCAAGGGGAATCTCTCTGCACTTAGAAGGAAATTAACTGGGTCCATTTCAAATTAGACACACAGATGCCACCAGCCCCTGGATTCCCCCTCACCCTGCAAATTGTGTTTGCTCAAGAGGGGTTTGGGGTTTCTGGTGTTGGGCCAGAGGCATTTTCACAGTCACGCATGGGGGTGCTGTGCCCTTCGTAGCCGGCCTCAGCACTCAGCTGCTCCCAGCTTTTTGCATTAAGCGCATTCAGAGTAAGTGCACCCGTACCTGGAGCCGAGCAGGAATACGTAATGCACGTTAAATTCCCGCCCTTCCTTAGTGCGGGTTAAGTGGCGTGTGCAGACGAGGCTCAGGGAGGCGGCAGAGAAAACGGGATTTCTGATCTGCTGGGGATTCCCGCGTTTCGACATTTCTTCTGAAAAAGGACGAGGAGCTGGAATTTCCCATGGAACAAACATTCCAGAAATGTTTGATTCAGAGCAGTGGAAATGTTGCGTTTCGATAAGGTAAAAACGTTTCCTTTCGATCACAGAAACGGCGGGCTGGACAGGATCTCGGGAGGTCATCTGGGCCAGCCCCCGGCACTGAGGCAGGACCAAATATACTTAGACCAGCCCTGACAGGCGTGTGTCCAACCTGTTCTTAAAAGCTTCCAATGACGGGGATCCCACAGCCTCCCTTGGTCACCTGTTCCAGAGCTGAACTAGCGTGAAAGAGAGGGATTTTTTTCCTATTATTGAACATAAATCTCTGTGAGTCGTCTCCTTGACTCGTCTTCCCCTCTGTGGGCATGGAGAACAGCTGAGCACTGTTTAGAACAACCTTTTGAAGACTGTGATCATGTGTCCCGCCCCCTCCAGCCTTCTCTTCTCTAGACTAAACATGTCAAAACATTATACCATGACATACGAAATATACTATATGTTGCACAGAATATTGTGTCATAAAATTAATATTTGGCCTAGCTTGTGAGGCCCTGACACGCACCTGGGTAGCATTTCTCTGCTTGGATGTAATGCAGTAACTTTTGAACAGTGCATCCGATCACTTCCAAAATCTCAGGGAATATTCCAGGCATCCACGGGCAGAGCCCTATGGATATTTGGGGTGTGTGTGTGTGTGGGGGGAAATCAGGAAAACCAAGGGGGGGAAATGGGGGCACACGGAGCCCCTGGCCTCTGATTAGCACAGCCATAGCTTCAGCCACCTCTGTAGTCCTGTATAGGTCAAAGGACCGGTTGATGGCAGAAGTTAGCACCTTGCAGCCTACGCAAGCGCTGCCCCTCGCCCCAGGGGAGTTGAAAAGGTTGGTGCTGTGAAAGAGAAAGCGGAGAAGAAAGAAAAAGGAGAATAAGAATAGTGGGGGGGGAGGGGAGGAGTGGGGGCACACTCACGGCCTCTGGCATAGGGTGGGGCAGAATGGGAAATCCTGCTGTGGAGAGGGGGAATGGGGTCACGCAGAATCACTGGCATGGGGGGAGATGAGGGGATACAGA
The DNA here is from genome assembly GCA_037349315.1 of Chelydra serpentina. Taxonomy (NCBI): domain Eukaryota; kingdom Metazoa; phylum Chordata; order Testudines; family Chelydridae; genus Chelydra; species Chelydra serpentina. The sequence continues at coordinate 211,965 of JBAIAC010000292.1, forward strand.
GCCCCTGGAGTGAGGGAGGGGGGGGAGGATTGCAGGGAGTTCCTGAAATAGAGGGGGATAGGAGAGCGGCACCAGGGAGCTCGGGTGTGGGGCAGTGTAGGGACGCAAGGAAACCTGGCTTGTGGAGTGAGCTTGGCCTATAGAAACAACAAAGTGTGCGACCTCCCCCCGTCTAGTTAGAGCAGGTGGGCTGGATGTCAGGACTCCTGGGTTCTATTCCCAGCTCTGGGAAGGGAGAGGGGCTAGTGCTTAGAGCAGGGTGTGTGGTGAAACTAGGAGCCAACACTTCTTGGTTCTACTCCCAGCTTTGCTGCGACTTGACCTTCAAGCCACCTTCCTGCTCTGTGCCTCAGTTTCCCCCTCTCTAGTATAGCACTAATGAGTCTGTAACAATCCCGTGGCCAGCTGGGAATTTCACGGCAACAGCCAGAGTAGAACCCGGCCCCTTCTGCTCAAAAGCCCGGCCCCCCCTGTGATGGGATCCCCAGGGCACAACCTGGAACTGTGGTGCCGCTGTGCCGCTTTAACTCTGCAGTCTGGGCTGTCTCACCCAGTGCTATGCCAGTGACAAGCAGCAAACCCCTCCAGGCGCTGTGATCACTCAGCCGTCAGCATGTGGAGCCTCACACCCAGCTCGATTGCATGAATGCTCCCTGAGCCACTCCGGAATCATACAAAGAGACTCACCAGCCAGTCACCCAAGCCCTGGCCTTGCACCCCAGAAGTATACCGTCTTACACTGCTCAAGACTCCCTTGGACAGTGCAAGCTCATTAGTTAGTTTGCCACTTCTTCAAAGGCAAGAGGAAATGCCCCAGCCTTTGTAATCTGAGCTGAGATTCCCGGCGCACTTCAACCAAAACCACACTGTTCTAGGTAAAATATAAAACCGATGTATTAACTCGAGAAAGACAGATTGTAAGTGATTATAAGTCGCAGGCATAGAGATCAAAATTGGTTAGCTAAGAAATAAAAATAGAAACACTATCTACATCTAACTTTAACAGACTAAGCAAGGTTTGAATCAAGCAATCTCTCACCCCAACAGATGTCACACGCAGCTCACAGTTCTCAATACACAGGCTGGATTCCCTTCCAGCCTGGGACCAATCTCCCTAGTTCAGTCTTTTTCTTCCAGATGATCTTCCAGGTGTTGAGATGGGGGGAGAGGGTGGGGGGGAAGAGGTCAAGTGATGCCCTTTTATACTTTCTTCCAGCTGCTAGAAAGATCCTTGCCCTGATGAGGGGGTCAGGCAGCCCCCATGGGTCAGGCAGTCCCCATTACCTCTCTAAGGAGCCTCTGGGAGAGTGGATTCTTCTTGATGGGCCATCGACGCCTGTCTGGCCAGTGATGGCTGCTCCGTTGTTGCAGCTGACAGGCCGGCTGTGGTGTCTCCCAGCATACGTCAGTAGCACATACAGCAATACGCCGTAACTCCCCGTACAACGATCGCACAGCCAATCCAACAGGATATTCAGCTTCACCAGATCAAGACTTTTAAACCGATACATCACAAGGCCTGCATTGTGCAAAACACATCATAGCCCTATCACCGTGGTGACTATGGGGGTTCCAGGGTGCTATTCTGAGGTACAGTGTCCTCCCCCCTGAGCTAAAGGAGACTCTCCCTTAGCTGTAAGCTGTACAGGGTCTGGGACACAAAGATGTGCAGTTTGGGTTCCATCCACTAGAGGCCAGTCTCTCCTAAAGAGACTAGTGACTGGGGATTCCTACCGTATTGCTCCGAGATCCTGCCCCTTTTTTGGCTGGGATTGCATGTGGGGTGGGGGTGGGTGAGGCTTGGAGGAGGCTCTGTCCCCTTTTACTTCTTCACCCGCTGGAGCATAAAAAATCCCCCTTGGCTGGGACAGTAGCTGCTTTTGCCCCCGCCCCTCCCTCCCGGCTTTTTAAACCCAGCCAAATCTCCGAGGCTTAGAGCCAAGGTCTCACTTGGGTGGTTTAACCCTTCGCTGGCCCCGCTTGGCTGATCTGTCTCTGCTTTCTTTGGAGTTGAGGAGAAACAGATGGGCTCCTTGCCCAGGGGGTTCAAGGCAGCCTAAGGGGTTTAGGTACCTGAAACCTCATTGGACTTGGGCTCCTTGTGCCCTTACCACCCTTCTAAAATCTCAGCCGCAGCTCCTTGCTGCTGGACCATGCTCTTTAGGGTCACCCGGGGCTGCAGGGGTAGTGGGGTCTAGTGATTAGAGCAGTGGGGAATGGGAGTCATGCAGAACTCCTGGGTTCTATTCCTAGCACTAGGAAGGGAGTGGAGTTCAGTGGTTAGAGCAGAGGGGGCTGGGAGTCAGGATGCCTGGGTTCTGTCCCCAGCTCTGGGAGGGTAGTGGGGTCTAGTGGTTAGAGCACTCCAATTGGATCTTCTTTCCTCTTTGACTGTGGTGTGGGTCAGTCCCCATACATATAATGAGCTTGAAAAGCAAAACTTCAGAAGGGGTGTGACACCTAAACCCCCACCAGCGTGACCCAGGGTAGGTCACATGACTCGGCTACCATGCACCCCCAGACACATCCGCAATGGGCATGCTTCTGGGTCAGGCAGGGGGTTAATATCCCCCTGCCTCCCTGCTTCTGCGCCGAGTAAAGATTATTGCTCCTAATAACCTGCCATTTGGGAAAGTTTGGAACAATAATGAGGCAGCGTAATGGGTTCCATGCCTCGCTCCTGGGCCGGCCAGGGGAAAAACCCGTTTTTAATTAAAGAAAGAATTGAGCGGGGAGCGAGAGAGGTGGCGCGGAAGGAGGTTGTGGGCTGACTGCAAGGGAGACACAAGGCGAACCCTGCTGTGCTGGGGTTCGCCCTTTGCGGCTCCCCCACTAGCCGTGCCGCAAGGGACACTCAGTGGTCCTGCTTCCCTAGCGCCGCCCCGCAGGACAGTCGGGATCAGCAATTTCTGAGGTGTAAGGGCTGCTCATGGTGGAAATCAGAGCGCCCCAATGGGGGCAGGGTGGGAGACGCCGTTGTCATTGTCGTCCCTGTGTTACAGATGGGGAAACCGAGGCAGGGAGCGGCATGGCGACTCACCCCAGCTCACGCAGTGAGTCAGAGGTGGAAGTGGCAACAGAGCCCAGGGGTCCTGACTTCCAGCCCCGTACTCTAACCACTAGTTCATACAGTGGCTTTCTGGGGTGTCTCAGCTTGGGTTGGCCAGGGAAGGTCCCATCCAAAACCTGCTGCTTTCCCCACAAACCTTCATTCTCGAATCGAACCCGAGCCCAAACTCTTCAGAGGTATGAGACGGTCCTGATGCAATTCACTTCCCTCCAGCCCTTCCTGTGTTAATACAGTCCCTGGATCTACAGCCCAATGGTAGATCGGCCCGAGGGCTGCTTGTTCTAAGAACTGCTTCCCACGGCCCCTGGGGAGTAGAGACCAGCCAGAGCTCAGGGCTGTCTGTCTGTCCACGCCCCCGACCCACCCCCACGGGCCCTGGGGAGCAGAGACCAGCCAGCGCACAGGGCTGTCTGTCCGTCCATGCCCCTGACCCACCCCCACCCCCACGGCCCCTGGGGAGCAGAGAACAGCCAGCGCTCAGGGCTGTCTGTCTGTCCACGCCCCCGACCCACCCCCACGGCCCCTGGGGAGCAGAGACCAGCCAGAGCTCAGGGCTGTCTGTCTGTCCACGCCCCCGACCCACCCCCACGGCCCCTGGGGAGCAGAGACCAGCCAGAGCGCAGGGCTGTCTGTCCATCCATGTCCCCGACCCACCCCCACAGCCCCTGGGGAGTAGAGACCAGCCAGAGCGCAGGGCTGTCTGTCCGTCCATGCCCCCGACCCACCCCCACGGCCCCTGGGGAGCAGAGACCAGCCAGAGCGCAGGGCTGTCTGTCCGTCTATGCCCCCGACCCACCCCCACGGCCCCTGGGGAGCAGAGACCAGCCAGAGCGCAGGGCTGTCTGTCCGTCCATGTCCCCGACCCACCCCCACGGCCCCTGGGGAGTAGAGACCAGCCAGAGCTCAGGGCTGTCTGTCCGTCCACGCCCCCGACCCACCCCCACGGCCCCTGGGGAGCAGAGAACAGCCACAGCACAGGACTGTCTCTCCGTCCATGCCCCTGGCCCACCCTCACAGCTCCTGGGCTGGGACCAAGGCGCTCAGAGGACAGGAGGGGGATCAGGGCTAGGGCAGGGGGTTGGGGTGCAGAAAGGGGTCAGGAGTGCAGGCTCCGGGTGGCGCTTACCTCAAGGAGCTCCCAGAAGCAGCGGCATGTCCCCCCTACGGCTCCTATGTGGAGGTGCGGCCAGGCGACTCTGTGCGCTGCCCCGTCCGCAGGTGCCACCTCTGCAGTTCCCATTGGCTGCAGTTCCTGGCCAATTGGAGCTGCAGAGCCGGCGCTTGGGACGGAGCCCCCTCGCTGTCCCTATGTGGAGGAGCCGGAGAGGGGACACACCGCTGCTTCCGGGAGCCACAGCACACATGGAGCGGGGCAAGCCCCGGACCCTGCTCTCCGGCGGGAGCTCGAGGGCCGGATTAAAACGTCTGAAGGGCCGGATGTGCCCCCTGGGCCGTAGTTTGCCCACCCCTGGTCTAAAGGTATGGGGCTGGGAGCCAGGACTCCTGGGTTCTATCCCCAGCTCTGGGGTGGGAGTGGGGTCTAAGGGTTAGAGCAGGGTGCTGGGAGTCAGGACTCCTACGTTCTATTCCTAGCTCTGGTAGGGGAGTGGGGTCTAGGGGGTTAGAATGAAGAAGCGGGGGCTGGGAGTCAGGACTCCTGGGTTCTATTCCCAGCTCTGCAAGGGGGTGAAGCCTAGCGATCAGAGCACTCTGATTGGCACCTCATCCCTCTTGACTCTGGCGTCACTCAGTTTCCCCATCTGTACAATGGGACCGAAGAGTAAACCCTCAAGCTGCTGTGGGAGGGGCATGACCCAGACCTGCTGTGCAGCCCAGAGCCTGCCCGCATGGCAGGTGGGCCTGTCTCCACCACTGTCCTACGACAGTGGGAGCTGAGCTTGACCCTCGGCGGCAGGGCACCCCCCCAGGGCGATTGTCCCCTGCCCCAGTGTGGGCATCCTATGGGCTGCAGCTGCTCCCGCCCCCCGCCGACCTCTCGCTCCCAGCCCTGCGCTGCAGTGAAAGTCTTAAACCGACCCCAAAGTGGAAACACACGTTTCTTCCCAGCTCCTCTCTCCCCCCTCCCCGGCCCCGGTGCTGCGGCGGCCAAGACGCCTTCCAAAAAAACCCCACCGCAGCTTCAGCTGGGCCAGCTCCCGCTGCGAAAACCTGCCTGAACTCAAGCCTCCTCCACACAGTGTTTGCTGCGTGTCGTCTCCCCGCCCGGGGGGTCATTTTGGGGGTGAATCTGCTCAGATCGGCTGACCTTTGACCTCCCCCAGCCTCTCCTCAGGCGATATTTACGAGATCTCTCGGTGTCTTTTAATGGAGGCGACGCATCGAAGGGAGCTATGTGGCTTTCCAGCCCAGCTCCCAAATTCAAACCCAGCCATTCCAAAAGCCTTCTCCTCTCCCAGCTCATATCACACCCCATAAATCTCAGCCCGTGTCATGGCCCCCCCTTACAATCCGAGCGCTCTGTATTTCCCCCGCCACTGCCATTTTTTCCCTCTCAACCTTTCTCTCTCTTTGTTCTTAAGTTTTGCCAATTTTTTTTAAAGGCACATTTTTGCAAATTGCTTCCAAAAGTCTGCAGTTGTAGCAAACACACCCCGGGCTGGGGTTTATTTTTGAATCAGGGTTCATTTTATATCCTCTATATAATATACATTGGAACACAGCGAATGGCTAAGATGTAACGTTTTTCTTGGCGAACGTCTCGACTGGAACTTTGATGGGTTTTAGAGTTTCTTCAAAAGTTTTCATGCAGCTTGGCCGTTCTGATCGCAGCCTGGCCCCAGCTTTCACTATCGGGTCAGAACTTCCCCCAGGCTTTGAATCCCACGTTCTCGTGTGGGTCCACTACAGAGTTACTAGGTAGTCCCAAGATTCACAACTGGACCATAACTTTCCTAGGGACATTGGGACCCTGCCTTTGGATTTGGGCCCGTTCGCTTGAAAAGGTGACCGCTTTTCTTCTCTCCTGTGTAGATTTCTTTCTCTTTGTCTGTTTCCCTGTCCCCAGCTGTGTACTTTTTGCTCTTGTCCCCTAATTCTCCAGCCCAGATCCCGGCCAGGGCCATCCTTAGGCATAGGCAGCATATGCAACTGCGTAGGGCACCTTGACATTTGGGGCACCAAATTGCCCCAAATGTCATGGTGCCCTAGGCAGCTGCGTGCTGCAGCACCAGCCCTGCGACCAGCCCTATCCTTCGGCTGGCCCCACCGCGGGCTGCACCCACTGCAAGGGGCAGGGCCGTCCATAGGGGTGTGTGGGGCCCCGGGACAACTCCCTCCGCCCTGCCTCTTACCCTTCCCCCCTGCCCCGCCCCCGTCCCACCTCTTCCCCCAGTGATCCCGCACTCCCCAGCCCGCTCTACTCTGCTAGCTCCCAGCCGCGGCTCTCCACTTCCCGTCGCCAGTGAGTGCGGGGAAAGGATCACCCACTGCACTCACCAGTGGTGGGAAGCGGAGCGCCGCGGCCCCAGCCCCAGCCATCTCACTCGGGTTGGGGAAAGGACCGCCCCCGGCTCTCACCGGCAGTGGGAAGCGGAGCGCTGCGGCTGGGAGCTGGCGGAGTAGAGTGCTGGGGGGGGATCCCTTCCCCCAAACCCCCTCTCCCAAACCCCCTCACCCGAGCGACACGGCTGGGGTTGGGGTGAGGGAAGCGGAGCAGGCGCCTCCCGGCCCACCGCTAATCCCCCGGGCCACTCTGGGCCTGTGAAGCCCCCAAAAGTGCCCCCCCCCACAGCTCCTGCCTCCCAGACCCTGGGGGGGAGGAGGCCTGGGGTCTCACACAGCCCCCCTGCCGGGGGGGGGGGCTGCGTAGGCCACCCAAATGGCTAGGGACGGCCCTGATCACAGCCCTCTGAAATCTATGGGTCTGAGTCCCTGCTCTGTCAACCCCATTTCGCCCAGGTGTAACAGCCTGGTGAATCGGGCCCAATCGGGTTCTTCTCTGAGTAAGGGGCTATTCAAGGTGAGTACGGGGGAAGGATAAGAATGGTGGTTCCGATGGTCCACTTGTCTGGCCTGGTCGTTTAAGCCATGGACTAGCACTCAGGAGAACCTGGCTTCTATTCCTGACTCTGCACTGGCCTGCTGGGTGACTTTAGGCAAGTCACGGCACTGCTTTGTGCCTCAGTTTCCCCACCCAGCCTTTGTCTGTTTAGACTATGGGCCGTTGTGGGGCAGGGACTGTCCGTGCAGCCCCTCGCACAATGGGGGGCCCAGTCTTGGTCAGAGTCTGGGCAGCACCTGGTACGACGGGGTCCTCAGTCTCGTTTGGGGTCTGTGCAGCGCCCATCTCAGTGAGTGGGGTGGGGGAACTCAGTAGGGGGCGCTCTCCCCTTGGAGTCAGTGCTGGCCCCAATGCAAGCTAGTAGGTGCGGTACTTCAGGGAGTGGGGTGGAGGGCTCAGTAGGGGGCGCTCTCCTCTTGCAGTCAGTGCTGGTCCCAATGCCCCATTGCGGCGCTAGGGGGCGCTGTGCTGAAGGTAGTGGGGTGGGGAGCTAAGTAGGAAATGCTCTCCCCTGGAGTCTGTGTGAACCCAAGCGCAGTGCTAGGGGGCGCTGTGCCGTTGGTGTTACTGCTTTTCTGATGAAAAATAAAATCAGTCTTTGGGGGCCTCAGAGAACCTGGCGTCAGGGTCAGCCCCAGAGTTTTGAACATACGTTGATTTTGCCAACTGTGCTGTTTCAGGTGCATGCCATCCCCTTCTTCACCTCGCATCCTGAATTGTTTCTTGGTGTTGTTCCATGCTGTCGTCTTCCACCCCAGAGGTGGCTGCATTTCGGAGCTGAGTGAAGCAACGGTGATCTAGCTGTCTGCTGGATCCATTCCTCAAGAGGAAAGGCTCCTTGGAGACCTCAGGTAGGAGCCACTCAGGTATATTTTATGCTATAATATAGGATATTATGATTATTAATTACTTATTACAGTAGTACATAGAAGTCCCAATCAAAGCGCAGAACTTGGTCATGCTGGGTGCTGCCCCTGCCCCTAAGAGCTCATCATAAAAATAAGCAAGACAGACAAAGAGAGGTGGGGGGAAACTGAGGCACAGAGCAGTGAAGTGACTTGACCAAGGTCGCCCAGCAGACGAGTGGCAGAGCTGGGAAGAGAACCCAGGTGTCCCTATTCCTAGTCTGGTGTTTGGTCTCTGCTAAGCGACGCTGAACGTGATGAACGAATTAAATGGCTCGCCCATGGCTCATCCTGGTGTTTCGCTTTCGTTGAGTGGGCTCGGGAACGGGAAGGCTAGAAAGAGAGAGGATTGGTGCTTTGTGCACCCCCCCCCCCCCCGCTCTTCATGCGGCTAATTGCCTTTGCAGATCCTGAGTGGACAGCATCCAAAATGCCCTGAAACGGTTGTCAGCTGCAGAGGAGGCTGTGGGGAGGGGGGGGGGGGAATGGGTGGTTGTGTGGGGGTGTGATGAAGAGGACTTTTCAGCCCCCCCCACCACATACAAATGCTGCCGCTCGCTTTTCCGGAGGCCGGCGTGGCTGGTTGTGTAGCCGTGTGTGTGTTTTTGAATTCATTTCCCAAAGAAGATGTAGCATCTTCACACAGCACTTGACTCCTACATCTGTGTTCGCAATATGGCGTCCTGGCACATCTGTTGGCTCTGAGACTTGTAGTGCAAATACAGCCGGCTCTGACCATCTGGAGAGAGGGTTTGGGTTGGTTTTTTTTTTTTTCCCTACCTCCTCTTCTTGTGTGCTGGGTCTGGGGAGAAAAAGCAGATCCATCTCTGGGATAACTGGAGGCATATGGACGTTACTTAAGACTAGCTCCCAGTGCTGGCAGTTCTCTGCTGCCACTGAGCAGAATGTGTTCAGCAGGTTGACGTGCTGTAACTAGCGGCCTTCTTGCATAAACACCTCACACGCACACATATAGATCTGCACACGCATACGTGTACATACAGACACCCCACACGCACACATATAGATCTGCACACGCATACGTGTACATACAGACACCCCCCCACACGCATATAGATCTGCACACGCATACGTGTACATACAGACACCCCACACACACACATATAGATCTGCACACGCATACGTGTACATACAGACACCCCCCACACACGCATATAGATCTGCACACGCATACGTGTACATACAAACACCCCACACACGCATATAGATCTGCACACGCATACGTGTACATACAGACACCCCACACGCACGCATATAGATCTGCACACGCATACGTGTACATACAAACACCCCACACACACGCATATAGATCTGCACACGCATACGTGTACATACAAACACCACACACACGCATATAGATCTGCACACGCATACGTGTACATACAGACACCCCACACACACGCATATAGAGCTGCACACGCATACGTGTACATACAGACACCCCCCACACACGCATATAGATCTGCACACGCATACGTGTACATACAGACACCCCACATGCACGCATATAGATCTGCACACGCATACGTGTACATACAAACACCCCACATGCACGCATATAGATCTGCACACGCATATGTGTACATACAGACACCCCACACGCATGCATATAGATCTGCACACGCATACGTGTACATACAGACACCCCACACGCACACATATAGATCTGCACACACGTACGTGTACATACAGACACCTCACACACACATATAGATCTGCACACGCATATGTGTACATACAGACACCCCCCCACGCACGCATATAGATCTGCACATGCATACGTGTACATACAAACACCCCACATGCACGCATATAGATCTGCACACGCATACGTGTACATACAGACACCCCCCCCACACACATATAGATCTGCACACGCATACGTGTACATACAGACACCCCACACGCACGCATATAGATCTGCACACGCATACGTGTACATTCAGACACCCCACATGCACGCATATAGATCTGCACACGCATACGTGTACATACAAACACCCCACACGCACACATATAGATCTGCACACACATATGTGTACATACAAACACCACACACACACGCATATAGATCTGCACATGCATACGTGTACATACAAACACCCCACACGCACGCATATAGATCTGCACACGCATACGTGTACATACAGACACCCCACATGCACGCATATAGATCTGCACACGCATACGTGTACATACAGACACCCCACACGCACGCATATAGATCTGCACACGCATATGTGTACATACAGACACCTCACACACACATATAGATCTGCACACGCATACGTGTACATACAGACACCCCACACGCACACATATAGATCTGCACACACATATGTGTACATACAGACACCCCACACGCACACATATAGATCTGCACACGCATACGTGTACATACAAACACCCCACATGCTACGCCCCCCCACACTTATACTACACACGTTTGTTAACACCCACCATAACCACAGACATGTATGCATGCACACACTACACCCACCACAGTAAACACATACATAAACACACATACATATACACCCACCTACATGCATACACCTCATACGTAAACATACACCACATACACATTACAGCCATGTACACACCCGCCACCCCACATATGTGTATACACCCCCCCAGCCATACACCCCACGCTGTAACCACATACACAGATGCACACACCATACGCATACAGGTATCCAAACACATGTACATGCACCAAACACATATGCACAGACACACACACACACTACAGCTGCATATATATACACATATAGAGCTATACACCCCCTACACACACATACGTGCACCACACACACAACAGCCACATCCATATACACACGCACACACATATACGCACTCACTACACTCCCCAGCTCCCACCCTCCCAAGCCCCTTGGCAGCCCCAAATGCCCCTGGATCAGTGTTGGCCAATCCACTTTAGATTGTTTGTGTTCCTTTCAATCTGCTCTCCGTCCCCCGGGAGACCTCATTGCCCCAGGCTGGGTCTGGTCGCCCCCACCTGCCTTTAGGTATTGGACAGTGACTGCGGGTTGTGTGTCCCAGCCTCCTGTTGCTTCCACTGTGCTCCCCCACGCTTAGCATCAGCCTTTCCTCCCCTCCCCCACAGCCCAGCAGCAGGCCTTGGCTTGGCGTAACAGACCGGGTATCTTGATGATGGCTGGTGAACAAAGGGGCAGCCATGCTGATGCCCAGTCCCTTTGGAATCTCTGGTGCGCCAATTGGAATGGTGTTTGCAGCTAAGCTGGAATCGATCGATCAATATATCTATCCCCATACACCCCCTCTATCTATCTATCTATCTATCTATCTATCTATCTATCTATCTATCTATCTATCTATCCCCATACACCCCCTCTATCTATCTATCTATCTATCTATCTATCTATCTATCTATCTATCTATCCCCATACACTCTATCTATCTATCTATCTATCTATCTATCTATCTATCTATCTATCTATCTATCCCCATACACCCCCTCTATCTATCTATCTATCTATCTATCTATCTATCTATCTATCTATCTATCCCCATACACCCCCTCTATCTATCTATCTATCTATCTATCTATCTATCTATCTATCTATCTATCTATCCTCCATACACCCCTTCTATCTATCTATCTATCTATCTATCTATCTATCTAGAGCAATTACCATCAGGAAAACCTGTACTCCCAAATGCTCAGTGCAGGCTAAAATTTCCATGTAGCTTGAAAATATAGCCAGTATTCATTACCAATCTCCTTCTGCTTTTTCCATTGGGGTGGGTGACTCAGTAGGGGGCGCTTTCCCCTGGCAGTCAGTGCTGACCCACGTGGCACTAGGGGGTGCTGTGATGTAGGGAGCCGGATGGGTGACTCAGTAGGGGGCGCTCTCCCCTGGCAGTCAGTGCTGACCCACGTGGCACTAGGGGGCGCTGTGCTGCAGGGAGCAGGGTGGGTGACTCAGTAGGGGGCGCTCTCCTCTGGCAGTCAGTGCTGACCCACGTGGCACTAGGGGGTGCTGTGATGCAGGGAGCCGGATGGGTGACTCTGTAGGGGGCGCTCTCCTCTGGCAGTCAGTGCTGACCCACGTGGCACTAGGGGGTGCTGTGATGCAGGGAGCCGGATGGGTGACTCTGTAGGGGGCGCTCTCCCCTGGCAGTCAGTGCTGACCCATGCGGCACTAGGGGGTGCTGTGCTGCAGGGAGCAGGGTGGGTGACTCAGTAGGGGGCGCTTTCCCCTGGCAGTCAGTGCTGACCCATGCGGCACTAGGGGGCGCTGTGCTGCAGGGAGCAGGGTGGGTGACTCAGTAGGGGGCGCTTTCCCCTGGCAGTCAGTGCTGACCCACGTGGCACTAGGGGGCGCCGTGCCGCAGGACTTGCCATCTCCCAGACAAGATGGAAATCCCAGGCCCTGTCTGGCAATCACCCTCTGGCACTTTACAGCAAGAATAGGCGTGTGAATCCTGACATTCCAGCCAACTCTCCAGTGCAGTGATGACAGGCCTTCCCCATCCCCCTGCCTGCAGGCTGTTTCAGTCGGGTACAGGACTCTCCTTCCCACTGTTGCTGTGTGCTGTTAGGCAGCTTGCCCCAGCAATAGCTGCATTTCCACACAGACGGACGAATCGTGGCTAGCAGAGAGAGAGCAGTGGCTCTCAACCTCCGCACATGCAGCTCTCTGTGTTATATGGGTCACATCCACACATTAGGTACCTGTATGGCCCTGAGGATGTCACATGAGCCGCAGCTGTGTGCTGATTGGGCCACAGGTGGAGATCCACTGGATTACAGTGAGGCAGGTTCTCCCTTCTAGTATGGCTCTTAGTGCATGGCTTAAGCTGCCCTTCAGTATAATGGGACTTTCAGGGGAGGCAGTCGTCTCCTTGGAGAGGCAGCGCGGCCCAGTGAATAGAGCACTAGGCTGGGAACTGGGTTCTATTCCTGCCTCTGCCACTGGCCAGCGGCATGACCTTGGGTGAGTCACTTCTCTGCTCTGTGCCTCAGTTTCACTATCTGTATAATGGGGAGAATGATTCTGCCCCCTCTGCTTTGTAAAGCACTTTGAGAGCTACTGATGAAAAGTGCTAGTTAAGAGATAGGTGGTGTTATTTATTAGGTGTATTGTGGTTGTGCCCAGGAGCGCAGTCATGGTCCGGGACCCCATTGTGCTGGGTGCTGTACATTATTTGTTAGGAGTATTGTAGTAGCCCCCAAGAGCCTGAACCATGGATCAGGACCCCACTGTACTGGGGATTGTACAACCACAGAACCAAGAGACAGACTGGACTCCTTTGGCGTCCAAGGGACCCGAGAATTGTACGTCATGGCTGTAATGAAGGACAGGAGAGGAAGGGGAAAACCCCCCACCTTTCCTGCCTCAGTTTCTCTGCGTTTCCCAGCACGTGGTGCTTGCTTGTTAAGCTGGGTAGAGGCACCCTGCCAGTTCCCACCCAAGGGATTTCCCCTGCCAAGGACCCAGTAGGCCAAATGAACAGGAAGCGGGGAGGTCTCCATGCTCTCGTTTGAAGGAGCTGATTGGGCCTTCGTTTAAATCAGAACTTGTGACCGTGCTGGAGTCATCAGAGAAGAGATGTTTGCCACTGGGTTGGAGGAGGGGATCTGGGGCACATCTGGTTCTGTTCCCACCTCTGTGGGAGAGTGGGGTCTAGTGGGTACAACAGTGGGGCTGGGAGTCAGGACTCCTGGGGTCTATTCCCAGCTCCAGGAAGGCTGTGGTGTCTAATGGTTAGCGTGTAGTCTGGACTCCCAGCTCTGGGCAGGCTGTGGTGGCTAGTGGTTAGGGCGTAGTCAGGACTCCTGGGTTCTATACTGCTTGATGTTGACCATGTTTTGAGAGACCCTCCTGTGGAAGGGGCTGTAGCAGGCAGGGGATCAGGGTATGTTTGTAAAGGAAGAAAGAGACAGATTCTTCCTCATCTCGACCCAGAGACTTGGAGCTCTCTGTGCTGCTGCTGGGCCAGCACAGGCCAGGTATCTCCTTCACGGCCTGGGCCTCCAGCTGAAGATCCACCAGGCTTGATGGACAACCTGAGGGAATGGAGCGGGAGGCACGCCAGCCTTACCCACGTGTGTGTGCGCGCGCGCGCACACACACACGGAGGGAGACAGCTCAGCAAACAGCCACAGATCAGAGGGAGAAGGGGAGGGGGTAGGAATGGGGGTGGGGAAGCTTGAAGCAGATGGTCACTTTGGCAGGGCTCCGAATAAAGAATCTGTTCCATACATCGCGCACAGCAGTCTCGGGGCCCGGCTGCTGCCAGGAAAAACAGAATTACCTCTCTGATTACAGCGAGGGAGAGCGAGCACTCTTCCTGTAACACTGTGCTTTGTGAGCCAGCCAGGCCAAATAAGGGCCATTTACAAAACCCCCCAAATGGAGCAATAAAAATCATACGTGTAAAGATCATACGTGTCCCTTAGCCTAGGCCTGGCATGACTTTTGTGCTGGCTGGGGTCAGCAGCTCCTGACGCCGAAATGGCCTCATGCATACAAAAGCAGAGCACTTGGGAAATTCCACACCAGCGCAGCGCTGTGATGGCAGACGCCACCAGGTGGGGCTGTTGCGTGGTCTTTTTTGGCAGTGTGCGAGCAAATTTTTAGCCTTGGGAGAATTGCTGCATGGTGCTGTTAGCCTGAGGCTATGCAAGCGTGACTTGCTGGTCAGGGTGGCTTACAGGGCCCAGATTTGCAGAGGCCATGCATAGAACTGCAAAATTCTCGTCGAAATGTTTTTTCAACAACAAATTTTGGTCAAAATTGAATCGTTTAGAAAAACATGTCAAATGTGAAGAAAATTTGTTTTGGGGGAAATCCCCAAAACCCAAATGTTTAAGGGCAAGAGGCCTCTGGCCAACCCTAGTTACTTAGTTGGCACAGCTGAGCAGGGTCAGCTGATTCCATTCTAAAGAGCAGAAGGCAGCTGCTGAGTAGGTGGAGACCAGGCGGGATATGGAGGTTTGCTGGGCATGAGTAGACACCAGAAGAGAAACCTGAGATGTGGGCAAGTGAAACTCTAGGTAAGAAGTGCTGAGAAGACCCTCAGGGAGAAGGGGCTGTGCCCATCTTGGGAGTAGGGTGAAAGAAGGGAGCTCGGAAAAGACAGACCTCAGGGAGGAGTTGGGCCCACTCTGAGTCTGGGCCAGAAGAGGTGTTATTTGTGAGTTTGTACCCCAAGCAGGTGTATTGTTACCGGACATGAGGTTTTTGTGAGTTCTTGCAGAACCAAGAGGGGGAAACTGAGGCAAAGGTTACTTGCTGGGGTCCTCGCCATCCTCAGGCGACAAGGGGGTGTGCAGGAGACGGCTTGCCCTCTGGTTTGGAATGGGAAAACCTTGACAAGCCATGTCATTTCCTGCCAAACGGAAACAGCACTTCCTGCCCAGCGTTAGCAGTGAGTCTGTCTAGCCCCAGCTGTGAGGGCCTGGCTCTTCAGCTCAAGTTATAGTAGCTCCTGCTTTTAGCTCTGAGGCCCCAGGTTCAATCCCCAGGCTATCAGCCAAGCTGGCAGCCATAGGATGGGTAGAGGATGCAGCAGGAATGTTTGCTCTCCGCCTTGGGCTCTGAGTGGGATTGGTTCATGGGAGCCAGGCACTGGTGTTGGGCTGAGATCCCTGGGAAGAAATGGCCTGCATGCTGTTTGTGAGCACCTCTGCTCCAGGACTGGTATGTGTCAATAAAACAGTCCACAGACTCTGCCCCACTGAGCCGTGCTTCAGGGACAGATCATCTACAAAGCCCAGACGTCTGATACCTTGGCATGGTGCCTTCCCTCCACCACCTCTTCTGCCCTGCCCCCTTGCCTGATGTTTGCAACCTGTCGCTCCACTCGCTTTCTGCTTGTATGTTCTCTGCCCCGTCCTACAGCCGTTGTATTTTGGTTGTAAGCAATGCAGGACTGGGATTCTCTCGCTCTCTGTGTCTGTGCGGCATCTGGCACAAGGGGGTCCTAATCTTAGCTGGAGGCAGGGTAGTCTAATGGGTAGAGCACTGGATTGGCTCCAAAGACCATGATTTTGTTCCTAGCGCTGCTGCTGGGTGATCTTGGTTGAGGCACAGAGAGGTGAAGTGCCTCAGTTTCCCCATCCGCAGTGGAGATAATGACTCGTAAAATGCTTTGAGATCTACTGATAAAAGTTGTGGTGCCACTGGAATGTATTATGTACTACGCAGCGATTCTCAAACGTCACTGCACCGCGTCCCCCTTCTGACAACAACAATTACTACATCCCACCAGGGGGACCCCTGAGCCCCGTCGCTCCCTATCAGGGAGCTGCCCCGGGTTGGGGGGCTAAAGCTGAAGCCTAAGGGCTTCATCAGCCTTGGGCAGGGGGCTTGTAACCTGAGCCACGCTGCCCAGGGTGGTGGGGCTCGGGCTTTGGCCCCGGGCCCCAGCAAGTCTAACGCCAGCCCTGGTGACCCCATTAAAATGGGGCTGGGACGGTCGTGACCCACAGTTTGAGAACCGCTGTGCTACTGGGATACTTTTAATAAATAACAAGACAGGTTCTATATGTAGATAATATATAAATTATATCGTAACATAACATCAGGGTGTTTTTATGCAAGCCTGAATAATTTGAAAACCGTAGAAGAAACTTGATTCCCACCCCCCCCATTTTTTTCCTCATAATAAAACCTGGGAAATTCCATCAAAAAACTTAGTGAAGAAAACATTCCAGCCTTAACTCTGCCCCTTCTGTGCATATGAATTCTTTTGATACAATCTTTAATTACGTTCGGCAAGATCATATCAGGCCATCTCTTTCCGTAGTCTCAGGCACGTACATGTAGCGTCTTGCAGTCCTCTCTTTCATTCTTGCCTGCAAAAGCTGGCCGAACAGTTTTTAAAAACCCACCCCCCTAGACTACGAGACTCAACATGTGCCTCAAAGGTTGTCGGAGGAATCGTGTGGTGCTGCACGGCAGGGTTTGAGGAAAAGTGTTTGTGTAATTAAAAATTGTATCGTCTTTGCGGTGCAAGTGCAGGAAGAGAAAGGGTTAGTGTGTGAGCGTCATGAGTGATTGAGAGGGGACGGTACCCCTTATTGAGCCATCCGCAACATTCCCTGCAGCTCAGCACCCCCTAGTGCCACACGGGGGCATTGGGATCGCCACTGACTGTGAGGGGAGCACCCCCTACTGAGCCCCAAACCCCCCTACAACACAGCACCCCTAGAGCCACACTGGGGCATTGGGGTCGGCACTGACTGTGAGGGGAGCACCCCCTACTGAGCCCCAAACCCCCCTACAACACAGCACCCCTAGAGCCACACTGGGGCATTGGGGTCGGCACTGACTGTGAGGGGAGCACCCCCTACTGAGCCCCAAACCCCCCTACAACACAGCACCCCTAGAGCCACACTGGGGCATTGGGGTCAGCACTGACTGATATTGAGGTCAGGTGGGACCGCTGTGCTGCAGGGAGTGGGGTGGGGGCTCAGCAGGGGGCGCTCTCCCCTGCAGTCAGTGCTGACCCACGTGGCACTAGGGGGCGCTGTGCTGCAGGGAGTGGGGTGGGGGCTCAGCAGGGGGCGCTCTCCCCTGGCAGGCAGTGCTGGCCCCAGGAGGCACTAGGGGGCGCTGTGCTGCAGGGAGTGGGGTGGGGGCTCAGCAGGGGGCGCTCTCCCCTGGCAGGCAGTGCTGGCCCCAGGAGGCACTAGGGGGCGCTGTGCTGCAGGGAGCAGAGCGGCGGCTCAGCAGGGGGCGCTGTCCCCTGGCTGCACTGGTTCTAGCGAGGTGCTC
The DNA here is from genome assembly GCA_037349315.1 of Chelydra serpentina. Taxonomy (NCBI): domain Eukaryota; kingdom Metazoa; phylum Chordata; order Testudines; family Chelydridae; genus Chelydra; species Chelydra serpentina. The sequence continues at coordinate 229,752 of JBAIAC010000292.1, forward strand.
CCCAGCGGGGTAATGGGAGGGACTGGAAGCAACAGCCTGCTCCTGAGGGGTGTATTTTGTGGGGGCTGGGCTTTTGTGGGGTGCTGTGAAGCAGTGATCGGCTCCAGTGGGGGTAGTTGGGGAAGGGGGTGGGGCTCAGTCTGTTCTCAGGGTAGTTGTGGGGGGGACATGGGGAATTGTGGAGAGCCCATGGAGGTGGGGTGATCCGCTCGGGGGGGTTGTGAGGGGGTGTGATCTGTTCCTAGGGGGTAACTGGGGGGGCTATAGGGGCAAGGTGAGCTACCCCAAGGAGGTGTCGTGGGGGTTCTGGGGGCCGGGGGGGACCATCTCCTCCAGCAGGGGTGGGGGGTCTGCTCCCCGACGTCCCTTGTGTCCTGCGGGAGGTTGCGAGGGGTAAGAGCCTCCGAACAAAGCCCCGATTGAGAAGGCACTACCAGTGCCATGGCAACGCCGGCTCCGTCTCGCAGGGGCAGCGTGTGCCAAGAAGGTGCCATGGTTACACCCGAGGGGCATGCGGAGATCCAAGCCGCCGACGCGGGCAACCGTCTGCCCCCCAGGGAGGGCACTCCCCTTAAAGGGGCAGCATCCCTTCCTCCCCCTTCCCCCGGGTTGGCGCAGGCTGGCACAGATTCCGGCTGCCAAGCAGTGACTCGGCTGGGCGGGAGAGCTGTGCTCAATGGGGTGCCCCCCTTGGTTGGCACGGCCTCCGGGACGGCTTATTGTTGTGCTGTATACCAGCTCCATGAATAGGAGGTGGCATCTGTTTTCTCCCAGCGATGGGAACTCTGGTACCGGATTAGAGGGGGTGGCAGTGACGGGGCGGGGGAGGGGCGGAGGGCATGGATTGGGGCAAGGGGGGAGGGTGCGTTTTATTGTCCAGAGGGGCACTTGCCTCTGTCTCTTTAATGCAGCTCACAGAGATGTGAGAGACTGAATGCCAACAGCTCAGACCCAGTCTCCCCTCGCTTGGCTGCTTTGCCAGCCCCTTGGTGCCAGCACCCCCCCCAACCCGCTGCTGGCGGTGGGGGTGCAGGTGGGGGAGGGTGACCAGCCTGCCACCAGACTGCGAGGGAAGGACAGATCTGCAAAAGGAGGAGAGAAAGACCCCAAAAGCAGGAGGAGGTTGGTGGGGAAACAATGCGGAGTGGGAGTCAGGACTCCTGGGTTCCCCTCCTTGCTCTGTCACTGACCCATTGTGCAGACAAATCCCTGCCCCGATTTGTGCCTCAGTTTCCTCATCTTTGAAGTTGCGGGGAGAAAATAGTCCCAGTGCGGGTGGAGGACAGGACAGGGGTGTATAATTAATACCCATTTGTAGAGAGCTGTTAGATTCTCCAGTGTTAAGTGCAGTGCAGATATAACAGAATATAGAGTATACTCCAGCCCTTGGATCAAACTAGGATTTCATTTGGTACAAAAATGTGGCACTAAACCAGTGGCAAGGCCACTCCCTAGGGAGCCAGGACTCCTGGGTTCTCTCTCCAGCTCTGGGAGGGGAGTGGGGTCTAGTGGTTAGAGCGGTGGGGGGCTGGGAGCTGGGACTCCTGGGTTCTCTCTCCAGCTCTGCAAGGGGCGTGGGGTCTAGTGGTTAGAGCGGTGGGGGGCTGGGAGTCGGGACTCCTGGGTTCTCTCTCCAGCTCTGGGAGGGGAGTGGGGTCCAGTGGTTAGAGCGGGGGTGCTGGGAGCTGGGACTCCTGGGTTCTCTCTCCAGCTCTGGGAGGGGAGTGGGGTCTAGTGGTTAGAGCGGAGGGGGGCTGGGAGTCGGGACTCCTGGGTTCTCTCTACAGCTCTGCGAGGGGAATGGGGTCTAGTGGTTAGAGCGGAGGGGGGCTGGGAGTCGGGACTCCTGGGTTCTGTTCCCAGTTGTATCACTGACCTGCTGGGTGACAGACAAGTCCTTTCCCTTTGCCTCTGTTTCCTCTCCTACCCTCCATGAATTCTGACTAGAAACTCTTTGGGACGGTCCCTCCCTGTGTCTGCACAGCACCTGGCCCCAGGAAGCCTTGGTCTCAAGGTGTAACTGTAGAATAAATTACGACCGCAGCAGCTAAAGCCAGGAGCGAAGGCCGGGGGGTCCTGCTGGTAACTGAACAATTCACAGCCCAGCCTGTTCCTTGACCCTGGAACTGCTTTTGGCCACTAGAATCATAGAATATCAGGGTTGGAAGGGACCTTAGGAGGTCATCTAGTCCAACCCCCTGCTCAAAGCAGAACCAATCCCCAATTTTTGCCCCAGATCCCCAAATGGCCCCCTCAAGGATTGAACTCACAACCCTGGGTTTAGCAGGCCAATGCTCAAACCACTGAGCTATCCCTCCCCTCTAGCTCTGCTCTAGCTGTATCTGCCGACATGAAGTGGGCTTTAGGGGAGGGGTTTATTTGATCTCGCTGGCATTGAACGCAGAACTGTGAAGTGCTTTGAAATAACAAGGGCTCTTAAAGGGCAGCCTAGGGGAGTTAGGCACCTTCTCAGGAGGGAACCTTGGCAAAGCCACATTGCCCTTTTGATCTCTCCTCTGCCGTGATCCCACAAACCAAGTGGGCATGGGCAGGCAGACGGGGCTCAGAATCGGCGCCTGGTGTCCTTGTCTGTCTGTCTGTCCCGCTCTGGGCGCCGATCAGAAGGCTCTTGGGCAGCGCCATCCCTTGGGTGTGTCTGCCCAGCACCGGCCCGCCCGGCCCTTCGAGTAGTTACAGCGGGTGCCACTTGGGTTTGGCCCATCCACCCCGATGGAGCTGAAGGGGCGGACAGGCTACATCGGCCTGGCATTGTGACCCCCTGCTGGGTGTGGGGGCCCTCGGCAAACTGCCCTGCAGCCGGGACAAGGCATTTTGGGGTCAAAGCGGGGAGGTCTATGGCGCCTGGCCCAGTGGGGTCCTGCTCCGGGATGGGTGCCGGGCTACGGCAAAACCCCTTCGGGGAAACTGACGCAGCTTCTGTGGGGGGCCCTGAGTCCGTGGGTGAAGGTGCAGCAGGGACAGGGGGCGGGGCTAAGGGCTCCTAGGGTCCCACAGCTGGTGGGGGTGTGAAAGGGACCAATTCAGAGCAGAAATAGGGTGCTGGGTTTACACAGAGGCCGCGGCGTAAGGGACGCGGGGCCGAGTGTCTCGACTGTCTAGCTCAGCCAGCAGTGATGGGCCCAAGGCGGGGGTGCAGGGGGCCGGACCAGCCACCCAGAACAGGCCTCTCTGGCTTTGGAATCTAGGAAGCTGTGAAAAATCAACGGCCTTTGGGACTCAAAGGGCTAATCCAAGAGGGAGGGAATGGCGCACGGGGCACCCGGACTCCTGGGTTCTCACCCCCAGCTCTGGCAGCATGGCGGATTTCAGGAAGCCCAGCCTCTGAGGGAGGGTTGGGGGGCATGGCTGTGCCCACCTGTGCTCTGCCCCCCACGTCTGCACGAGCCCCCCATAGCCCACCCCAGCAACGCCCTAGGCTGCTGCGGCGCACGGCTCTCCCTGCGAACGGCAGCCAGCAAATCCTGTTGCTGACGGATTGCCAAGCAGCCAGCAGCTCCCCCCATGTCCCCCTGTGCCAGCCCCCCTCTTCCACTTGACTCTTTCCCTATCTGCAGGAGCTGCTTTCCCCCACCAGCTACAAAGCGATTAACTCCGGGGGCTGGGGAATCCGGCAGACCCCCTCCCCTTTCCAAAATGAGCTGGGGGGGAGCCGGCTGGCACAGGAGATTCAGAACCAGGGAGGGCCCTTCGCCACCCCGCCCCCGTCCCCCCGAAGTCGCTGTTTGTCCTCCAGCCATCCCATCTGCTGCAGGAGGCCCATGGCTGCTGCCAGCTTCTGCCAGGCTCTGGGCTGTGCCATGCCTGCCTCTCCCTGGCACGCCTGAGCCAGGCTGCGTTGCCCCCCCACCCCCGCCATCAGCCCCTGCCGCCCCTCGACTACGCTGAGCGCACTGGGGTGGGGGGAGAGGGGCTGCAGGGTGTCTGGCTGGACAAGGCTTCAGCTCCGCGTCTACCCCTCAATCCCAGCCCTCTGCTTTCCCCAACCCTGCAGCTCAGCTCACGCCCTCAAGCCTGACCCACAGCCCCACTGCCGCCCCATCCCTGGCCACCCCAGCTCCTCGCTAGGGGTGTCTGTTCCACTTCGAATGGGGCCCCACTGGATTCTCCGCCCCTCCCCCCGGGAATGTCCCTTGACTATGGAGGTGTAGGCTGGTCCATCACGAGACCCTGCTCCCCTCCCAGAGCCGGGGTGGGGTGGGGGGCTGAGTAGGGGCTCTCTCACCTCCCAGTCAGTGCTGACCCCAACGTGCCAGCGGGACATAAACTGACAAATTCTGGCCATCAAAGCTTCCATGGCACCTTCCGTAAGGAGAGGATTCATCTAGCCAAATTCCAGCCATTGTGCCCCCCCTTGGGAGCCTTGTATCAATAGCCCCCGTCCCCCACCCCAGAGGCTGCTGCATCTCGTGGCCGGGCGAGGAATCCCGGTAGAAGCAGCTGCCCCGCCCCAGAGTCGGCTGGTTGGGGAGAGCGCTGCCTGAAACCGTTCCTCGTGTGTACCCTTCTCCAGCGCCTGGGGACAGGAAGCCAGGGAGAAAACTCAGCTATTTTGGTCCTTCAGGGATTTATTTTTAGACCTTTTCAAAGGCCCGACGGGAGAGTGAGTCATCCCAACACAGCGCCGCGGAGCCGCCCCCCAGCTGCTCCCCTCCCCCCACTCTGGCCTCCATGCCTGGCCCAGCCAAACGTACCCTGGGCCCACATGGTGCCCCACTTCCTGTGCTGTCTCCAGCTGCTCTGGGGTCCCCCCCAAGATCTCCCCTTTACTTGTCCTTGCTAGGGACCGGGCTGCTTTGGGTTTCATTCCCTGCATGGGAGTTAGAAACCATTCCCATCCCCCCACCGCCCCATAGCCTCCGGCAGCAGAAATGGGGAACAATCCCCCAGACGCAGCGGCCAGGACTCACGCCAGGGAAGGGGCATTGGCCTCCCCGTACCCCCAGCTCTGTTGGTGCCCCTCAGTCTCAATCTGCAGCCCCCCTGCTAGCCCAGCCCTGGGCACCCCCTGCCACAAGTGTGCCAGTGCCCCTCAATCCTGACCTGCAGCTCCCCCCCCCCCCGCTACTCCAGCTTGGGGGGGCGTTAGCCTGAGCTGGCACCGATCTTGCTAAACTCATTGGGCAAGTCTGTCTGGGAGCGGACGGGTGCAGGGGACAGCGCGACTGGGCAAACACTCTCCACTGGGGAGCTAAGCAGGCTCAGAGCCCCCCCTTCCCCTGGGAGTGGGGGCTGGGCTGTGAATTCATGGGGAGCTGGGACTGGCAGAGGGGGGCCTAGATTCCCCTCATCCCACCTGTCTGTGGAAGAAGAGGCAGAAGGTGTCCCACCCAACACCCCTATTTATCTGCTCCCTGGGCAACCCGTGCAGGGGGAGGTGTGCTAGGCATCACTGCTGCCTGCCCCACCCCTGTGGGGAATGCAGGCACGGGGCAGACACTCCCCCCCCCCCCCCCCCGCTCCCTTCCCTCTGCCCTCGGCTGGCATCTCAGCAATCCCAGGGCTGGTTGGTAGCGCGAGGGGGGAGGAGTGGGGCTGGGGGCCAGGATCCTGAGGAAACGGGGATGGGGAGGTTTGACCTTTGAAATGTTTTGCTTCTCCCTTTCCAGAGCTGGGGATAGAACCCAGGAGTCCTGGCTCCCAGCCCCCCTGCTCTAACCACTAGTACTGCCTGCCCTTTCCAGCCAAGGGGGTTAATTGGGGTAATTAACGGGTGCGGGAAGGAAGGCCTTACCGTGATGTGGCTCAGCCAGGCAAAGGGGGATCACTACCCTGCTCCCCAAATGAGGCTTCGTCCATCTGTCATGGAGTGCAGATCGATCTTGCCAGCAGCTGAGTCCCATGCCGCCAGGGTGTGTCGGTGGGGAAGGGCTGGTGCAGCTGCCCATGTGCCAGACAGCCTCCCCCCGCCCACGTTCATGATCCCACCCGCCATGCATTCTCTGCAGCAAATGGCCTCCCAGCTGTTGGTGCCAGGAAACATCTGGGTAGAGGGGGAATCCATGGGCATGGCTGGGATGGAGGGCTTGGCTGGCGGTGACTGGCCACCTCCTGCCCCCCCACACTCTGCCAGCTCCCCTCCGCCCCCGTAGCTATCCCTGGCTGGGGGGCGGGGGGAGTGATATCTAGTGGTTAGAGCAGGAGGCTCAGGGCCCTGCCCAGGCTCCCTGCTTGAGGCCTGGGTGTGCGCAGAGTGGGGGCTCGAGGGGAGGTGGGACCCTGGGGCTGGATCTGGTGGATCCAACCCAACACCCCTTTCCCTATGCTTTGCAAAGAGTAACACAAGCACTAGTCCCTACTCCCCTCCCAGAGCTGGGAACGGAACCCAGGAATCCTGGTTCCCAGACCCCTGCTCTAACCACCAAATCCCTCCTCTGTTGTGACTCATTGTCACTGGGTTTGGCTCCTTCAGCTGATCGTGGGGCAGGGGAGTGTCGGAGGGGAGCCGGAGCCAGGCAGTCTGTGCCCTGAGATCCCAGCCATGATGGGCATCTCCTGGGGCTGCCAGGGCCTGTGCCCCTTGGAACTGGGAGCGACCGACCCAGCTCTTCGTCAGGGCGCTGGAGGGTGGTGGTGAGAGAACAGGACACCGCTGACAGACCTGCCTCAGTCCCTGCTTCACAACTGGGAGTCCCTGGCATGAAACAAGTTTGCTGGGCTAGCAGGGACTGGGGGCCGAAACTGAGGGGCATCATCCAAGCTGTGGGTGCCAGAGCTGGGGGGAGCCCAGAGCTGGGATTGCAGGGGGGCTGCAGGTTGGCAGTGTGGGCCCCTGGCAGAGCAGGGCGCGGGGACAGGGCTGTCGTCGTCCTGTCACTTTTTACACGAGTGGAAGGTCAGCGAACACCGAGCTGCCGGTCCTTGGTCTGTCCCCGGCCCGGCCCGTGGGACCCGCCTGCCTCGCTGTGCCGGGCGCGCCGAGCGCATCGCCAGCTGGAGCAGCAGCTGGTCCTGGCGTGCCCTGCGCCTCGCTCCGAGGGTGCATTCCAGGGAACAGAACCTCCGGGCAAGCAGGTGTCTCCCCTCTGGGGACGGTGCGGCTGGGGGAGGCATTCGTGGGGGGGGGGGGAGCTTGAATTGTATTTATTTTGGAAAGGACACGTTAATGAGAAAGCCCTGAGCTTCTAAGCAGCCACTCCAGCGAAGGACAAGAGAACCCAGGAGTCTCCCGTGCTGCTCCAACTACTAGGCACCACTTCCTTTCCAGAGCCAGGACTAGAACCCAGGAGTCCTGACTCCCAGCCCACTCTGCTTTAGAGCCCACTCCTCTCCTGGAGCTGGGGCTAGAACCCAGGAGTTCTGCACCTGCTCCAGCAGCTGGGAGGTTCTCCTTGGCTGGCCCCCCAGCGGGATGCCTGCAGGCAGCCTGGGCACGAGGTTGGCCGGGGAGAGGTGGGTGGTGCAGTCAGCCTGGGGCAGGAACGGAGAAGCCAATTCAATGAATGGTGCCCAGGTTGCTCCCGCCAGAGCCTTCTTGTTCCATCCTGTCCCGGTGATAACACCCAGCAATGGGGCTGCTCCGGGCCAGTGCTCCAGGGCCCAACAGGACAACGGGGGTAAGGCCGTGGGGCACCAGCAGAGCTGTGAGCCCAGGCCTGGGCTAGCAGGGGGCTGCGGGTCGGGACTGAGGGGCACCAGCAGAGCTGGGGGGTGGTGGGGATAGGTATCGCTGGGGCTCAGGACTCCCCCCCACACCCAGGTTTGGTAACCTGAGCTGCTCCAGCCTGGCTGTCTGACGGCTCTGACGCTCCTCCACCTCTCCCGAGCCGGGGCTTTACGACTTGTGCCCATTCAGAGGCGGCAACGAGACTATGGCGGAGATTCTGCTGTCTGCCCTGGCAAGGCTGGGTTCTAGACATCCCACTGGAGGTTGGGGGCCCCCTCGTGCCAGGCGCTGCACAGACACCGAGAGGCAGTCCCTGCCCTGAAGTGCTCAGTTTAAATAGACAAAGGATGGGAGGGGAAACTGAGGTACGGAGCAGGGTCGGGGCGTGCCTAAGGTCACACAACAGCTCAGAGCTGGGAACAGAACCCAAGAGTCCTGATTCCTAGGCCAGTTGTCTACCCACTAAACCAGGGGTGGCCAACCTGCACCAGAATTTACCTATGTACAGTGCCAAAGAACCACAGTAATGCATCAGCAGCTCCCCCCCGCCTGCCAGCAGCCCTGCTGATCGGCGGCGCTCCCTCCTGCGGCATGCAGGAGGCTCTGGGGGGACAGGGAGGATTGAGGGCATGGCAGGCTCAGGGAACCGCGCAGGAAGGAGCGGGGCCTTGGGGGAAGGGGGGAAGTAGGGGCAGGGCCTGTGGCAGAGCCAGGGGTTGACCTGTGAGCACCCCCGGCACATTGGAAAGTTGGCGCCTGTAGCTCCCGCCCCAGGGGTGCCTATACAAGGAGCCGCAAATTAACTTCTGAAGAGCCTCATGCAGCTCTGGGGCCACAGATTAGCCACCCCTGGGCTAGACCAGGCTGCTCTGTGACCTAGTAAGCTCTGTTCAAACATCCAGGGCCAACTACAGGGCTGAGGGCGTTTCAGGCCTCCAGGTTTAGCCACGGGGGGAGGGAGGCCCAAGCTCGGGGCTTGAGACTAGTCATTGAGGGTGCCATTGGTCCGCCTTTTGCTTGTCTGAGAGCTGGAGCATCCCAGCTGGCCCCAGCGTTAATGGGGAAAGTTCGCAGCTGATCCACATGTGGTGGGAGTGATAAATAAGAGGACAGATCGGTGCTGCTGATGTGTCTCTATCTAGGAACAAATCCTAGGCCGTACTTAGAGGCTAGGGGGCTCTGTCCTGTGGAGCCGCGACTCTGAAAATGATTTGGGGGTCATGGTGGAGAATCATGGGCCCCACACTACAAGAAGGACATGGATAAATTGGAAAGAGTCCAGCGGAGGGCAACAAAAATGATTAGTTTTCAGTGTAGTAGCCGTGTTAGTCTGTGTCAGCAAAACGAAAATAAGAAAGAAAAACTTGTAGCACCTTAGAGACTAACAAATTTATTTCAGCATAAGCTTTCGTGGGTTAGTACCCACTTCATCGGATGCATGGAATGAAACATACAGTAGACAGATATTTATACAGTCAGAGAAACATGATAAGGTGGAGGTGCATAGACCAACCTTAAGAGGCTAATTAGTTGAGAGGAACCATAACAGCAGGAGAAGAAAAACCTTTAAAGTGATAAACAAGATGGTCACACAGGTGTGAATGAGGATCATTAACTTAAGGGAAATAGATTCAATTAACGTAATGGCCGAGCCATTCCAAGTCTTTATTTAATCCTGAGGTAATGCAACCTAGTTTGCATATCAATTCGAGTTCAACAGTTTCTCTTTGAAGTCTGCTTTTGGAGTTAATCTGTCGCAACACTGCTACCCTCAAGTCTGTCACTGAGTGATTAGGGAGGTTGAAGTGTTCTCCTACTGGTTTTTGAATGTGATGATTCCTGATGTCAGATTTATGTCCATTTATTCTTTTGCGTAGAGACTGTCCGGTTTGGCCAATGTACATGGCAGAGGGGCATTGCTGGCACATGATGGCATATATCACATTGGTAGATGTGCAGGTGAATGAGCCCCTGATGGCGTGGCGGATGTGATTAGGCCCTGTGATGGTATCACTTGAATCGATATGTGGACAGAGTTGGCATCGGGCTTTGTTGCAAGGATAGGTTCCTGGGTTAGTGTTTTTGTTGTATGGTGTGTGGTTGCTGGTGAGTATTTGCTTCAGGTTGGGGGGCTGTCTGTAAGCAAGGATTGGTCTGTCCCCCAAGATCTGTGAGAGTGAGGGATCATCTTTTAGGATAGGTTGTAGATCTTTGATGATGCGCTGGAGAGGTTTTAGTTGGGGGCTAAAGGTGACGGCTAGTGGTGTTCTGTTATTTTCTTTTTTGGGCCTGTCTTGTAGTAGGTGACTCCTGGCCTGTCAATCTGTTTTTTCACTTCAGCAGGTGGGTATTGTAGTTGTAAGAATGCTTGATAGAGATCTTGTAGGTGTTTGTCTCTGTCTGAGGGATTGGAGCAAATGCGGTTGTATCTTAGAGCTTGGCTGTAAACAATGGATCGTGTGGTGTGTCCAGGATGGAAGCTGGAAGCATGTAGGTAAGTATAGCGGTCAGTAGGTTTCCGGTATAGGGTGGTGTTTATGTGACCATCACTTATTAGCACAGTGGTGTCTAGGAAATGGACCGCTTGTGTGGACTGGTCTAGGCTGAGGTTGATGGTGGGATGGAAATTGTTGAAATCATGGTGGAATTCCTCAAGGGCTTCTTTTCCATGGGTCCAAATGATGAAGATATCATCAATGTAGCGCAAGTAGAGTAGGGGTGTTAGGTGACGAGAGCTGAGGAAGCGTTGTTCTAAGTCAGCCATAAAAATGTTGGCATACTGTGGGGCCATGTGGGTACCCATAGCAGTGCCACTGACTTGAAGGTATATATTGTCCCCAAATGTGAAATAGTTGTGGGTGAGGACAAAATCACAACGTTCAGCCACCAGGTTAGCCGTGGTAGTATCAGGGATACTGTTCCTGACAGCTTGTAGTCCATCGTTGTGTGGAATGTTAGTGTAGAGGGCTTAGGGATTATTTAGCCTGCAGACGAGATGAGTGAGGGGGGATTTGATATCTGCTTTCAACTACCTGAAAGGGGGTTCCAAAGAGGATGGATCTAGATTGTTCTCAGTGGTGGCAGATGACAGAACAAGGAGCAACGGTCTCAAGTTGCAGAGGGGGAGGTTTAGGTTGGATATTAGGAAAAGCTTTTTCACTAGTAGGGTGGTGAAGCACTGGAATGGGTTACCTAGGGAGGTGGTGGAATCTCCTTCCTTAGAGGTTTTTAAGGTCAGGCTTGACAAAGCCCTGGCTGGGATGATTTAGTTGGGGATTGGTCCTGCTTTGAGCAGGGGGTTGGACTAGATGACCTCCCGAGGTCCCTTCCAACCCTGAGATTCTATGATTCTATGATCAGCTGAACACAAGCACCCAGTGTGATGCCGGCGCCAAAAGGGCCGATGCAAACCATGGATACTTAAACATTGAATCTCAAGTAGCAGCAGAGAGGTGATTTTACCTCCGTGTCTGGCACTGGTGTGACTGCTGCTGGGATCCTGTGTTCGGTTTGGGTCCCCACAATACAAGAAGGATGTTGCTAAATTGGAGAGGGGGCAGAGAAGAGCCAGAAGAATGATTAGAGATTAGAAACGCCCCATACTGAGAGTCTCAAGAAGCTCAATCTATTTAGTGTAACAAAGAGAACGTTAAGGGGTGACTTGATCCCAGTCTATACGTACCTTCGTGAGGAGCAAATATTCAATAAGGGGCTCTCCAGTCTAGCAGAGAGGTCACACACAATCCAATGACTGGGAGTTGAAGCTAGACAAATGTCGCCTGGAAATGAGGCGTGAACTTTGAACACTGAGTAATTAACCCCTGAAATATCAGAGGGGTAGCCGTGTTAGTCTGGATCTGTAGAAGCCACAAAGGGTCCTGTGGCACCTTATAGACTAACAGCTGAAACAATTTACCCAGGGTCGTGGTGGATTCTCCATCACTGGTGATTTTTAAATCCAGACTGGGTGTGTTTCTAAAAGCTCTGCTCTAGGAATTATTTAGGGGCCGTTCTCTAGCCCGTGTTAGCCAGGAGGCACCCGCTCTAGTCAGGCGAGCGGAACGTGCTGCCTTGCTGAGCATAGTGGGGGTACCCCCAAGCCGGCCCAGCTCACAGCCTGAATAGACATTAACTGAACTGTTCTGTCGGACCTAAAACGATCCCACAGAATGGAAGGCACTGGGAAAAGGGGGAATATTAAAAATGGTGGGGTTCCCCCTAAATCCAGGGGATGGTGGGTAAAGCGGAGGAGATCACACAGTGTTCCTGACCCCTTAGCCCATTCCCCTGAGTCAGCAAATCCAGAGGCCCAAGGGAGGAAGTGAAGAGGGAATGAAATGTTCCTGGCCCAGGATTCCAGGTGCGGAGGGATTAGGTAGGTGGTGGGGGAGGGGGCACCAGGGTTTGGGGGTCTGCGTCATATGACTGGGAGGCCCAGATGTTAACTGGAGCAGGCCAACTGCTCTATGCAGCCTGCACAGATGAGGGTTCCTAGAGGGGAACAGCCTCGTGTCCCATTCCCTGCCCCTGAGCCAGCCAGCCCCCGGCCCTGGGGCCGCATTGGAGCTGGGACCCCTAGAGAGGAACGGCCCCATGTCCCATTCCCTGCCCCTGAGCCAGCCAGCCCCCGGCCCTGGGGCCGCATTGGAGCTAGCGCCCCTAGAGAGGAACGGCCCCATGTCCCATTCCCTGCCCCTGAGCCAGCCAGCCCCCGGCCCTGGGGCCGCATTGAAGCTAGCGCCCCTAGAGAGGAACGGCCCCATGTCCCATTCCCTGCCCCTGAGCCAGCCAGCCCCTGGCCCTGGGGCCGCATTGGAGCTGGGACCCCTAGAGGGGAACGGCCCCATGTCCCATTGGAGTCCAGTCTCCTCGTAGTGCAGCCCGTGAAGGGCTTGGTGTATCTCTAGGTTCCCAAGATGCTGTGCTGGCGATGGGTTCTGTCCCTGGCTCTGGGGGTACCTGGGGGCTAGCTGTTAGAGCAGGGAGTGGGTGTGCTAGTTCAGGTGAGAAACGGCCCTGTCACCTGAATCCGGCTGACAGCCAGGCCGGCTGGTGGCCGCGAACCCTGTTTGCCCTGGCTGTGGTAACGCCTCCATTCTCCTCATCTTACCCTGCCTGCCTTCCGGGCAGCTTAACCAGCCTGATCCCATGGCTCCCCTAGGTACCACCCTCGTCCCCGATTCACCCCGGGTGAGCTGAGGGTGGATGGGGAGTGACTACTCCCAGGGAAGGACCCAGGAGTCCTGCCCAGCTCTGAGCTAATCACGGAAGCTTGTCTAGGCAGCGAGTGTTCCTGGTCCCCAGCCCTGTGGTGAAGGCGCTGTCCGCCCACACATTTCCCCTGCCCCCAAGACTGGTTCTTTGTTAAGGGAGCCTGGCACTGTGCAGGGCAAAGGTTAAAGGGCACCCTGGCCCATCTGTGCTGGCAGCCCGAGCCGTGGGGCGAGCACACTCATCACCCACCGCAGAGTGAGGCACCGGGGCTGGGCCAACTGCAGGGACTGGGAGCCCAAACGTGGGCTCACTGCTAGCCCTGGAGGGGGAAGCCCCAGGCACCCAGAACCAAGGGCACTTGACCAGTGTGCTGCTGTAACCCCTAGACCCCACTCCCCTCCCTGAGCTGGGGTAGAACCCAGGCGTCCTGGCGCCCAGCCCCCTGCTCTAACCACTAGACCCCACTCTCCTCCCAGAGCCTCAGAATAGAACCCAGGCATCCTGGCTCCCAACCCCCCTGCTCTTACCACCAGACCCCACTCCCCTCCCAGAGCCTCAGAATAGAACCCAGGCGTCCTGGCTCTCCTTCCCTAAGCACGGTAACTCTCATCTCTACATAGACCTAAGCTCTGGGTCCTAGAACATTGGGGGCTCTGGGGATCATGAACATAAGAAAGGCCGAACTGGGTCAGACCAAAGGTCCGTCCAGCCTAGTGTCCTGTCCACCGACAGTGGCCAATGCCAGGTGCCCCGGAGGGAGTGAACGTATCAGGTAAGGATCAAGTGATCTCTCTCCTGCCATCCATCTCCATCCTCTGACAAACAGGCTAGGGACACCATTCCTTATCATCCTGGCCAATAGCCATTGATGGACTTCATCTCCATCTCTAAAGCTGTGGCATGGGCATGGATGACATTGCCCACAGTGCCCCCTGTGTGTGTGGGGGGGGCATGCTGGTGGGTGTAATAGTACAAGCTATTGCCCCCACCCACAGCCCCGGGGGACACCGTACTATACCCACCGGGCTCCTCTCGCCTGGGATCTAGCTCACTTCTCCACCCTTCCTGGGCAGGCAGGTGGGGCAGGATCCCTCCAGCCCCTCTTGGGAAGGTGGGTGGCAAAGCGGTGCCCTTGGGGGAGGCCTGGGGCTGGGGCAGCCCCATCTCCTGCCCTCATCCCGCTCCCATGGCCGGGAAGCCTGTGCCACACTGCACTGGGGGGAGAGAGGGGGATGGCAGCGGGCTGTACATCTGCTGACCAGAGACATGTGCCAGGCACTGGTGCTGAGTGGGGCAGGGGCGGGGGGGCGGGTCTCTGCACTGCCCAGAGCGAGCGAGCGGGGAGAGAGAGAGACACCAGGTGGCTCTTGGCACTGCCCACTCAACATGCTGCTGCCCTAGCTAAGTCGGTCAGCTCTGCACGAGCCAGAGAGGAGGCAGCATGGCCTAGTAGTTAGAGCAGGATACTGGGAGGCAGGAGTGCTGGGTCTAGTACTGGTTAGTGGGGTCGAGCGGGGCATCAGAACCCTGGGGTCTACCCCCTGCCCCACTGCCCGGGCGGCCTCGGGGCAAGTTTCTTTGGCGTCTCGGTGCCTCAGTTTCCCCATTGATGAAAGAGAGGGAGTGACACACACTCACCTTTGCAGAGTGATTTTGACCTTGCCATGCTGACAAGAGTGAAATATAGTGACCAAGTCACTGATGTCATCGACCATATACCTGGAGGGGGCGTAGTATCGTGGCTGAGAATGTGTGTACACACTCTAAAGAAATCTGCCCACACATAGGTCCAGGGAGAGAGAGGTTGGTCCTAGGATCTGAGACAGGCCAGGTGGGCGAGGGAAACCTTTTACTGCACCAGCTTCTGTTGGGGAAAGAGACAAGCTTTGCAGCTACACAGAGCTCTTCTTCAGATCGTGTGCGATAGATGCACAAATATCTCCATCTGTGTGGATCGTGGTTTAGAAACAGAATGTTTTATAAACTCCAAGGGAAAGAATATATTGATTTGTGACTGATTAACTAGAAAGAAAAGGTTGCCTGATACATACTAGAATGCAGATGTACACACACACACAGGGCTATTTCTCAGGTAACGTTTTCTAATCCATTCAGAAAAATCAACATATTCTTTCCCTTTGAGTTTATAAAACAATTATTTTAAAGGACTCACCTGTTTTATGTGGTTTTGGCCTGTTTTTACATTTCCAGACCCCACAAAATGCCCTTCTGTCTTACCTCTTAGGTCTATAATTTGGTATATTGCTTCTCCTCATTGTCTAATACATCAGATTCATTTGCTGCTTCTTATTTCGATTTTTTTTCATGTAAAATGCTACAAAAATGTTGGCAAACTGGGAATAAAAATTCCTCAGAGGGGAGGATATAAACACTTCGATGCACTTGAGAAAATATAATTATACTGTAATGTCCACCATAGGTTAAAATGTTGCAGTCTAAGTGAAAACCACTCTTTGATCATTCTAAAATCCAACTGTTCTATTATAGAGAAAAATCAAAGCTATTTTCACCCCTTTCCTCTTTTTTTCTTTGACATGTTTATGATGCAAACTGCAATTTTTGTTTTGAGAAATTGTCTGTCAAAATATTATCCAAATTCACTGCTCAAAATCCAATCCAATTTGTAGATTGCTGCAGAAATGTTTCCAAATAAATACAACGATTGCCATCCAAATCTCTCCTTTTGTTTATTTTTGAGATTATATATTTGTTTTTTAAAAATCACACCATATAGGGGAAAATGCAATTTCGTTTCGAAAATAAACCAAAACCTCAAGATCTAATTCAGGTTATGAAATATAATACCTGCATTATTAATAAATCTCCTGAAAGAACATCAACATTTGCCCCTTCTTTAGGGCTGAAAGAATTTTTTTCTAGATGCACAGATAAATCTCTGAATCAGCAAATGAAGAAAATTCTCTCTCTCCCTGTTATTTAGAAACAAGTTGATTTTACTGGTGCGGAAAAAAAATAGCAAAGTTTTACGTGTGAAAAGATCTACAAAAGCTTTTCTGGGCAGAAAAAAAATGCAGTTACTTGCATTTGAATGCTGAGATTGGTTAGCTTCTCAGTTTCAAACTTGTTAGGAGGATCAATTCATAGTTTTCCATCTATTAAACCAAACTGATTTCTTTCTGTTCAGGCATTTTCAGTAAGACTGAAGATCCATCATGTACATAACACGCGACAGTTTCAGGTCTTTTTATTTTGTAATCTTTAGAAAAACAACTAAAGCCTGTCCAGTAGAATGAAGTTGATTTTGGATTGGTTTGTGCCGATTTCATTAAAGAAAGTCTCTGAGCAGCGTTTTCCCATCTCATGGGTTTTTGTTATGCTGCTGAAATTTGTTTATTGGGTTTAATTGCAAACAGCAACAAACACTTCTTAGTTATATACCAGAACGACCCACTTTGAAGGTTAAAAACCCCGCGATCTAGGATTGAAATGCGGGTTTGAGCTGGATTTGCGATCTGTGCTTCCGCAGATGTGAATTTTCGAAGTTATCCACACTCGCATGGGCGGTTCAAACACACTTTTTAGCTAAAGTGGAGTGACACTTCCAGGTGCAGGTTGAATGGAAGCTCAGAGGTGGACAGACAAACTCTCCACGGCGTTTAGATCCATGTAGACGGGGATCTACATGAATTTGCGAGCAGTTTAATCTTTAAAAATCCGCATTTCGTAGGAAGATTTCGGATTTGGAAGCGACAGACGCACTAGAGATTCCGTTTCTCTCGCGCTAGCTTTCAAAATAGCTCGCTCTGCCCCTCCCCAGAGTCGCCGCTTTCTAGTCTCTCGCTTCAGCTTTGCGCCTATTCCGAAAAAAACCCAGGCGACCCTATTTTCAGACCAAAGCAGCGCGAGGTTTGGCGGGACAGTTTGCGGGCTGTTTAATTCCTGCCCAAAGCTGCGGAAAGAGGGGGGACCCATTTCTAGTCCTTTACCCCCCTCAAAAATTGTCAGCATCGAGTTTGTGGGGTGGGGGGGGGTTGGAGTTTGGAGGGGGTGGGCACGTGAACAATATATTGTAAAATGTCGCAAATCACCTCGTGCCTAGATGCCGGCGCAGCGCTGCTTTGCAAATTTCAGCTCAAGACTGTTTCCTATCAACAATAGAATCTGCTGCCTTTATCTGGGCGCTGTTTAACCATATTTTGGGAGCAGCAAAGCAGAGCATTTGCAATAATTAGTATTATTAAGGCTGACACCAACTACTAGCACGCTGCCTACTTCACTTGGGAAAGTTAGACTGTCAAGATGGATTAGGATCTTCGTGGCAATTTAATTAGAAACTCAAACAAATTGGGGAAAATGCAAACAGCCATTTGTAAACTGCTTCCGAGGATAAACACAGGATGTATCCGAACAAGGGAAAGGTTTGTTTTAAATAAAGGTTATTATCCCGCTGGGTGACATGCAATGAAATGCCTTGAAACAGCACATTCAACCTGTTATTATATAGTGGAGCAATTCTTCCCCTCTGCCTGCCGCACGCACCACTCAGGGGAAAGACCCCGCGTGGGGCTTTGCAACACTGCGTCGGCCCAAAGAGCCGGGCTGGAGGCCGCAAGAAAGGCAGGTGAAATGGGCCCCGTTTCAGCGCGTTCTCCGCTCCCCTCGGCGGTTAGCCCGACGCTGGTGACACCTCTGATCTCGAGACAGATTCACAGTGGCGGGGTTTGACCAGAAGGTTCAATCCCCCCCCCCCGAGTGGTTTGACTTGTTGTGGTTTAAATCCACCGCGCCCCAGCCCCGTTTCCTTGCCTGTTTTGTCCACGTGCTCCTCGCAAAGCGAACGATTTCAAAGCGAGTCTTTTCACCTTTCGGACACCCTCTGCCCTCCCCCGGACATGTCGAGCTGCGGGGGGGGGGGGCTGTTAAAAGACGAGCCCCCACCCCGATGCAAGCGAGGTATTTGCTTTTGCTCACTGAGTGGAGCCCAATGTCCCCAAACAGCGGCCAGGCTCCGCACGAGGAATGCCCCCCCCCGGCTTTGCACCGTGTTCGACCCTGGATCCTGAAGGGAGTTTTAATAGCAGCCCCCCCCCCCCGAAGAGTTTTGGTAAATGCACTTTCATTGGCAGACCCTTCCCAAAGAACCGGCGCTGTGTGCACACGGGCAGGTCCAGCCTGAGCAGGACCGTGTCGGACCCAATGTGCCTCTTCCCCTCTTGCTGCCAAAGCCCCCCCAGCCCCCCCCTGCACTCCACGGGAGAACTCAGCCTCGGGGGGGCTCCCGTGGGCGCCGCAGGCGGATAAAGGTAAAGGGCTTTTCTCGCCGCCGGGCCCGGCTCCGGGTGTCTCTGGACAACCCGCCGGGGCGGCTGGGGGGAGCTTGGAGCTCCGATGTCGCCACTGGAATAAAGCGGGGGCCGGGTTAGATGTGGGGGGGGGGGTCTCGAGCCTTCACTTCTTCTCACGGGGCGCCGGGGCCCAGGGTTGAAGCCGGGGAAAGACTCGAGCGGGGGGGGGGGGGGGCTCGGAGCGGGGTGAAGGGCGCCCGGCGGCGGGTCACACCTGGGATCCCCTGCGGGGGGGGTTAGTAAGAAATCAGCCGAAGCCCACCCGGCGGGACTGAATCGGGCTGGGTCTCGCTAGACACGTTGGAAAGATTTGCCTCTGACCCCCCCCCCCCGCAGGAAATCAAATGACCCCCCCAGCTTTCTAATTAACTCCCCCCGTCAGTATTTGTATTTATACCCCCCCCCCACGCATCCTGGAGCTCAGGGCCCGATCCTTTCCCCTTCCACTGATCAGGATCGGGCCCTGGCGGGGGGGGGGGCATAGTGCGGAGCTCCCCTGTTCTGCGCTTCTCTCTCTCCTCCCCCCCCGCCTCTCCTTGTGCTGAACCCCCCTCCCCAGCCCCCAAGTGCCCGGCTCTTAATCATTCACTCCCGGCTCCCCCAGGCCCCCCCCAGCGACCCGAGTCAGGCGCCCCAAACCCGCGCGGGGCGGGGGAGGGGGGGAGCCACCAGCAAGCTCCCCCCCCCAACTCCGCCAGCTGCCCCAGCTCGGCAGCGAACTTGCTGCAGCCCCCCCCCGCCGCCCGAGCTGGAAGGGCTGCAAAACCGGGCGGCACAAACGGTGGCATTTCTCCAGGCTCCGCGGGCCAATCTCCGTCCAACGCCAGCGAGGCGTTAGAGTAAAACAGGATCCAGCCGAGGAGGAAGGAGCGAGAGCCCGAGACGCGCCGATCGCGATTTTCTTCCCAACGGCAGGCGAACCCCCCCAACCCCAGTTGTCTGTCCTCCTTTCCCTCCCCCCGTTTTTTCCTTCCCTCCTTCCCGGGCCGAGCGGCAGCGGCGCGGGGCTCGCTCGCTCCTCTCGCCCGGGCTAAGGCGTCAGTTATTTTTCCTTCTCCTGCTTCCGCTGCAAGAAGTCGAAGGGTTTGTGGAAACTTGAGAGCAGGTTTTTTTTTCCTCCCGGTCCGTGTTTTTTGTTTTATTTTATTTTGTAGAGAGAGGGACAAAATGGGTTTCTGATGTTTGGCCAGTTTCCCTGCACCATAATGGTACGTGCCATGAGAATCAATAATTTCCTCTCTTATTAATACTTTCCCTTCCAAAGCAGCAAACAAGAGCTCTTTGTACTCTGCAAATCGAACCTCTGCCTGGGTATTTTACTTCTGCTTTTACTTTACAAACTCCAGGGTGGGGGTGGGGGGGGTTAGAGATGGTGTCTTGACGGTGAGTGTGATTTACAAACTCGAGAAGGGGGTGATGGGCACAGCCAGATCCGAGCAGAAAGGGGCAGGGGGGTTGGGAGCAGAAACCAGAGAGAGAGAAGTGACCAATCTACTGTCCATGATTTTGCTTGGCAACTTTGGGGGTTTATAGCTCCTGGCTTTAAAAATGGAACCAGTCTAGTCCCCTTATCCCCTTAAGATGAATTTGCTTTAAAAAAAAATGTCACCACACAAGAACTATTCTGAAACAACAAAATAACCCCCCCTTCCCTTAAAACCCCCCCACCCCAATGATCAGGGCAAATCTGGGTAGGTGTTTCAATAGAGAGAATAATGGAATATCGTAACAGTAAATGTCTTACTTGTATTGAATGAGTCCGTGTGGCTGGCAAATGGGAGCGTGGAAAGATCATATATGAGATTACAGGACATTGTGTGTGTGTGTGTGTGTCACAGGAACGTTGCTGATGCTTCATAAAAAACAAAAGGACTAATATGTTTTCAAGCCACTTTCTAAAGGGCAGCTTGCCACCCCCCCAAAACACAAAGCCGTGGGGTGAAGAGATCAAATGCGTGTAGAGGCTACTCAGAGACCAGGAGAATTGTCTGAGAAGATAGTTGTACTAAACTGACCCTACCCTGTCCTGACTTGGGAGTCAGTAGGATGCCGCTGATTTTCTAGGGCATTGGTGAGTGTATGTATGTGGTGTATTTTCTTCAGCCGGGATCGTGCTGTTGTGAGTCTGATTTTTCAGCAAGTGGGAGCCCTTTGGGGGCATACATTGTGTGGCCTGGTCAGCTGAAATAAGACAGGGGTTGTGTTTAAAGCCTATACTAAAGAGTTATCAAGTAATAGCTCCCCCCCCCTCTTCTTTTGAATGGGAAAACCTCTATTACCAGTGAGAAAAACTCTAATTTGACAGTATTTGCAGTTCCAGGGAAACCATCTGAATTTAATTTGTAGCACTATTAAAAAAATTAAATTGTCCTTTTTTTGGTGTGTGCTAAGCCCACCCCCACCCTTACGAAAATAAACAAGCGAAGAGAACACAATTAAGCAATATTTTGATACAGGGGTGAGTTAGATAAAGTCCAGAGCACTTGGTATAAAGCCAAGTTTTATTCCAATGTGTGGATTTGTTTTTTATTTCTCCCCAATGAGATAAAAAGCAAATGAAACTTAGGGAGGACAAAAAAAAAAAGGGGGGGGGGAGAAAAGCAACCACCCACAATTTATTTACTTTTCTTGATTTGTTTTATTCGTATTTTGGGCTGGTGGAATGTGCACTATCAGCGAAGAGGGTATGGCTGTGTGTGTATGGAAGAAAGTCACATATTGCTATAGGAAAATCCACCCGGTACGCGAATTTAGAAAGAAACGAGGCTCACACACCTTAAAAGCAGTGGCCAGGAATCCAAGTTCCTTTTGCCAGGGGAATATTTTAGCCAGAACTGGAACAAAATCTTTATTTATTTATTTATTGCGGTGACAGGGGCAGGACTTCTTATTTGTAAAGGGTCATTGCCACGTTGCCAGTTCCTTTTCTGAACTGTAGATTGCAAACAAGCCTTTTGCCCCAAGTGCTGTGGGCTTGGAGAGAGGTTCTACCTCATAAGCGACTATGGGCCATTTTTGGGAAGGCAGCAGGAAAAGTCGTCTTGGTCTGTTTTATGGCAAACTAGTGCCGCAGCGGGACTTTATTTTAAAAAAAAAATCGGATTGCAACAGTTTTAATCCACGTCTTCCCCCTCCTCAGTGCAACTCTGTTTTTGCTTGTTTGTTTGTTTATTTGATTGCTAGGCAGTGAGGAGGGGAAGAAATTGATAATGGCTTTCCTGCCTGTCTTGTGGAGGAGAAAAAAAATGGGGTTGGGGGGGATTTGGAAATACCAACAGCTGAATTCAATCTTGGCTTTGCTGTGTTTAAAATAGCAAACTTCCTTCTCAGTTGAATTGAAGATTGAGCAGAGATATTGTCCGTACATCTTGGCCAAGGAAGCAGAATTTACTGCAGGGTATATATATTATTAGTTGGATTATTATATGTGTTACAGACGCGCCAAAGGTGCCATCTGAGGTTGGTTCCCTTTTGTGCCAGGGGCTGTACAGATGGCCATGGTCAGTTTACAAGAGAAAGTTCCTTCTTCCTGTAAAGATGTTTGCATATGCTTAATGTGACGCCCTTGTCCTGAGCCGAAAGTTAATGCACTCGTGTGTTGAACAGGATCAGGGCCTAATGAACAAAACTGACAAAGTGTGGTTGAGAAGAAGGGAAATTGGGGCCCAGAGAAATTCAGTGATTTGCCCAAGGTCACCCAGAGACTGTGAATTCAGTCAGAAGGTCCCTGTGTCCCAGTGCCCTAACCTGTAGTCTGTAGATATACTATAGATATATAATGCAAACCAAAAGCTACCTAGTTTGAGACACTGAGTTTTTGCATATTAATTTCATTTCATGTTGCAGATAGAGAGTCCACCACAAGCCACACAAAGGAAGCAGATGCGCCTCTTTTTCTTATATCGTGATAAACCTATGGATGAGTTTTTTCAAAGCTGCTTTATTTCATAGCTACGTGAATTTTAGCTCATACTGGGAAAGGAGGCGGGGGGTGGGGGGAATGCCTTGATGCATCTGAAGGAAAACAGTTGCAGGTGTGTGAATAATTCACATCCATTCTGATACCTCTCCTTTTGCAAACGATCTTTTTTTGTTTGTTTTTTGTCCATCTTGCAATAAAGCCCAGCACATTATGTGGGGAGGGGGAGCACGGGGAGGGGTGGGTGTGTTAATTTGAACATAATCTATTGATATTAACCAACAAATGCACTGAGCTCTCATAAACCCATTGCAGATTGCATCAGTGGAATAGGACTGGCTGTTTGGAAATCTTTGCTTGGAGGGGAGATCTGGCCTAGAGTGATCGTTGGCTAATTGGCAGGAAGCTGAGACATTGGTCACAGTAACAAAGTTTCTGAAAAGTCATCAAGAAGAACATTTTCAACAGTGCCTGAATGACTTAAGAGCCTAAATCCTACTGGCTTTCAGTGAGATTTAGGCTACTAAGGGCCAGATTTTCAAAGGTATTCTGGTGCTTACAGACACAGATGGGCAGCTACAAAATCTTGAAGTCAGTGGGAGTCTCAGTATTTGGGAGGGTCTGGGGCTAGTTGCTTATCTGCATTGGGAGGTGCCTAAATACATTTGAAATCTGGCCCTTCGCAACAAAAGTTCCATTGGAAGCCAATAACATTTAGGGTTCCAAGAGCTTAAATCACGTTTGACGTTTGGTCAAAGCTCTTAAGTCACCTCGAGTACATCTCCGCTGCAAGCAGAGAGCCGCCGCATGGCCGCGGCTGGCCCTGGTCAGGTGACTCGGGCTCGCAGGGGTTGGGTTGGGCGGGGATAAAAATTGCAGTGGAGACGTTTGGGCTCTGGGACCCTGCAAGTGTTGAGGGTCTCAGAGCCGGGACTCCAGACCAAGGCCAAACGTCTACATGGTGATTTTTAACCTTGCAGCCCGAGTCCCGTGAGTCCGAGTCAATAGACCCAGGCTCTGAGACTTGGCGCCACAGGATTTTTATTCTAGTGTAGACATTCTCCTAGGTGCTTTTGAACATGTTACACCAAGTGGCTTGAGGCTCAGATGAAATCACAGGGTCAGATTCTCCTCTCACTTCATGAGGGGTGGCCCCACGGCAGTCAGTGGGACTTGGTCGATAACCTGAGATGGTGGGGTTTGGCCTTTGCTTTTTTGGGAAGAGTTTGGCGGCTGTTTCTTTGCGGTGGACTCTCTAAGTGCAGCCGTGGTCGCAAGCTGCTGTAGCCAGAGGTGGATCGGGGGCTCGAGGGCCTGGTTGATGTTGAATGTCATGTTGCCATTCCCCTGGGTTCGGATGAATCTTGTCTGGGTTAACCCTGTGATTGTGCGCTCGGCCCACGTGTTACATTTAGCACCAGCCTTCTGGGGAGATTGGTGCAAAAATGAGGGCATTGGGTCATGTCTACTGACAGAAGACAATTGAAAACTGGGGCCCAGATCCAATATGTTGTTTAGGCTCCTAATGTCCACTGAAAGCAATCAGAGGAAATCAATAGAATTTAGGAGCCTAAATACCTTGGTGGATCTGGGTGTGGGCGGCTAGAAGCGAAACTCTGATTTTACAGCAATGCCACCAGCGCGGTTCACTAAGGCAGTAAACAACGATGCCTTGTTGGTCTATTAAACGCCCATCTTAACCAGCCTGTTACTCGTGTACCTGTTACTCGTGTACAAGTCTTTGCTGAGTCCTTTTCACTTTGCTGACGTTGCTCAGGGGAGCTGAATTAACGAATGGGGCTAATCCTGCAGTCCTCACTTGGGCAAGCATCTCGGACCAGTACCTAGCCTGGTGCTTGTAGGTGTCCTGTCTCAAGTGCTAAGCAGAACTGGCTTACAGCAGCGCTGAATGCGGCAAAACTCGGTTTAGGAGGTCTGGGAGGAGCTGCCAAAATCGAATGCGGATTCAGGCCGCTTGTGCGTTCAGATTGGGCTCTGTGCTGTAGTGAGATGTGAAATTAACCACGGCCTGCTCCCTCCTTGGTTCCTAAGGGGCAAGATGGAGGGCTTGTTTGCTGGGGGTAGATTTCACCAGGAGTAGAGCTGATCTGTGCCGGGGGGAAAAGTCGGTTCTGCGTCACCACTTGGTGCTTGGAAGCCAAGATTTCTTATTTTAAAACGGGAACATCTGAATTCAACCAACGCTATTAAAAATAAGCTGAATATTCAGTTCAGATCTGGAAGGAGTGAGAGGTTTCTTAGAGATGAGGCCGGGGAGGAGGGGGGGGGGGGGAATGGAAGCAACTCTGAGGAACCGAATCTAAACAGAGATGAGATTTTGCTCCCTGCAAAGTAACTTTTGCTGCTTCCCGAACTCTTGCCTGGCTCTACCTTAGAAGCATATGCGAGCCTGGTTTATTTTGACAGAAGTCTCTTTCTCTGAGCTGCCTGGATTCACACACACACAAAAAAGTGACACTCCCCCCCCCAACCCCCCCGCCTTTCCCCTGTTGGCAAGTGTTAGTGTGAATCTGAATGGAGCAAAGTTCAAGAGGCTGCGTCAGTTGCAAAACAGTGTTGCCTCTAATGGAGGGCGGCGGGGTGGGGGGTGGGGGAGTGGATTTTAAACAGATTTGGCGAAAAAGAATTTATATGTCTATCATCCAAAAAAAGCTTGAAAACACCTAGAAATGTGGGTATGTGGGAGTTGTAAAATTCCAAATGCCCTGCGATTTTATGTATTTTTTTTTTAGCCAAAAAAAAAAAAGGTGCCTTTTTAAGGGGGGCGGGGGGGGCTAGGCACAGTTGTATAACACAGCCCCAGCTCGTTAGATCACGAAAGACATGTCAGACTAGAGGATCAGAATAGCCTTCAAATCCATGGAGGTCACTAAGGTATCAAAGCTGAACGATCTCCGCTTGAGAACTTCGTTTACGCTCTTAAAACCCATCTTTAAGGACTGAAACAAAACCTGGCTGATGCTTTCCCTCTCCCAAAGAAGCTGGACGCTCAGCAGCTCCCACAGATTTCTGTGAGACTTGGGGTGCTCAAACCCTTCTGAGAAGCAGGTCCAATTTGGGTCTTGAGCCTGGACGTACTTACTCATGCATGTAAATTTACTCAAGCGGGAGTCCCTCCGGGGCAGGCTAATCATGCGCAAGGGGGCTGAAAGCCGAGGAATGTGGTCTGGGACTAGGGCTCTCGCTTAGGACTAGTGAGACGTGGGTTCAAATCCCTGCTCTGCTGTCGGCTTCCTGTGTGACCTTGGCAAGTTGCTTAACTGCCTTGTGCCTCAGTTCCCCCCTCTGTAATATGGGGATAATAGTCCTGCCCCGCCCTCCAGGGAGGCTGGAGGCTAAATACACTAAAGAGTGTGATGCTCTGTGCGCTCTACTGCTGAAAAGCCTCTCTAGGACGTATTGTAGGGCAAACAAGGGATTGCAGCTGGGTTTGGGTTGTCTTGCTCTGGATGTTTTTTGGCCTCAAACGTTCCAGAAGTGAGGCTCAAATTGTTAAAGCCAGATGGGAAGATTTGTCCCCCCCAAATTCGGGGTGGGTTAAATCTAGGGCCTCGTGCGCCGCTCGTTAGAAAGGCAGGAGCCGTGTGCGGAAGGTGGCTTTGGCTTTGGCACACCTTTCCCACCCAGCCCGGGCCCAAGGGGATTTTAAAATCCAGGCCAGGGTGGGGGGAAATCTGTCTGTCGATGGAGAATGTTGGGCTTTCGGATCGCAGCGTCTGGCAGCGAAGGCTTCCATTGGGAGCGCCGGGCTGTGATTTTCGGTGGCCCGTTCCCTTCTGCCTGTTGTGAAATTGTTTGGCTCCCGGTCTCCGTTTTGAACACGACGGCCAAACGTTCGTGTTGCTGCTCCGTGGCTTTCGGCGCTCCCTGTGCTGACAGGGGAACAGGCCTGTGTGTGTCTGCACCGCTCCAGCAAACTCCTAGCATTCCTTCCACATAAAGCGATCCCAGTCCACTTCCTGCACCCCCGATCTTAGGCCTTTGATTAGACTCTGTTCTGTTCTGTTTAGGTTTTTATACCACGCTCGTCGCTGTCACTTGTATGGGCCGGCGTTAGACCGGCCAAGGCACCCTGCAACATCGAGGCTGCCATCACAACCCCCCCCAGCCTCCTCATTAACAATTTGCCAAGTTATTTCCCCTTTTCTGGCTGGTCTGAAGTTTTCTCGATCCCGTCCTGCACTTGCGAGGGAAAACTGCCATGGGGGATGGGGACTTATCCTCTAATAATAAATTATCCCCAGGATTTCATTTGGAGAAGTCACATTTCGTTTTGCCCCAGTAAAGGGTGCAGCACACCTGCTTTTGTTTCTCCCCAGAGGTGGCTGCATTTCAGTAGTTGTTGAAGATATATATAATTTGCGTCACTTTTGCCAAATTGTTCCATTTGGGGGGAGGGGGGAATCAGAGAAAACATTTCCATTTTTCCATCTTGAAACGGCTTTTCCTTTCAAAAGTGTCTTGAATTTTATTAGAAATAAAAGAGGTTTTAAAGAGGTTGAAATTGAAATGAACCATTTTGATGGTGTCGAAACAAAATGCTTTCTTTGACCTGAAATTAGATCCTCCCCCCCCCCCCCCCCCCCCGGCATCTCGATTTGCTGAACATTTTCAAAAATGTTCATTTTCGGTCTGCCCCGAAACTCTTCCTCCCACCCCAACTTTGCCAACGAACCAGCAAATCTGTGATTCACCCTGCTCTATTGTAAATGTAAGCCGTTACGAACCTCCCCACAGAGTGACCAGAGACCCCCCGAACTAGATACTGCCTGTAGAAGGCTCTTCAATCCAGCAGACAAAGGCTTAACCAGATGCAACGGCTGGAAGTTGAAGCGAGACACATTCAGCCTGGGAATGGGGTGCAGATTTTTAACAGGGAGAGGAATCGACCCTTGGAGCAACTGGCTAGTTACGCGCTGGATTCTCCATCGCTTTCAGTTGGGATGGGACGTCTTTCTAAACGACATGTTCTAATTCAGCCAGGATTTATGGCCTTGCTACAGCAATTGGTGTGCGGGATCCTGTGGTCCGCGCTAGGCAGATGCCGGGGACAGAGGATCAGAGAGAACTGTCCCTTCTGGTTGTAAACATCCATGAACTAGATACAATTTCTCTGAGCTCGTGGGTGGGTTGGTGGGGTTTTTCCAGCTACTTTTTAGAAGACAAAATTACAATATGTTACCCAAGTGAAAACTCATATTTAATTTTTTTCTCCCGTGT
The DNA here is from genome assembly GCA_037349315.1 of Chelydra serpentina. Classification (NCBI taxonomy): domain Eukaryota; kingdom Metazoa; phylum Chordata; order Testudines; family Chelydridae; genus Chelydra; species Chelydra serpentina. The sequence continues at coordinate 257,077 of JBAIAC010000292.1, forward strand.
TACTAAGTAACATTTCTTAAGTGATTGAAACCAGAACTAAAAAAACCAAAACAAAACTAATTTAGTCATTCTCAGGAGACCTGGGCTGGGTTCATTCGATCCCTCTCACTCTCTTTCTCTCCATCCAGCTCTTAGCGCTCTCATTATAGTAGAATATGTTTTATAAGCGGCAGCGTGATACAATAGGTGTTATAATGGGAGTCAAGAAAGCTGACTTCTGTTCCTGGCGCTTCCACTGGCCTGCTGGATACCTCAGTTTCCCCATCTGTAAAATGGGGAGAATGATACTGCCCTTGTTTGTACAGCAGTGTGAGATCTGCTAATGAAAACTGTTATAGAAGAGCTAGGGATTGTTGTTGTTGTTTGTTATTATTATTATTTTATTTTATTCTTCTTCCCCATTTACCAGTATTTCCAGCTCTGGTGCGTTGATTGAAAATAAATCTCTCACTTAAAATCCTTCGCTGGAAGCCCCATCTCCTGGCATCTTGGAATTTCAGTAGAATCTTGGCTTTCATTTACAAAAGTGAAATTTAAATAAAATGAGAGAAAAATTTAAAAAAACCCATTTCTAGCCCTAGTGATTGTGGAGAAAATCTTGAAAATGTGACCCCAAAGACTTCATAAAAATCGGAAGGCAAATTGTTATTCTTTTAAAACATTTCATGATTTTAAAGCCCAGCTCCCAGTATTTTAGGGCAGGGTCTGCCTCCAGATTTATGCGGTGTTTACTCTCCGTAGGGGGCAGCGTCTGGTCATTTTCACTCTCTTTCTGTCTCTAAATTGCTTTCACTCTGATGCCAAAGACTAAAATTGACCCCCGGCTCACGGTCTGTCCCCCAACTAACTTCCAATAAAAGAACTGTTTTGAGGGCTTACGGAGTACTGGGACCCTAGGGTAGCTCCCTATAGATGGGGGACTTTCACCCCCAGTGAACGTTACAAGGCTGGGGATGGGGTGTTCATAGAGGCTAAAGAACAGTTTTGATTAAGAAAAAATGTCTTTTTTTTTAAGTGATTTTTTTAAATTTAAATTTTAAAAGTTAAGTTCATTTTGGGCCTATGTCGTTTCTCAGTGCCCATTTAATAATAATTATTATTATTAGATCAGGGCCTCCCTAGTGCCAGGCAAGCGCTGCACAGACACACAGTGAGAGACAGTCCCTGCCCCGAAGAGTTTACCGTTACACTTGTTTACAATCAAGGCCTGATCCTTTGAACGACGAACAAACTGCGTGGCTGACAAGATGAGGGAGAGGCAGCAAGCCAGAGAGATTGTGTGACCTTACGCATGGGGCACTGCGTTGGGTGTCAGAACACCAGGGTCCTGTGCCCACCTCTGCTGGCAACCTTGGGCAAACCACTTTGTGCCTCAGTTTCCCCTTACAGGCATTGAGTGTGAGCTTGGTAGGGACTGTCTCTAACTCAGTGTCTTTGCAGCTGAGGGTCTCTAGATCCTACTATAATAAGAAGCTGGGTGAGCATATTAGCAGTTAGGAGGTGAAAAGCTGGGCAAAATTCTTTGATCTAAACTTTTTGGGAGCGAAAAATACAGATTTGACGACCCCCCCAACATTTTGCTAATTTGTGTTGGTTTTGTGGCACAGTTTCCATTGGGGGAAAAAATTTAAAACAAAAATCCCCCCCCGACCAATCTAAATGGTTCAAGTTTTTGATTTTTTTTTTATAAAACAAATGTTTGTTCCAAAATGGCCTTGTTTGATTTTGAAAAAGTTCAAAGAGAGCTCAAAATCAAAGCGAAATGCTTAATTTTGAGTTGACCAAACCACTTAGTTTGACCCAAAAAGAATTTTTCTCCCTCTCCAAATATTTAGATTTTTTGGGCAAATGTCATTTTCGGTTCAGTCCCAAATGAATTCCTCCCTCCAAATTTTCTGAACTGGGAGTGAACCAAGAAATCCTTTTGTCGCCCAGTTCCACCTACGGGTAGGGTTTATAGTGGTACTAAATGCCTGTATCCCCATGGGAAATAAGGGCTTCCCAAGGAGATGAATCATGGGGAGCGATACATTTTGCGTCTGTCCCAGGGTGCATACCCTCAGAGCCAGCGGCAGCAGCCCCTGAATTAGCATGGTGAGGATGTCAGATTGAGTGGGAGCCTTTGATGTCATTTATGAGGAAGACAGAGCTGTTCTGTTGGGAGTTTCAAGTCCGGGCAATAAGACAGGTCTTTGGGCTAATTGGCACATGCAGGCTTCGAATGCACACGTACTTGGCTCCCTGGCCGGCAGTGGGTGTTCTAGCTGACCCCCAAGATCTGGAGGGAAGTGGGGTCTAGTGTGTTAGAATGGGGGTGGGGGAGGGCTAGGACTCCTGAGGTCTGCTCCCCGCTCCATTGCTGCCGCTGCGTGACCTCCGAGTGCTGGACAAGTCCACCTGCTCCCCGTTCCGCAACGTCCCCATGTCTAACGAGGACAAGGACGCTGAATGACCGAGGAGGGGTGTGTTGGAGGGGGTAATTAAACCCAGGGAAGAGCTTTTGAGCTGGGCAGAGGGAAGGAGTCTGCGAAGGGTAGGCTGGTGCAGAGGGGATCCCCGGGGGCAGACGGACGCCTTGATTTATTGTGTTCATCAGACCATGTTGACGGATTTATCCCGTGTATTTCAGGCCTGGGCGGGGCTGGTTGGGCAGAGACTGGTGAGAAAGTTGCCTCAGAGGAGCTTAGTTACTACAGGTACCAGTGTTCGCCTCTCGATGTTTTGGCTGGAGTGAGTGATGAGCGATAAGCTCTGAGCTTTGGCTAGATGGGGACGGGCTGTGCCCATATACCCATGTGAGGAAAGATGGTGTAGCAGTGAGGGTGCCACCGTGGGCGTGAGACCGGCGTTCAAATGCCACTACGTGCCTCAGTTTCCCCACCTGTAAACTAGGGGGATTACCCAGGGAAGGGGTGGGTTCTCCATCTCTTGCTGCCTTCCAGTCCAGCCTGGCTGCCTTTCTGGGCTCGGGACAGAGGGAACTGGCCGACATTCTCTGCTCTCTGTGTGGATACACTGCTACCTGCTGGCAGAGAGGGGTTCAAATTGGGGGGCTCTCCTTTGCGGTGTGAATAGAAACGGCCAGCTCAGTAAAAACACCCCTTTCCCCTCCATTCAGAGATTCTGCCCCCTCCAGCAACAGCGCCCCCGCCACCTGCTGCAGTTTCACGTCTCGGCCGCCTGATGGGGTTCCCCCAGCTCCCAGGCTGACGTGCCCCAGGGGCATCGGGCAGGATTGGGGCCTGACCGCATGGCCGGGGGTTTCCCACTCTTTTATCTGAATGAGGCACACAATGTGAAAGGCGGCTGTTAGTGACAGTGGGTTAGTTTGGGTGCTGGGGGCGGGAGAGCCGTGGGGTGTGGGGATCGCTTTGGCTTTCCCATACACAGTCCCCTGTTTTGTGTCCTACTCCACAGTTTGGCCAGGCCGCATCAAAGCCCCCCCTGCTCTCCCAGCCTCTCTGCACCCCAGCTCCCCCCATCCTGCATCCTCACAGCCCCTCTGCTCCCCCACCCCTCCCCCCCAGCTCAGTGCTGCAGCTGCACACGATCACTAGATCCCCCCCCCCACACACACATACATTTCCGTACTCAGTTGAGCCCGGAACAGTCTATTTTTCGAAAGCACAGTCAGCTCTGAGTCGAACGATGTCCCTCCCCAATCCCCGGGGCTCCCCCGTCACCCCCTTGCTAGGAAAGATATTTTTTTATTAAGTGGGAGGGGGGGAAGGAAAAAAGTGGAGGGACCTTCAATCTGTTCCATATGTTGAACGAGCCTCGTTTCAGATTTAATATTTTCCCGCTCCCAAAAACAATAAGGAGCCCGAGCCAAGTGCTATATTCTAAGAGGAAGTGTTGGCTCATGGCTGGAGTATGTGACATGGCTCGGGCCCGGGGATTGTACATGTATGTGTAATAAATCCCATGTGCCGAGAACACAGCAGCGTTTCCTTCCCGCGCCGGCTGCAATCCTGAGCGAAAAGGTGTTGTTCGCAATGCCCCGGCGCTCGCCCGAGCGGGCTGGGGAGGGGAGATTTCAGATCCTTACCGGCGTGGTCGCGGCGGGAATTCTGCTAACGGGAGCCCGTACAAGAAGAGCCACTCGGCGACATTTTCCATCCCAAACTTCCTTTTCCTTCCAGAAACAGCCTGTTGTTGGCAAATGAGCCGTTTGAGACCCGCAGAAGAGCTCCATGTAGCTCGTCTCTCTCCCCGGCAGAAATGGGTCCAGCGATAGATATTACCTCCCCCACCTCCTCTCTCTGATATCCAGCACCCGCGCCTACAGTCTCATTTTGGTCAATTGCTGCAGTTTTGATGGGGGAGAAAAAAGCCATTTTCCCTGCTGCTCCCCACCCCCAAGTTTTCCATTTAAAAAGGCAGAGAAAAATCCAACAACAAAACCCCAGCAGTTTTGATCTCTCCCCCCCGCCACTGGAAAATGTGGAATTTTTTCACGGAGTGGGGAGTGCCCCGATTTAAAAATCAGAAACTGTATGAAAATATTGGCCAGCCAGCTCCGTTAATGACTCGTCATGATCAAAATATTAGAGAGAGGAAAAATGAACAATATTCCGTTGTAACAAGGGGGGGGGCTGGATTATTCACTCGTTTGTCCTGTCCAAGTAAATAATACTCTCAATTTAAGGGCCCCGCAGTAGCAGATGTGGCGTAAGAGCTTCATGGGGGCAGATGAGCTCGGTCTCTCATAGAGATCAGGTTAAGCCCTGAAGCTTTAGCTCCCAGGCTGTCTGGCTTGGCGGATAGAGCACTGGGATCCCAGACACCTGGGGCCTATTCCCAGCTCTGGCGCTGGTCTGCTGGGCGAACTCAAGTCAGTTGCTTCGGCCCAGCTCCCCCAAGGGGTCGAGGTGTGTCGTTCCTGCTGGAGTAACCTGGGGAGAGCTGATCCGGTTCCACGGAAACAAAGGAGAGCTTTGCCCTTTACTTCCATGGGAGTGGGAGCAGGCCCCGGGAGAGACAGATGCCAAACTCCAGAAATCCCAGCTTAAGGCACCATTATTACTGTGTTGGAATTGTGGTAGTGCTCAGGGATCAGGCCCTCACCTGAACCGCCGAGGGACAGCCCTTGCCGTGAACAGCTCCTACGGTTATCTGGTACTTATATGGCCCCTATCACTGTGGCATCTAGGCACTGCATGGTCTTCAATGTATTTAAAGGCACGGCAGTGCTATTATCCCTGGTTTAGGCATGGGGAAACGGAGGCCCAGAGGGTAAATAACTTGCCCAAACTCACACGGGCAGTCTGTGTCGGAGCAGGGAACAGAACGCTGGCCTCCCAAGCGCCAGGCGAGCACCCTAACCACTGCGCTGAGCGACTGTCGAGCTCGCTTGCTCGTTCGTCGATTCTGAGACCAGCAGAGACCGGCCCGTTTAGGGCTGGGCAAAATTTTGCAACCAAAACTTTTTCTCTGTTAAAACTGAAATGTAGTTTTTTGGGCTTTTTTCAATTTTCGGATTCTCCGTAAATGCTGAGAAATGTTGTGTCAGGTTCGACCCCAAACCATTTTTTAAAACTAATTGTTCAGAACTGGCAACGAAGCAAAAAAACCCACCCTTTGCCCAGCCGGGTTTATTATCTATTCATCAGGCGCCTTATGGCCACAGCTAGGAACCCCCGTCATGGATCGAGACCCTGTTGGGCACGGCGCTGTATGAACATCTAGTCTGTCAGACCGTTGGGCATCCCTGAAGTTATAGAGACAAATGGCACCAATGGAGGGTAGCCAGAGCACAGGGATTTGACAGTGGGGCAGCGGGGCCAGTCCCAAGCATGCCTGATCATGCCACACCCGAAATTGCGAGACCAACTTAAAGACCACAAGCTCGGCTTTAAACCAATCAGTGCTTGGTTTTTGGGTGTGGAGCCATTCAGAGGGGCTGGGAAGTCCCTGCAGTCCCCAGGGGTGGAAACTGACGTTGAAAAATGACTGACACCTGCAATCTCATGACTACCAGAGCTGGGGCTTTAAGAGAAATCAGGGTGGAGAGTGGGCAGCACTGAGTCCCTGGGTGAACGAGGGGCAGCTGGGAAAACGGGGCAGGGCTTTCGGTTCCTTTATCGTTCGATGGGTTGTCTGTGAATTTATCATTGGACCAAAATGAATTCTAATGTGAATGTGAGTGAGGATGTACCTTGGATCAACCTGCCACCAGCCTGGGCAGGCCAGGAGCCCCCAGGCTTCTTCAAACTTGACAGGCTTTTCGGCATTTCCCATGTGCACATCACTCAGCAAAGGTGACGGTCTGGCTGTCTATATAACCCCATGCCTGCCTGTCCGTCTGTCTGTCCAAGTGCTTCGATAGCGCCTAGCACCGTAGTACGTGAGTGTTGGCAAGCGGCAGAGAGCGCCAGCGGGTGGGGTGCTGGAATGGGGGTCGAGAGACCTGAGTTCTAATCCCGGCCCCACCACCGACCTGCCGAGTAGCCTCGGGCAGGCCCTGGCGCCTCTCTGTGCCTCAGTTTCCCAGCTATGACCTGGGGATCATGGACAATGCTCCTCGCCTTCATTTGTGAAGCACCTTGAGGCCTCTGGAAGGAGCCCTAGAGGGTCTGTGTGGTGCCTAGGTCCAAGGGCTCCCGTTGAGCCACAGGCAAAGAATAGGAGGGGCCCAGTGGCCGAGGGGATGAAGGGAGGAAACAATCCAGCTAATCCTGGCAAGTGACCTGCCCCCCACGGTGCACCCCCCCGCACAAGGTCCCTGCCAATCTGACCTGGGGGGAAATTCCTCCCTTGCCCCGCGTAGGGGAATCAGTTAGACCCTGAGTAAGGGGGCAAGAACCAGCCAGCCAAGACCTGAGATAGCGATTGCTCGGTGCCACCTCAGAGCCCTGGCCTCCTGTGCCCAGCCCTGATGCTTTGGGGTAAGGAGATAACCCCTCCCCACAGAATACGTGGGGGGATCCCTTCCTGAGCCCTGCCCCCCGTCCCAGGCAACCCCACCATGTAAGTACCCTGCTGTAATAACTGATTAGTAATTCATACGGAGTTCGTCAGGTCTCCTCTGGCTCTGCTGGGTGTTGACGAATGTTAATTGCTGCTCCTTTCAGAGAGGATAGCTTGGTTGTTTTCATTTTCTGGATAGTGGCAATTTCTGTTCCGCAAAGGCCCAGGGTGGGGTGTGGGGGGCTGCAGGTCAGGATTGAGGGGCACCGGCGGAGCTCTGTTTGTGTGGGGAGCCCAGGGCTGGGATAGTGTGTGTGTGGGGGGGCTGCGGGTCGGGATTGAGGGGCACCACGGAGCTGTGTGTGCCCAGGGCTGGGCTAGCGGGGGGCTGCGGGTCGGGATTGAGGGGCACCACGGAGCTGTGTGTGCCCAGGGCTGGGCTAGCGGGGGGCTGCGGGTCGGGATTGAGGGGCACCACGGAGCTGTGTGTGCCCAGGGCTGGGCTAGCGGGGGGCTGCGGGTCGGGATTGAGGGGCACCACGGAGCTGTGTGTGCCATGGGCTGGGCTAGCGGGGGGCTGCGGGTCGGGATTGAGGGGCACCACGGAGCTGTGTGTGCCCAGGGCTGGGCTAGCGGGGGGCTGCGGGTCGGGATTGAGGGGCACCGGCTGAGCTCTGCGTGGGTGATTTGCTTTTGCCACGGCTGCTTTCCTGGGAATCTCCAATTCACCCCCCAGACGAAGAGCTTTAAAATAAAGAGCCACCTCCCCCGCTGCACAAAGCGCTGGGCGGGGGGGGAGCCAGGAGCATGGCACAGAGCTGGCAGGTCCGGGCGCAGTGAGACAGACACTGGCATCAGAGGGTTGGCAGTGAAGAGGGATCGGGGGGAGGGGCACAGATGGTCTCTCTTTTACCCCGAAAGGTGAGGAGATGGGCGGGGGAGGCCTGGGAACAGGGCTGCTCTTGGCTCACACGAGCCAGGCAGAGGAGACGGTTACCCAGTGGCCTCCCTCTTTGGCAGTCACGCCGCTTGGGGCCTGGGGGGTGGGGGGCGGGCAGGAGAGACCCTGGCTCCTTCCTTGGCGTGTTGTAAAGCCCGCCCCTTCCCGGGCCTCCAGCTGCCCCCCATCCCCCAGCTGCAGGCGGCTGCTGGCATGGCTGGGCATTCTTTGGGCATCGGCCCAGTTAGGAGGAGCCGGGCAGGGGCGCAGCTGTGAGAGCTGAGGAGGCTCCCCCCCACCCCCGCACCCGGGAGGAGCAGAGGGAGCAGCCTGTGGAAAGTTGAAGCCGTTTTGAGTGTGGGGGGGACGGAGGCGGTGGGGGTGGGGGTGTTGTTCATCTCCTTGAAACCAGACTCAGCTGGTGGGGAGAGACAGGCTTGGCTAGTGTAGACGGGCATCGGGAAAGCTTCTTACAGTGGTCTGCCGGTGCCCCTCAATCCTGACCCACAGCCCCACTGCTATCCGAGCCCTGAGCTCCCCACTTCCCCGGGGCTACAGCGCTGGGCTGGGACTCAGGACACCTGGGTTCTCTTCCTGGCTCGGCCATTGGCCAGCTGGGTGACCTTGAGCCAGTCGTTTCCCCGCTCTGTGCCTCAGTTTCCCTGTCTGTACAATGGGGATTATGCTCCTAACCTCCTTTGTAAGGTGCTTTGAGATTAAGGGGGGAGGGATAGCTCAGTGGTTTGAGCATTGGCCTGCTAAACCCAAGGTTGTGAGTTCAATCCTTGAGGGGGCCATTTAGGGATCTGGGGCAAAAATTGGGGATTGGTCCTGCTTTGAGCAGGGGGTTGGACTAGATGACCTCCTAAGGTCCCTTCCAACCTTGATATTCTATGATTCTATGACTGGTGCAAAGGGATGATGATTGCTCCCCAGCTCCTTCCATCCTCGGGGGTTGGGGAGGGAAGGGTTGTTCCTGGACCCTTGGTTGGCAATTGGGGATGGGGACAGAGGGTGGCAGGGGCTGGACTAGGAGATGATGTTTCATCGACCTCACTCCCCTCCCAGAGCTGGGAACCTCTAACCCCCAGGCCCAACTCCCTTCTAAGGCCAGGAGTCCTGATTTGGGGCCGAGCCCCAGCCTGGAACCACTGTCCCTTTGGGTTTGATTTATGCCCAGTGTTAATGCAGCGGCAGACCTAAGATACCAGCTTGGCATAGTGGGGGGCACCCACAGCCACTCCCCATGAGTGGAGAGGGGTCACTGTCTAGGGTTCATTCTTTCCTTGGCCTCTCCACCAGCGAGGAAGGGGGCGGCTTTGAGTGGTAAGACTGAGACCCCTTGAACTCAGAGCACCGGCACTTGGGGGTCTGCAGCCGGGTTGGTGGCTGAGTTGGGGCTGCAGGGGGAGTGCACCCCCTGGAGCCTGCCCCAGAGAGACTATCATAGGCCCTACACCCTGCTTAGCTCTACTGGTTGGGCTCCCTTGGGGCTTGGAGTGGGAGGGGGAGTGACCCCAAATTTTGGGGGCTGGGTGGTTGGCTGATTCCGTGGCACTTTGCCTTAAGCATGAGACGAGCGCCCCCTCAACCTAGCAGGCTCAGGTCCACATGGGGTGAGGGTAGGGAGCAGCCCTGCAGACCCCTAGGTGGGATCGGGATGGCCGAGGGTGTGGGTCCCGGGATGGCTCTGGCTCGGGGCTCTGTCCATCGCTCACTATGCTGGAGGTACCTGGCACAGTGCCCCCCTCACGCCGGGGCATGCCGGTAATCTCAGGCTCCTCACAACGGCTGGATAATTGTGACTGAGTTGATCCAAGGCCCATTATTGTCCCTGCAGCCACCTGGGGAAAGGGGCTGCCTTGGGATCGCATCGAGATTGGGGAAATTCCCGATCCTCCCACTGTGTGGGACTTTCTGTGACACCTTGTTCATTTCCCCCTGTTGTGTGGGTCCTTCCGTGGCACCTGATTCATCTCCCCCCCACTGTGTGGGACCTTCTGTGGCACCTCATTCATCTCACCCTGCTGCGTGGGTCCTTCCGTGGCACCTGATTCATCTCCCCCCACTGTGTGGGACCTTCTGTGGCACCTCATTCATCTCACCCTGCTGCGTGGGTCCTTCCGTGGCACCTGATTCATCTCCCCCCACTGCGTGGGACCTTCTGTGGTACCTCATTCATCTCACCCTGCTGTGCGGGTCCTTCCGTGGCATCTCATTCATCTCCCCCTGCTGCGTGGGTCCTTCCGTGGCACCTGATTCATCTCCCCCCACTGTGTGGGACCTTCTGTGGTACCTCATTCATCTCACCCTGCTGCGTGGGTCCTTCCGTGGCACCTCATTCATCTCCCCCTGATGCGCGGGTCCTTCCAGGCACCTCATTCATCTCGCCCGCCTGTGGGGTCCTTCTGTGGCACCTCATTCATCTCCCTCCACTGTGTGGGACCTTCTGTGGTACCTCATTCATCTCACCCTGCTGCGTGGGTCCTTCCGTGGCACCTCATTCATCTCCCCCTGATGCGCGGGTCCTTCCGGGCACCTCATTCATCTCGCCCGCCTGTGGGGTCCTTCCATGGCACCTCATTCATCTCGCCCTGCTGCGTGGGTCCTTCCGTGGCACCTGATTCATCTCCCCCCACTGTGTGGGACCTTCTGTGGCACCTCATTCATCTCGCCCTGCTGCACGGGTCCTTCCGTGGCACCTCATTCATCTCACCCCACTGTGTGGGACCTTCTGTGGTATCTCATTCATCTCACCCCACTGTGTGGGACCTTCTGTGGCACCTCATTCATCTCGCCCTGCTGCACGGGTCCTTCCATGGCACCTCATTCATCTCACCCTGCTGCGTGGGTCCTTCCATGGCACCTGATTCATCTCCCTCTGCTGCGTGGGTCCTTCTGTGGTACCTCGTTCATCTCCCCCTCCTGTGGGGTCCTTCTGTGGCGCCGTATTGGGCCGCCCCCCCCGAGATGTACACGGGACTTTCCTGTTCCCTGGGCAGTGCTGCCTGGGAGTCCTCCGCCCCTCCTGCCGCCACGTGGCGCAGCGCCCGCTGTCTTTGGGGCAAGCGTGCGGCACTGCTGAATGCCCCGAGCCTGGCCCTCCAGACCGTAGCACTGGGGGCACCGGCGAGGAGAGGCTTACCCGCCCCTGTTGGCTGGGCTGAGCCAGGACCACCCCCCTCCCACTGCTGTCTTCGTGCGCCAGCCCCTGTGTGGCATGTCTCCTTCGGCACCGAGTGGCGACAGATGGCGGGGAAAGCGCCTCCCCCCACTCTGCCCTGGCTCACCGGGCCGGGTGCCTGAATTAAAGCTGCGCCCCACTCCCCGGCAGGCTCGGTGCCGCGGCAAGGAGCTAAATAAAACCCGGGAGGCGCAAACAGCCGGGGCCCAGCCCCTCCCCAGAGGGGGCGCATTGCTTGGCACTGGCACTGCCTGGTGCTGTGGCAAACAGCTGGGCTGGCAGTTGGAAAATGGGGCCGCCAGGAGGTGCGGGCAGCCCGTCTCAGTGCCTAGGCCTTGCGGTAGAGTTAAGGGAGAGGGTGATGCCTGGGTGCCAGGGGAAGGAGCTCGCTCAATGGGGGCTTGTATCTGAGACCTCCCCCGCCTCAGCCCCCCATGTCAGCAGGGGTGGCTGGTGGGCATTGGGGGAGCTGGGCCCGGCAATGGAGGCAGCATGATGCCAGGAAATTCCTCTCCTGGAGGATGCCAGACGGCCCGGGGTCACTGCTGACCAGGCCGGATTAGAACTGGTGCCACCTGGAGGGGAGAACCCCCATTTCCCCCACCCCCGAAGCCTGCCAGTCCCTGGGGCCAGATTGGGGCCAGTGCCCCCGAGAGGGGAGAAGCCCCATGTGTAAGGTGACCACCTGTCCAGGCTTTCCCAGGATTGTCCCTTTTTGGACGTAGCTGTCCTGGATGAAATGGGGCTTTGTACCTCACAGGTGGCAGCCCTACCCATGCCCCCTTCTCCATCTCCCTGAGCCACCCAGTCCCCCTGGCGAGAGGGGAAGGGCCCCGAGGCTCGTTCTTTGCCTCCCAACCTGTTCCCCTAGACTCCAGCGTGTGTCCCTCCTGCCCTTAGCTCACGGCCCAAGAGGCGGAGGGGGAGGCCCCGGGCCAGTTGAACTGGCATTGACCCCGTCCACTCCCCCGTTGTTCATGGAGCCAAGCAGCCCCTCAGGGCCAGCTCCCTGGGGAGACGGCATGGGAGTGGGGCACAATGACATATGGGCTTATCCTTCCTCTGCTGCACCCACCCCCCCCTGCCTGGCACAGGAAGGGGAATCCCAGGGCCTGCAAACGGCAGGCAGGCAGGATGCTTAGGTTCTATTGCAAAGAGTAGGAAGGAGGGTGGTCTGGAGCAGAAAGCAACGGGCTGGGAGTCAGGACTCCTGGGTTCTATCCCCAGCTCTGAGGGGGAGTGGAGGCAAGTGGGTTCGAGCTGGGGGAGGGGAGAGGCTGAGAGTCAAGGTTCTTTAGTTCTCTTCCCAGCTCTGCCCCGTAACTCACTGTGATCCCTTCACCTCTCTGTGCCTCAGTTTCCCCATCTGTAACAGGAGCCTGATTTCCTTGCTTTGTGAGAGCGTGCGTGGGGCTTGGTGCTGAAGTGCTCGGGGCAGATAAATAGCCGGACAGAGAGCTGGGAGCCCACCTTATATCTGGATCGGGAGAGCGGCTAATGGACCCGATTCCAAGCAGGTCCAGGCACCTTGGTGCCTTCAGCCCTAGCACGGAACCCAGCCTGAAAGGCCAAGCCGGGTCTGGGTGCACATTTCCCAGTGCAGGGAGGCAGCAGCACTCAGGTCCTTGGTCTTGTGCCAAATGAAAGGCGCCTCATGTGGCCTCTCTGGGTGTGTCTACACTTCAGCTGGCAGTGCGGCCCCCAGCCGGGGGAGCCAGACTCCCGGTAGCTGCCTGGAGGTCAGGTGGGCCTGACATCCACAATGCTATTTGTCGCACGCCAGTTTGCCCCTCGCTCGCGCACGTCTGTCTCCCCGGGGTCGCTCCCAGCTGCAGCGTAGACGCACCCGGGGGGCGGGGCTGGGAGGGAGATGGGCTTAGCTATAAGGCAGGAATTTGCCAGATTGCGGGAGATGTTCCCACCGTGAAAAGTCAAAATCGCAAATTTCCGTGAACCGAAAATCTGAAAACCCCCCCGAGGTTGGGCCAAGCGAAAGGAGATCTTTGGGCGAAAGCTCAAACCGTTTCCTTCCCATGGCGGCCGTTTTCAAAAACCAGCTTTACAGTTTTCGAAATGCAAAATGGTTTTTGAACTTAAAAATGGACCGTTGGATTTTGACAATTTCACGCCTTTAAAACCCCCCAAAACCAGAGTGGGGAATTTGTCCAGAGCAGCCTATTCCTGGGAAATGTTTCGCTATCGACAAATCAACGTTTTTTGGAAAATTCCTAACCTGTTCTACACCTGTGTGTGTCTCTAGGACACCTCCTGTGCATGTGTGCTGTGTATTGTGGGTGTATCCTCTGTGTGTACTCTGCGTGTGTTGTGTGGGTATGTATCCAGTGTGTATCCTGTGAGTTTGTTTGTGTGTGTGTATCTTGTATGTATCCTGCCTTTGAGTGTACTGTGTGTGTGGTGTCATCTGTGTCTGTGTGTATCTTGTGTGTGCCTGCGTAGCAAGCGTGTGTCCTGTCTCTGTGTGTATCCCCTCTGTTTGTCTTGTGTGGGTATATATCCATTTTAAAGAGGGTAAAGTCACACAAACTGCAGTGAGGATTTTACATACAGAGAAACATACACCCCCTCAAGCCCCCCCCCCCCCCGAAGATGTAGTTAAAATGTCCAGTCTGGAGAAACTGGCGGCACAGGGACCAGTCCATTCACCGTGGCGCTCACACCCAACCTGCTGAGTGGGGGGGGAGGGGGGCTTTTCCCCGTTCTCCCTTCCCATCCCTCCCCCACCCTATCACCTTGGCAGCTCTTGGATCCGTGCTTGAAACCCTCTCTCTACCTCTGAGCCCCCCCCCCCCCCCGCCCCCGTTTCTGCCCCAGCAACTCAGAAACAAAGCAGGGCTTTCAATTGGGGATATTGATGAAACTTTAGCCCTCTTCCCTCCTGGTAATTCTAAACTCCCTGCTTCGAGTTGCAAGCGCACTGTTGTCTCCCGGAGCACACGGGGCGGAGCGGGGAGGTTAGCCAGTGTCTCAGCGGTGGGGCACTGTTGGCTAGAGAGGGCACAAGCATGGTGCCAGGAGATGCCACTCTGGAAGGGGATGGGCATGAAGGGGGCTGATGCCTCACAAGTCCGCTAACCCCCCTGAACCCCAAGCCAGCCTTCCTTCCAGGCTACACCCCAAGAGCAGCCAGGTGCCCCTTGCAGAAGACACCTGGTTCAGCCCAGGGTGAAATTAACAAGCTTGCCTTCAGCCCTGCCCCTGACTGCTCTCTGCTGTGCATGGGCCCAAGCTTCCCCCTGGCTGCCCCGTCACACCCTGGCTGAGGGGAACGGGGTCTCCTGGCTTCCAGCGCTGGATTCCCAGGGGGCTCGCCAGCGGGGCGCCCAGTGGGACCAGGGGCTGGGCAAGGGGTTGCTCAGCGGCAGGTGCAGAAGGGCAGGAAAGACACCCCCCACCCCGGGCTGGTCAAACAACATCATAGAGAAACCCAGGGGAGCGGAAGGCAGGGCCTGGCTGGGCAATCCCTGGGACCCCACTGGGGATCTGGGGGCTAGAGTGGGAAACTCGCTCAGCCTGCTATGTACCTGTCACCTGCCTGCCCTTATCCAGCTATCTATCTCCATACACACCCATCCGTCTTCCATACTCATCCATCTATCCAGTCTCCATACACACCCATCTATCTCCATACCCAACCATCCGTCTCCATACCCACCTATCCAATGTCATACACACTCATCCATCTCCATACACACCCATCCATCTCCATAGACATCTATCTCTGTACCCATCCATTTGTCTCCATACCCATCTGTCCAATCTCCATACCCACCCATCCGTCTCCATACCCAACCATCCGTCTCCATACCCACCTATCCAATCTCATACACACCCATCTATCTCCATACCCACCTATCCATCTCCATAGACATCTATCTCTGTACCCACCCATCCGTCTCCATACCCATCTGTCCAATCTCCATACCCACCCATCCGTCTCCATACCCACCTATCCAATCTCATACACACCCATCCATCTCCATAGACATCTATCTCTGTACCCATCCATTTGTCTCCATACCCATCTGTCCAATCTCCATACCCACCCATCCGTCTCCAGACCCATCAATCCAATCTCCATACACACCCATCCATCTCCATACCCATCTATCCAATCTCTCATACACACCCATCCATCTCCATAGACATCTATCTCTGTACCCATCCATTTGTCTCCATACCCATCTGCCCAAACTCAATACCTATCCATCTGTCTCCATACCAACCATCTGTCTCCATACCCATCTATCCAATCTCCATTCACACCCATCCATCTCCATACCCATCTATCTCCATACCCAACCATCCGTCTCCATACCCATCTATCTATCTCCATACCCATCCATCCGTCTCCATACCAACCATCCGTCTCCATACCCATCTATCCAATCTCCATTCACACCCATCCATCTCCATACCCATCTATCTCCATACCCAACCATCCGTCTCCATACCCATCTATCTATCTCCATACACACCCATCCGTCTCCATATTCATCCATCTGTCTCCATACCCATCTATCCAATCTCCATACACACCCATCCATCTCCATACCCATCTATCCAATCTCCATACACACCCATCTATCTCCATACCCTCCTATCCATCTCCATACCCATCTATCTCTGTACCCATCCATTTGTCTCCATACCCATCTGTCCAATCTCCATACCCATCCATCCATCTCCATACCCACCATCCGTCTCCATACCCATCTATCCAATCTCCATACACACCCATCCATCTCCATAACCATCTATCTATCTCCATACCCAACCATCCGTCTCCATACCCATCTACCCATCTCCATACATACCCATCCATCTCCATATCCATCCATCTGTCTCCATACCCATCCATCCATCTCCATACCCATTTATCCAATCTCCATACACACCCATCTATCTCCATACCCCTCCATCCATCTCCAAACCCATCTATCTATCTCCATATTCATCCATCTGTCTCCATACCCATCCATTCATCTCCATACCCATCTATCTAATCTCCATCCCCATCCATCCATCCCCATATTCATCTATCTTTCTCCATACCCCTCCATCCATCTCCATACCCATCTATCCAATCTCCGTACACACCCATCCGTCTCCATACCCTCCATCCATCTCCATACTCGTCCATCTCCATACCCATCTATCTATCTATCGATCTATCTATCGATCTATCGATCTATCTAATCTCCATACACACCCATCTATCTATGTATCTATCTGATCTCTAGACCCACTCGTCTATCACATGCTAAAGCACACTTTCCCCTTTGCACCACACTAGGGCGTATTGTTAAAATAAAGCCAAGCTCTTTAGCAATAAAACAAATTAACTCAAGGACATTTAAAAAACGAGTTTATGCGGAACAGGACTGAGTCCAAGGGAAAAACCTTAACCCCCTCTTTGCCAGCGTATACATTTTCTCCAGGTCAGTTCCTCCAAAGACCTCCCCCCTGGTTTCCGTTGTGTCCCATGACAAACTTAACTCCCCCCACCCCGCCCCAGTTCGGTGTTCTCAGGCTGGGCTCCAGCCGAGCTGTGGTTTGCTAGGGGGCGGAGATCTGTACAGCGCAGTGCACATCCCGTTGCAAATGGCATAATCCCCCCCCCCCCTCAGACCCTGGCCAGGAGCCTCGCACTGCGAGAAAGTGACGGGCCTGGCCAAAGCAGGGTCGAAGGCGTCGGCTCTGCTTCTGGGGGGGGTCAGCGAGCCCGTGTGAGATGATGGCAGAGCAGGACAAGGCGGTGATGTGAACCCCTCTGCCGCGCCAAAGCAAAGGCACCGATGAAGCGGGACGCCTCTGCAATCCGGATTTGCTTCCTTACAGTGCCCGGGCTTGGCACTGAAACCAGGTCTCAGACTCCTGGGGGGGGGGCGGGGGTCTAGACCCTCACCATGACCCAGCTCCCTTGCGAGGCAGCTCCCAGCCCACCCCGTGCACCCCCCGCCAAACCGAATGGGCGGGAGTAACGCGCCCCCGACGGGCGAAGGGGAGGGCAGCGCTCCGGATACAAAGTGGGGGGGCGGGCGGGGGAGGGGCGGGGGAGAGTGGGAGGTTTCTCAAGGCAGGAGTGTCTCTGTTCCCAACTGTGTCTAAACTTTCACTTTCAGAGCTCCAAGGCGGGGTCACCGCTCGGCAGCATGGACTAGCGAGGGACCTGCCGCCGCCTCGCCCATGCAACCAGCCAGCCAGCTGGGCGCCACATGAGCACACGTTCTGCACCACTTTCCCCCAAGTAACCATGTATTCCCCATACTGCCTGACCCAGGTAACAAACCGGCCAGCCCAGCCCAGCCCAGCCCAAGGGGGAGAGAGAGAGAGAGAGAAAAGCAAGTTCGGTTGGGTTCTTTCATTGCATTGGGGGGGGGGGGGTTGCTCCTTGGTGCGGGCCATGCACCAGGCTGGGGGGGGGGGGGGATTATTGCTGTCTGGCTGGGCTGTGTTTTTGTTTGAAACCAAAATTCTTCCCCTGTCTCTCTCTCTCTCTCTCTCTGCAGAGAAAGGGGCTTTGATGGCATGTTTCCAAGGTCTTTGTTATATTCACTGCACATGGGTTTAGTTCAGAAAATGGCGCTTCTCCCAAATTTATTTCAAGAATTAAAACCCAGGGAGGGAGGGAAAGGGGGCAGCGGGGTTTGCTGGATTAGTGCACGCGGCTACGCTGGGGTTCGGGGGACAGGGAGGCGCGGGGGGGGGGGGGAAGGGTACAAATGTAGAAGTGATTTTAATGTGTGTCTTGACTGTGCTGATCCGACCCGTGCGGGGTGTGTTGGCCGCTGGCTCACGCCAGAAGTTGCTCGCACTCGCGGTGGATTGTGTCTGTCTCTCGCTGGGGGCTGAGATCTTCGTTTGCTTCAACCCAACCACCCCCCAAAAGCCCAACTTGTCTTTTTGTTTGGAAGTAAATCCCCCCCCCCCCCCGAGCGGGAGCTAAATCCAGGCAGTTCCGAAATGCCAGGGGGAGAATTGGTCCTGGGCTGTGCTTCGCGGCTCACTGGTTCCTCTCCTGTTGCATTTGCTCCGCTCTCTCGCTGCTCGGGGGCAGGTAGGGGACTCGCCTCTTCCCTTCCTTGCTGGAAAACGTCGGCACTTTCCTCCCGCCGCAGCTCAAAACGGGGCTTTAGTTCGAGGGTGAAAAGCAGCGAACCGGGGGGCGGGGGGGTGGCAATTTCTCGAGGGAGAAGGGGAGCGAGCGTGTGGACGCTGCAAAATGGGGCGGCGGAGAAGGGGGCGTTTGGAGCCGAGGAAGTTTGCAGAAAGCGGAGAGTTGGGAGCTTTTTGCATTGCTGAGCGGGGAAAGGCGCTGAAATGTACAAGCTGCAAAGGGGGGGGGGGGTTAATCAATGCAACATTTCTAACCATGCCCCAAAAAGCGGGACTGCACAGTTTGCGTTAGATCTCTGCCTGGTTTGGATGTGTGGAATTTATGGTCTTGCGCAAAGAAATACTGGATTTTGCTGTTAATTAAACTGTGGATTTGGGGGGGGGTTATCGTGACTCTTCAAATCAGAGTTCCCTGAACAGGCACTTCATATGCTGGCTGAACTGAAGTTGTCAAATGTAATATGGTGACATTTCGGAGTGGGGAGGGGGGTCGAGGGAAGGGGGGGGGCACTGTCTTGAAGTGCAGCTAAGAATTTATTTTGTAACCGTCCAAAAGGTTTTTTTCTGTTTCCACTCAAATAATTAAAAAAAACCCCAACGCTGCAATGGAGTGATGGGAAAATTCAGCTGCTGCTGGGAAGGGGGGTGAAGCCGGTTTACAACAGGGCTTTGGAAACGCTCATGTAATTTCTTTGGAGGGGGGGTCGGATCCACGCAGAGGGAGAGCTGGGAATAGGGATATTTTTAATGCCACCAGAAGGAAGTTTCGTGAAGCGAAAATACTTTGGCTTTTGTCTGTTTCAACTTTCCAGTTCCCCCAACCTGTCCCATAGCTGGGCAGCGTTTTCCAGGGACTCTTTTGAGCTCTGGATCCGACTCAGGTGGGGGAAAGGAAGGGCTCTAATTCCATCTCCCAGCTCGGCTTGTGAAAGGGAGCGTTGTCCCTAGCTAAGCTACAGCCCCTGGGCAGCGGGGGACAGGTCAGGTAACTCCTGGACAGACCTAGCAAGTTTGCTTTTCAGAGTGTGGTAGGCAAGTTGAGCTCCCATTAAACTCTGAACTAACTGACCCTAAATTCATGCCTCATTCTGAAGAATATTTTGGCGTTATTTGATGCTCTTTTACAAATCATCTTATGTTGAAAGATTTTACATTTTTTTATCAGAAGGGTATAATTTATTCCCTTCCAATATCTGATTTTTTTTTTTAAAAAGACCAGTTTGTATAGTTCAGTGTCCTTAAATATTTTAAAATCCTTGTCAATTACACATTGGAATTTTTTTTTTTTACATAAAGCAAGTCAGCTATAAGGAAAACCTCGGCTTTGTTTTTTTTTAAATAATAACTCTAAAATGACATTGCACTTTTATTGTTTTAAACGACTTTTGCTTAAGCAGTGAGCCAAGTAAATAGATGGACTTGTGAGGAGCACGGATACATAGAAATGGGAGCTGCTTCTTAGCAAGGCGTTTTTCTATTTTAGTTTCTTCCTTTCCTTTTTGCCATGCTGGCTGCAGATAATGTGAATCACATTTTTGAGGTTTGCCATGGATAGATCTTTCTAATTGGCTGTAATTTCTGTGGTTTGGGGCACTTTTGGAGAGCACAGTGTAGAAACTTTGCATATCTGTTTGCTCATTTGGTGGGAACAATGGTTTGGTGGGGGGAAATACAGTTTTTTCAGTGGCTGGGCATATCTGTTCTTATCCTTAATCAACAGTAAGTAGTAAATGGAGCGGACTATTATTATTATTGGTTATGGAAGAATATCATGAATTCACTTTAGTTCTGCCTTCTTTAATTTTGCATTTGATAGGAGAGCAGGAGAATTATTACAATGACAATGAGCATTTGACTCTGAAAGAGCAGTTGAAATTAGAGGGGCAAAATCTTTCTGAGGGGTGTTTTTTAACTCATGCAAGTTACTCTAGAGAGTTACTAGCTGAACAATGTGGTCCCAGTATTATTATTAATTTTTGTTGTTAAAAAGAGGTGGTCTCTATTAGGTCCTTTATACTTCAGTAGCAATTACTATCAATACCTAATAAATGACTGGCAGTTTTAGGTATGGAAATAAGCAACTAGCGCCTAATGTTTATGGATGAAAACGTCTCTATAAATATAAGGTATCTGGCATAGTATGTACATCTCTATAATTATATATACACACAGACGTATGTGTGTATATATAATTGTGTGTAATATAATATAAATATATAACGTATGTCTGTGTGTACCTACAAGTGTGTGATATAGCTATAAATATATTTTTCTTAGGTATAATGTGTGTGTATGTAATACAAAGACATACATAGATACTGAACCTAATATTTTATTTAGTAATATTTATAATACAATATACCGTGTGTGAACACGCACATACTGTACTCAAAATAACTTGTATTTAAGAATTTATATAATATAATATAAATTGTGTATACACACACACTATACCTAAAATACCTTATATTTAGTGATTTATAGATATTATATTTAATATCTATAAAATATAACTACTATACCTAAGATACAATGTGTATGGGTATATATGTGTGTATTGTATATACATGCACAGTCATTTATGTGATACCAACCAATACCTGGTAATATGTGTGCATGTAATATACAGGTGGTACATATGAATTGGTGTGTAGGTGAACCGTGCACCTCTGTGTATAATACATGCAATACATAAAATATCATACATGTCTGTCGGAGGCATGCATATTTTTGCAACATCATGATATATTGCATTACACACTGTAACTATTAGTGGATATCGTATATTACTTGTATGTGTCCAGAGAAATGTATTTTGCACAAATAGCATTGTTGATAATGATGATTTTATTTATCAAGGCATCTCTCTTCTCACTCCGCCACTCCCCACGATGCTCTGGGGTGCCATGTGAACAATTAAAAGACAGTTGTTACCAATAAAACAATAATTACAGCATCATTCCGTGGTTTAAAAACTAAAAAAAAAAACCCTAAAAAAAGAAAAAAAATCAAACCAAAGAGGCTTTAAAAAACCAGAGCCAAACTAAGTGGGGTCACGTAATTAAAAAAAAAAAGTGAAGAGACAACAGCCAACTTCGTTATAATTTCACGATGTTTCGTTAGTTGGGCAGGAATCCATTTTTTGGGGTAGGGTGGGAGAGTTAAGCTGTAATGTTGCGTCATAATTCCTCCCCCCTCCTCCAGGCCAAAACCTGCATTTTTTGTAATGTCACAGGCTTGGAAAAAATATTTGTAGCATTAGGTCCTGTATTTTATATACATACATATGAGTGCGTATGTGCCTCTATTTCTGTATAATTATCTAGCATTAGAGCCTATATTTTTAATGGCTACAAATCTACATCACATTAGGTCCTGTCTTTCTACATACGTACCATTACAAACTTGGCTAGCTATTTTAGCATTAGGTCCATATCTATCTAGCAGTGGAGCCTATAATTATTAATACTTATATTCATAACTAGAGAAACAGCATGAGAATCTCTCTGTCTCTCTATCCCCTCCACACTATCTGTCTGTCTAGCTGTATTTTTCACAAACTTTTCTAGCAAGGCCTGCCATTTCTGGGATAAGTTTTGGAATATTTTTGGAGGGTTATTTTCTTGCATCTGTTCGTTTTTTAGTTCCTCTGTGTTCGTCCTGTCCTTGGGACCCTGCCAGCCTGGAGAGACCAGTTTCGTTTCTGCCTCAGGGAGGGAAAACCCAGCTTTCTTTTTCGGAGTCACCCCTTGTTTGTGCCCAGTGAATTAAATCCAGCCTGGCAGATTCCCCGCTGCCCTTCTGCCTCTGCCTGGCTCGCTTCTGAACTCATTTCCCTGGTTTCAGTTCCTGGAGCAGAGTAGGTTTTTTCCCCTCCCCCTTTCCTGTTAAAATCACCCCCTGTCCCAGTTTAACCAGCGCTGTCCCTCCCGCTCCCTTCCCTAGGAGAGAGTCCCAAATATTGGACTTGCGGCCTTGCTGAAGAGAAGTTCTGAACTAGATTATCGTTGTAGGGCCCAATCCTGGGCACTCCCATATCGGCCCCTGGAACTGGATTTCTCGATCTAAGCACTTCGCAAGCCTGATCCGGCTGTCCCGATCAACAGAGGGCCTGGTCCTCTATTGGTGTGAATTGTGGCATGATAATAGCGTATGCCAATGGTGAATCTGCCCCCAAAAGCTTGGCCTCCCTCTGCCTGCGATGGAAGCAGTTTGAGGGCCCCGAGTTTGAAATAATGGGCTGGAAGTGGGGAAGTTCTGGCCTGGCTGAAGTTGGTGGGAGAGACTTGAGAGGGGCAGAATCCACAGAAGAGCTTTTCAGGGAGGGCGCAGGGTTGTCATGGTGGAGGCGAAAAAATGATCAAACTACCTTCCATGTCGCTTGTCTTTGGTGCCGCTCGCTTTTTAAGTGGTATCTGCTCTTAAGTGTTTATTTTATTGTTGGATGAAGGAGAACTCTCGTCTGCTTACTAACAGATCTGCAGTTCACCTGGCCCAATTCCATCACTCCTAAGCGTTCGTATTCTCTCTCTCTTTTTTTTTTTTTTGCCAACAACCAGCTCTGGGTTTTATTTTTTGCAAAGATTTCCCCCCCCACCCGATCCCCACGATGTTGCAGATTATAAAATAAAATACACGTCTGCTAGCTGGGAGGAGTTGGAGGAGCATGTTTGAAATACATAGAAAGAAGACCGAGAAAGAGAGCAAAGGTGTTGAGTTTTTGGGTTTTTAAGCCAACGCTATTTTGGTGGGGACTTTTGAGTCATTGTGAAAATTATTTTTGTTGTTGACTATTTGCAATTCTGATAACTGATTTAAATCAGGCAGGTTATTTTATTTAATTTTGGCCTTTACGTGCTGATATGCAATCTTGTGTGTATTTGATATAATGTATGTGTGTATTATATATAAGTGGGTATGCATGTTTTTATATAATAATAATAATTAATAATACTTAACTCTTATTTAGGGCTTGTCATCAGTAGGTCTCAAAGCACTTTATATAGCCACACACGCATACATACATATGTGTATTATATAGATCCATTTTTATATATCTATATCACACGTACGTACGTGTATATATATATATTACATATATACACAGACTTACATTTGATTTGGAATGTGTAATCAATATTGTTTTTGTATGTGGTTAGTGTGTGTATATGTTATATGATGTGTCTGTAATATACAAATATATACAGTATACATCCATGCACACCTATATATTATATAGAACCATATATTAAATATTCATGTGTACACTGTACACATTGTAGATAATATGTGGCCCTGTATGTAGTATGTATAGTGCGTTTATATAGTATAATCACATATACATCCTAACCCCGTATACAGTAGAACCTCTGAATTATGAACAGCAGAGTTAAGAACTGACCAGTCAACCACACACCTCATTTGGAGACAAAAAAAAAAAAAAAAAAAAAAAAGCAAATACAGTACATATGGCATTAAATGTAAACCACAAAAAAAAAGGGGGGGGAAGTTTAATTTAAAAAGATTTGACAAGGTGAGGAAACTGTTTCTGTGATTGTTTCATTTAAATTAAAATGGTTAAAACCAGCATTTTTCTTCTGCATAATAACATTTAAAGCTGTATTAAGTCAACGTTCAGTTGTAAACTTTTGAAAGAACAACCCTAACATTTTGTTCAGAGTTACAAACAATTCCGAGTTACAAATGCACTTCATTCCCAAGGTGTTCAGAACTCTGAGGTTCTACTGTATAATATGGATTTGCATATAATAATGCATATACAATATACATATTTTATATGATATATGCAGTGTGTGTATATAATATCACATGTACACAGGCTACACCTATATATATATTATGTATGTATATCACAAATATATACATGCCATACACATATATAATACTAGATGGGTCTGTTTATATATCATGTGTGTATTGTATATAGACCCACTATTCATGTATATATAATATAAGTTTGCATATCATATGTATGGTGTATGTGTGTGTTTATATATATATAAATGTTGAATATACACACTATACTCATTATGTGTAACACACACACAGATCACACATACATCATAATGTGTACATATGCATACGTCATACATAGAAACATCAGTTGATATTTGTAAAAGTGACCGGTGATCTGAGGCATTTCACGCTTTCAAATCAGGCCCTGTACGGAGCCTCATGTTGAATACCTGAAATCACTCAAATTTAGGCGTGCGGTGTGCAGTCCCACACCCCTGTAGCTGTTCCTCCAGGTATGATATATGTTCTCTATCAGTGTGTAGCTATCACGCTATGTGTGATTCTATCATATTAATATATCCAATCACACACACACACACCTTATTGTATACAATTAATCTAGTATCTGGGTAAGTGTCTAATATATGTACATGTGTAATCTAGCCTAGCTAGACATGTCATCCATTACAGCAATTATTCGTTACACATTCCAAATCCAATTTCCTTAATAAGTCGGCATTTCCCCCCCCCCCTCCTTTCAAATGCACGTCGAACCCTCTGTTTTCTAACGTTGGGAATTAAGGGTGGATTTTTCTGCTAGCGTGACTTGGCGGCCTTCTAATAAAGGGGACAGAGTTCGGGCCTTTCTGGCCCACCTAACATTGACAGGAAAATCTTTGGGGAAGTGCATTTTTCACTGACCAGTGAGTTGGGCCATCAGGGTGGTTAGCGGGGCCACCGGTCCCTATTCCTCCATCTGGTTGTATTTTGAAAGATATTTGCGTCACGTGCACACACATGTAGCTGTGCAGATGGAAAATCCAGCTCGCTCGCTCCTTATCTTGGCCTGCTTTGGAGGAGCCTCCCGAACACGAATGGGTTTTATAGAGCAAATCCTTGCTCACCTTTTCCTTGCTCAGTTTTCCTTGACTATTCCCCAGGTTGATTCTGCAAATCCTCCCTACCGGCTGCAGTCATTTGTTGACCTGACTGGTGTTACCACTGTGCCTGCTAGCGAGCACTGACAGCGTTGGGCCTTATTTATTTAGAAAATCGTAGAAAGACGTGGCCTGCTTTGGGGTAGGGGGTAACCCAACCAACCAAACCGACTAACAAAAACCCTACCGGTTGTTTGAAAGCAGCCCTATCCAATACGCTCTTGTTAGATATTTTGCCCCACGGGTTTGACTCTTCCCTCCTGATCTTCAGAGCAGAGTTTGTTGCACAAGGACCTTTTGAGGGGGGGAAAAAGAATGCAAGACGCTAACTTATTTCAGTCGGTTCGGGCTCTAGCCGAAATCCATGGGAGTTTTGCCAGTGGTCTTTTCTAAAAAAAGGCATCGGAAAGATTGCAGTAAAGAGTGGGTTTTTCAGACTTTGGGGAAGGAGGTGGGAAAAGAGTCTGACTGTTGAGGGAGTTAAGGTACTTGCAAGGGAAATGAAAGCATAAAAATATTATATACCCACACACACAAAGAATGAAACAATGAGCTGAACAGGGAGAGTGAAATTAGCGAAGCCTATAAATAAACATTTATGCAGTGTTGAGACAGTATTCAGGTGAGTTTACAAACAATTCATTAAGATATTTATAAACTTTCACAGTTTGGGGCTATCAATAGAAACTTAATTACAAACTGTAAACAACTTTCCATTCTCATTGGAATGCCAATCCCTGGCTTCCGAAACGGGCAGTTTCTTGATTTTTTTTTTACTGAGCAAAAAAAAATTTTTTTTACAGTAGAAAATGGAAAAACTAAAATTCAGTTTGACTGTTTTGTTTCCTTTTCTTTTGCTGATTTTTTTTAAAGTGGAAACTCTCCTCGGAAAGTCTTTTTTTGTTTGTTTGTTAATTTTTATATTTTCATGTGCTCTGGGCAGGATGTAGTTTCTTAATTTTGGAGGCAAATACACTCCACATTTTGTTTTTTAAGGAGTAATGGTCTATAAAATGAGAAGTTAGCCAGCCAGTGCAGATGTCATTTTTTGGGTGCCTCTATGAACTACAGATGTCTACATAGCTGTGTATTATTACTACTCCCTGTGCATATTTCATAGACAAAACGGCAAGGCCTGAATATCTGCAATACAAACACACACTCACTCTCAACAATACAATATATATTTAGATCCGATCTTTATCTTCTGTAGATCCATAGCTGTCAACAGAGCTGTATCCCCTTTGTAACAGCTGAGGATCTGACCCTGTGAGTTTATACGATCTAAAAATGCCAAAGAGGAGTCTGTGGTGAAAGTACAGGTTTTCGGACGCTCGGATCATTGACTCACATGAGTTTTGTCCGACTGCCGAGTCCAGGAACTGTTGTGAGATGCAAAGGACGGCTTTATCGCAGCATTAAGGACGAGGATTTTAAACATGGCTGCTGGCCAAATTTTGCGGCCTTTACTTAGAAACATCACTTAGTGAACTCGAGGAGAGTTTGCTTGGATCAGAATTAAACCCAGATATTTATAGTATGTTGAGGGGTGGGGGTGTGCACAACAAGCACAAACATTGTATTTTACCCGGGATTTCTGATTGTAATTTTTAGATTATATAAGCATATAGAGGGTGTGCACAAAACACACAGCCAGCAACACTTTAATACAAAGTAAAAGATCAGTAAATAGACGCACAAACTTAACAATACAAACAAGTCTTTTTCTGTGTTTTCTTGCTATAAAAATGCACAATATCGATAGCTGCTTTTTGGGTGTATTTTTACATACATGTATGTAGTATCTGTATATAAAGTACACAGATAATTTGTAGCTGTAGATATAATTATACAC
This sequence comes from Chelydra serpentina, assembly GCA_037349315.1. Lineage (NCBI taxonomy): Eukaryota > Metazoa > Chordata > Testudines > Chelydridae > Chelydra > Chelydra serpentina. The sequence goes on from JBAIAC010000292.1 coordinate 284,016, forward strand.
ACATACATAATATGCATCCATTTACATGTGTGTATGGCATGGGAGTGTGTAAATACATATTTACAGGGAAGTGCTTTCAACTTTCACTATGGCCTTCCCTTGGCCTTCCCTTCCACAGATGCTGCGGCATACCGGGTGTGCTCAGATCTAGATTTACAAACAAAGTGTGATGACTAGTGTTCCACTCTGAGTATTAATCTGTATAGAGAATGTGTGTGTTTGTGCGTCTGTGTGTTTGTGCGTCTGTGTGTAATCTATACACTGAAACCTTGTTTATTTGAGCTTTGATTCTCCAAATAACTCCTTTATCCAGAATGAGGTCATGTTCCCCCGTGTATGCTAACAACGTCAGAAAGTCCCCAGCTTATCCAAGCCTCTGCTTATCCAAATTCAATTCCCGGCCCCTTGTGTGGTTCGGGGAACCAAGGTCTCTCCGTGGCATGATGTGTGTCCATAGGCCGATCGCTCGGTTGGCTTGTCTTCATTTAGGATTTCTGGATTTCAGGCTGCTCCGTTGGCCTTTTCCTTCCCAAACTGTGTTTCCAAATCTCAGAGCGGAGCGAAATCCCCCGTGAAACAAAGATTGGCGGAGCCTGGGGCTGGCACCTCAGCTGGTGTCTGTCCTCATAGTTCCACCAGAGTTGGTAGAGCTAGGCCGCTTGACACCAGCTGAGGATCCAGCCCCAGATCCGACATGTCTCCGTCTTTACTCTCTTCCCTCTCCTTTGAGAGAGGCATTTGCCAAGTGAAAACATTCCCAATTGGGGGAGGGCGGGAGGAATGGTAGTTGCTGTTTACTCTGTTGCTTTCATTTGTATGCATTTAGGATGAGTCTATAAACACGGTGTAAAGGTGTAAATCAGCCCTTGTAAGATTTCCCCCCACTTTGGATTAGCAAACTGGGCTGGAAGTCCTTAATTACTCTTTAGGTTGCTTTTGTTGTTGTCCATTATTAACTCCTTTCCTGAAACTGACACCAGTAGTCCTTTTTTCCATCTGATCTGACAAATCTGCCCCTCTCCTTTCTTCCTCCACAAGTGATCTCACTTGGACTTGATTTCTATAACAAACTCTCAAACTTTCCTTGCTGCCTTCGACAGAGAAAGAGCTGGGAATAGCATTTCCCCGCTCCCTCCCAGGCCTCCGGTCCCATGGCCCCACCAAAATATCGACCGTTCTCTTTGGTTCTTCACCAACCTCCGTTAAACGGAAGTGGGGCATTCATTGCGAAATTGAGAGAGTCCGTCCAAATAAGGGAAGGTGCGAAAGAAAAATGATTTAGCTATTTTGGGGCCTGTTTGTGCGTCTATCTGGGATCAGAAGCTTTTTTGGTTTAAATATCACTTATTTATATATGTTGATTCTTTTTACTTTGGACGCTTTTGTTTAGTTGAGGTTTTAAAGCAAATTAAATTATTGAAAAGGCTGGAATTGTAAAGGGGATAGAAAGAAGAGAATGGGGGGGAGGTGCGGTGGGGGGAATGGGAATCTGAATAATTGATGGGAAGCAAAAAGCTTTCTTGGAAAAAGCTGGATGCCAACTCAATCCCTTCTGGAAAAGAGGGGGATTTTGTCTGGCTTTTAACAGAGCCCCCACCCCACCACCACACCCCCAGTTTTGCGGGTGGTTTCCCTGCGCGGTGCATGAAACGGAAGAAATGCTGCCAGAGTGAGGCGGCGAATGAATATAAATGTATAATCTGCACCCCGGTGGCGGCCTCTGGCGTAAAGTTGGCCGATGCCACAGAGCGACTTTGCTTCCGCTGCCCCGAAAGCAGCTTGCGGCTTTGCGGTCTGGCGCGTGCGTGTGATGGGGCTAGCAGGTTATCCGCAGTGTGGTGCTCCTCTGCCCCCGCCCGCGGCACATGGTAGTATAGCTTCCTGAGGGTTGTTACTACCTTGGTCTAGGCTCAGTTGGTGGGTTTAGTGTGCGGGGGCTGGGTGGGGTCTGTGGCCTGTGCTACGCAGGAGGTCAACCTGGAGGATCTGCCCTTAAACTCGGATTCCAGGCACTGTAGGAGTCCCCGGGGCTCTGAATCCGAACAGAGTCCAACGAGCTTGAGCGCAAAAGTGGCAAAACCGGGGCCGACTGCCCCGCCCTTGGAAACGATTCCCGTCCCTTCGCGCCGATCTGGTTTCAAATCCGGAAATAGGCAATTAATGTACGGCGAGTGCTTGTTGTTGTGCCGGGTGCATGGGGGAGCGAATGAGAGTCAGAGACCGCGGTGAGGGGTGCACTCTAAGGATCTAGCTGGAATAGAATACAAGTGGGTTATGGATCAAGCCCCCTTTGTGTGTGTGTGATTGGAAATGTTTTGGAACCTTGAGTGTGAATATACTATGCAATATAGATCGTCATCTCTCCCGGAGCATGAGTCTGTGTCTAGCTTCTCTCTGTAGATAAATATCCAGTGGTCATTGTCTGAATTCCAGGTGCCCGTGAATGTAATGTATAGACTCCGTAACTGCCTGGATGAGGGAATATATCCATACAATCTGTTTATGTAAGAGTGGGTATATAAACTTCTGTAGCGCAAATATCTGCCGTCTGACTTCTCTCTGTGTGAGTGTATATACTATATTCTTCTGTCCAAATATATTATATACAGGAGACTCTATAAAAATCGTAACTACCACGTTCCATCAGTAGATCTCAAATTGCTTTCCAAAGGGGGTCAGTATCATCACCCCCATTTTATAGCTGGGGAAACCGAGGCGCAGAGAGACGTGAGTAGCAGACGTTCACCCAGCAGGCCAGTAGTGGAGCTGGGGTCTTGAGTCCAGTGCTCTATCACATAGGCCGGGCTGCCATATTATAATCACTGTATCTATGTCAGAGGGTGCATGTAATCGTCTTATTTCTGTAGCTAAAATGTTCTGCCATCGCTTAGTCCGAACTCTGTGTTAATTTGTTCTTTCTCTTCTATCTCTGTAGACCAAAATACCCTCCAGCCATTGCAGTCTCTAAAGCACGTTGTGCTGGTTTATGTTCGTTTATTACTACGTGCATTCATAAGCTGCCCATCTCCGCGGCATCTGGGCTGCCACCAGAATACAAGGCGAGCGCAGCGAGGCATTTCTCGGCTCCGGTGCTCTGGGCAGAGGGGTGGATTTGGAGCTCGTGGTTCGTTTCCACGGGGTGGCAAACACCGTCCCATTCCGCGTGCACTCGCTGCCAGACTCCTTGCTAATAGGCAGTTAAGCTTGAGCGTAGCCCTCAGAGCACCGCGTTCCCCTGTAATTAACCCTTTAAAAAGCAGGCCGGGGGTGATCTCAGGAAGGCTACGAGTCGCCGCCCGTTAACCTAACTCCTCGGGAACACGGTTTTGCCAGTGACTTTCTCTAGTTTTTTTGAGGATGGGGCAGGAGCAAGGGGGGGCCGAGGAACCCCTTTAGCAAACCACCCCAACCGTCTGCCGATCCCTCGGCCCTTGCGCCTGCTAAGCAGGCTCCGGATGAGACTGCTGGGGCAGGGGAAGCTGGCGTGGTTAGCCAGGCCAAGCGCGGGCTGATCGCGCTCTGTAATACGGGGGAGGGGGCGCCCAGCGCAGGGGAAGAGCCAGGGAAGCCGTAGGACACTGTTGGCCCAAGAACAAATGGGGATAAACTGAGGCTGGAAATCGGGAGACGCTGGCAGGGCCTGGGCGCACTAACCCAGGCGGTCCCGCCGCTCCCCAGCCATTTTCCAAGCAGTCAGCTCGTAGTGTCCTTTGAGCAACGGGCTTTCCGGCAAAGAGCTCTGCTCTCGGGGCTCGGTGGGACCCACGTTCGACCAGACAGCAAGTGTGAACAATCGGGACGGAGTGGGGCGTAATAGGCGCCTATATAAGAAAAAGCCCCAAATATCGGGACTGTCCCTATAAAATCGGGACCTGTGGTCACCCTAGAGGGCTGATACCCAGTCCCCGAGCACCTGCGCTTAGCTTGCCTGCACCTTTCTGAGCCGTGTCACCGTACCGAGCCAGAGTGTGGTAACTCTGCTCAGACCTCCGAGCGGGGGCAGCCCCCGAGGTTCAGTCCAAGCAGATAAGCTCACGTTGGTGCTGCAGGGACAGCTCCGGTCACCCTTCCAAAGCGAGATAAGAACAGGCACCGTGCACTGGCTAGATCTTTCCTCTGCCTGGTTCTCTCTGGAGCTGCCGGGCCCACTGACCCCAAACTTGCCCCACTCACATGAGCGGAGTGAAAACTTTCGGACTAACCCTTTTTTTCCGGGGGAAAAATGTACATTTGCGGACAGCGGAACCTTTTGTGACTTTGTGTCAATTTCACCAAATTGTTTTGGTTTAAAGATGGGGAAAAAAGCTAAAAAAGGGGGAAATGTGGTTCTGACAGGTTCGAAAGGAGATGGCCCAGGTTTTCCGTCCAAAGTGACTTTTTGTTTGAACGTTTCTTTTACTTTTATTTTAATCTACTTCAGAATGCTTAGAAATGGCCGAAATCAGAACGAATTTTTTTTTTTAAATTGATGAATGAAAAAGTCTAAAAATGCCATTTTGTCTTGATCAAAACATTGTGATGTTGCAAGAGCAGAATGCTTCTGTTCCACCCAGAGCAAAGTGTTCTTTTGCCTTTTTACTTAACCCCAAAATTTGGAAAAATTTAGTTTTGGGGCCGAATCCGCATGCCCCCCCCCCAGTTTTCCAGACTCGCCAGCGAACCGAAACATCCAGGCTTTGCACGGCTCCACTGCTCACCCTACCCTGGGGAGTTACAGCAATTTTCGAGACAAGCAGAGCATGCTTGTGGATTTTCGAGCACTTTGAAACATCGCTGGTTGACTGAGCCTTAACTATGGTCTCACCCTGCCCCAGTGTGTGGTTGTCTGCTCACGTAGCCAGCTGGTGCAGCGAGGGGCTGGGCTGGGTCCCCCCCTGCGCTGATCCACAGAGAATACGAGTTGTTACCGTGCCAAGTGGCAGAGGCCTGGCTCTTTAGCTCACGCTGTAGCAGCAGGGGGCTTTTGCTCTGGAGGTCCCCGGTTCAATCCTTGCTGCATCAGCCAAGATGTTGACTGGCCCACTTAGAATCATAGAATATCAGGGTTGGAAGGGACCTTAGAAGGTCATCTAGTCCAACCCCCTGCTCAAAGCAGGACCAATCCCCAATTTTTGCCCAAGCCAATCCCTGGGCAGCCAGGTGGGGGTGATGGGGGAGGAGGAATTGGCAGCGGGAGGGGTGGGGCAGGGTGGCGCGTGGGTTTGGGACCAGCGCTTGTTCCGTTTGGTCTGGTAGCCAGTGATGAGGCTGGGGAGGGAAGGGTCCGAGCATCCTGACGCGGCTGGGTAGGGAGCAGCCCATTGTGGCTGGGGGTGGGCAGCTCTGGACTGAGCCCATGTCCCCCCCCCCCTTAATAGACTTTCCCCAAGCTGGGCTCTGAAGGGTGGGGACATGTGTCTGTCCCAGCCCCAATCTGGGGGCCTTGAAATGGAGCCCCGCATCCCCACGGTGCAGAGACTTGGCCTTTTGTTGGCTGGGGGAGAACATCTTAAGGAAGGAGCATGGTCTAGTGGTTAGTGCAGGGGGAGCTGGGGGTCAGGACTCCTGGGTTCTCTCCTCAGCTCTGGGGGAGAGTGGGGCCTAGTGGCTGGGGCAGGGACAAAGGCTCCGGCTCCTGGGGTTCTATCTGGCAGCGCAGTGTGGTGTAGTGGTTAGTGCTAGAACCAGGGACTCCTGGGTCATATCCCTTCCTCTCCTGCTGAATCACTTCCCTTCTCAGCGCCTCAGGTTCTTGGGATAATAATGGTGACCGGCCTTCTCGGGGGGGCCGCGGGACTGTGTCTATGCAGCAGCTGGCAGGCTGGGGCTCTGACCTCGTCTGGCTCCACGACCCCATTTAACCAGAGGCATCCGAGTTGTGCCAGGGCCGAATCTGGCCCCGGGCTTTTGCAAAGCCCTTTGGCTGAAAGGCACCAGGTGGGGACTGGTGGTCCAGGAGGGCATCAAGAGAGATGGCAGGGAGGGGTGAGACAGCTGGGGCGCGCATGTGCCCCTCCTGGGTATTTCAGGGGCATCAAATCCAGCCTGGTTCGGGATCCCTCCAGCCAGATGGCTGCAGATAACCCTTCACAGCTTTGTTGGCATTAGAATTATCGGGGGGGGGGGGGGGGGGGGGAACCCATGACCTTCAAATCCCTTGTCACCACATGTCAATTATCACAGCTCCATCAGATGGTTAGCAGTGCATTAGGGTTGCTCTAAAAAGCGTCACCAGCAGCTAGGAACTTGGCTTAACGATCTGTTTCTCTTGCAAGGTGGGGAAGTCGGGGGGGGGGGGGGGGTTCAGAGGAAAGAGGGTAACACCCAGGGCTCAGCTTTGGGGGTCAGTGCAGGAGGGCTGGCTGAGGCTTCTGAGCCTGTGGACACAGGGCATTTGGCATCAATGGATGGAAATGTGGCAATGCAGGGACAGGGAAGGGAACTGATGGGGATGGGGGGCGGGGTGTCTTCCAGAGAGGAAGAGATTTCCCCCTCCCCCGCACCCAAAACAATTAGCCCCCGTCCGGCCCCAGGGCTTGTCTGCAGGCTGCTGGTGGGCGCTGGCACCTTTGCTGCTGGGGCTAGGCTGCCGTTCTCGCCTGCGCTAGCCAGATTAGCGCTAGCGTGGGTCTGCCTGCCCGGGCCATGCTCCCACAGCCGCCTGGAAACGGGTCAGCCCCCTCACCCTGCTGGCAGAAGCCCCAGCCTCCCTTTCCCAGATAGCGGGTTCTGTTTGGGGCCCGCTGGAGGGAGGCGCTACCCCAAAGCCCTTCTTAGGTATCAGCCGTGTCTCCGCGAGGGAATCAGCTGGGATAGCACCACCGGCAAAGCCCGCCAGTGGAGACAGGCCGTAGTCCGCTGGAGGAGCGGCTCGGGGCGGGGGGGAGCTGGTGTAAGCCACTTCCCAAGTGCCAGAAACTGAAGTGGAAGAAGTCCCCTCTTCTCCTGGAGCAAGTGTGGGTAGGGAGAGTTCTACTGCTAGAATGAGGTCATTTATTAGGTGTATTATGGTAGCGCCCAGGGCCCCATGGCGCTAGGTGCTGTATGTTATTAGGTGTATTACGGTAGCGCCCGTGGGGCAGCGGGCTCAGCTCCCCAGCAGCCTGGCCGGTGGCGGGGGGGGGCTAGTCGGCGTCTCAGCCACGGGGAGGTGGGAGGAGGGTTTGGCAAGACAAGGGGGAGGTTTGCGGGGGTTTCCAGGAGCCCCCCAGCACGAGGGGCTGGTTTGACGCGTCCCGGGGGGCGCTGGAGGCGTGGGCTGGTCACAGCCGGGAGCCCAGAGAGGATCGCGGTTTTAATTCACCCTTCGCTTGCACTGGGGTAACCCTGCCAGTCCCGCCTGGGGATGTACCCCACGGGAGCGCTGCATGTGGCGGCTCGGCACAGATCGGGGGGGGGGGTCCCCTTTCCACGGGATGGGCACGGTCTGTGCTGCTTGGAAAGAGGCTTGGGGAAGGGGGAAGACACCCATCGAGTGCCTGACTGGGACCTGGGTTTAATCAGCTGGAGCTGGGAGTCAGGAGGGATCTATCCCCAGCTCGGGGAGGGGAGTGGGGCCTAGTGGTTAGAGCTGGGAGCCAGGACTCCTGGGTTCTATGCCCGGCTCTGGGAGGGGAGCGGAGCTGAGCTCGGGGGTTAATGTGAGGAACTGAGCTTTCTCTTGCCCCCATGCACAGCGGGCCGGGCCCTGCCTGCCCAGCGAGCCCCCTGCCTTGCAGTCTCGCTGTCCGACCTGCCAAGCCCCCTGCCAATTCTGCCCCCGCCGGTGGAATAAATGTCTTGACTCCCCCCGGACAGCCGGGCCGGGGTGTGTGTGCATGGCGGGGACAGAGCCCCGTCCGCCTGTCCGTCTGCGCCACACAGCCTCCCCAGCGCTGGCGCCTTCCCTGGCCAGCCCGGCGGCCATCTTGATTCTCTCTCCCACTCTTCTCCCTTTGTCTCTCTCACTCGTTCTCCCTCTTTCACTCGCTCTCCGCCCCCTTCCTTCCTCCCCATCTCCTTTCTCCTTCCTTTCTTGCTGTTTCGTTCATTTCTTCTCCCTTGTTCCCCCGACCCCACCCTGGCCCCGCTGCCACTTCCCTTCGCGCCATGGGGCCCAAAACCACCCCCTGGGCTGCCCGTCCCCCCCCAGCGCAGGCTGGCCCCCTTGGCCGGGGCCCACGCGCTCGCTTGGGAAGCTGCCTCCTTTTCTCTCTCGCTCGCTGTCCCGTTGCCGACCATGTTTTGGCTGCCAATGAATCCCCCCCCCCGCCCACCAGCCGTTGGGTTTTTGGCTCCGGCTGGGGCTGAGTCCGTGCCGAGCCAATCCCTGACCCCACGGGGGCAGCCACTTTGCAGCAAACTTTGTTCTCACCCGTGGAGGGGGGGGAGGCGGGGAATGGAGCGCGGCGATATTTGAGGGGGGTAGCGTTGGCAAGCACAGGGCCCGGGAGGACTGGCTGCTTTGGGTTTGCCACTGGCAGGGAGGTGCGGAAGGGGGGTGCCGGGGAGTCAGGGATGGGCATCGGGGCCAAGGTGCTAGGGGGGCAAGGTGCCGTGGGGCTTGGCGGTGGGGGGGGGGATCAGGAGCCCCCCGCGCTCTCTCCTGCCGGCAGCCGGGGTTCTGGCTCGCTGCCGGGCGGCTACAGCTGTGGGCTCGGCAGCATGGCTACGCCTAGTGCTGCAGTGCAAAGCAGCAATGCGGACCGCGGCAGCCAATCAGGAGGCAGGTTTAGCCGGGCCGACCCGCGCCCCGATCAGGCTGGCTGGGAGGGGGCAGATTTCAGAGCGGCCCGGCGAAGGGCACAAAGGAGCCCTTAAGGGCTGCGGGAAGCAGGGGTGGGGTCTCTGCCTTGGGACCCCGGGGCTGAGGGGCTCGGCTCCCAGTCCTGCTTCGTGCGGACGGGGCTGGGTTGTCTCTCCGAGCTAGCTGCAGGGCGAATAGCCAAGCAGAGCTCACATCACAGGGCACGACCCGCTTGGCCCTCCTCATGGCTCTGTCTGCCCCCATGATGCTAAGGGGGAAACTGAGGCACGGAGCGAATCAATGACTCAGCTAAGGCTCCACAGCAGAGCTGGGAGCAGAACCCAGGAGTCCTGGCTCCCCAGTCCGTTTGTCCACCCCCTGGCCAAGGACCCACTTGGGCTCTGTTTTCCCTTGTCTGGCTCCAGCCGAGTGGCTAGCACGCTCCCGGCTTGTCCTGTACCTGGGGGCCGGCGAGAGTGGGTGCGTGGGCGGGAGAGGCAGCCAGCCAGGCCAGTTAGCGTTATCTTTGCTGGAGCGCTCCAGCGACTGACCACAAGTCAGAGCTGACCACTCTTTAACGAGCTGCGGCCTGCTCCTCGTTAATCTAATTACCCATCCCTTCCCTCAGCCCGGGAGGGAGCGGAGTTTCCCAGTGCAGCCTTCGCTCCGCTCTGCCTGGGCAGAGTTCCCCGACCGGCGGCCTGCTGCTGCTGGCTGGCCGGGCTTGTGCCACCGCACACGCTTGTGCACACACTTGGACACAGGAACGTGTGGGCCGGGCGGGCACCTACACACACGCACTTCCAGGCACGTACACGCCAACACGGGGGCCCTTCCGCATGTGCTCCCTGGTCAGGGTCCCTCTTCTACAGCCCCAGCTGAATTTAGGTGCCTGGCTCCCACCTTCCCTGGGGCAGAGTGCAGCATTATCCCTGCTTTGGAGATAGGGAAACCGAGGCACAGAGCAGGGATGTGGCTCACCTGAGGTCACACTGCAGATCAGTGACAGCCAGGACTAGACACCAGGAGCCCTGACCCCCCCGCCGGGACTCTCAGCACTCTGCAGTCCTCACAGAGCCAGGGGCTTTACCGAGGTTTCATCACAACGGGCTCTCGTTGTGTCCCCCCTTTTCCTCCCCAAAGGTGCTGGTTCCTTGAAAGACGCCAGGCTCCGGAGTGAAACCTTTGGAGAGTAACACCCCCCCCCCCGTCCCCGGCCCCCTTCCCGTGGAGCTCGGGAGCTTAGTGTCCTGCCGCTCCTTTGACACGGCGCGGCTCTGCGAACATGACCCTGGGGATTTGCAGACCTCTAATGAGTTGTTATCTCCGCTTTGTGCCGAGCAAAGTGGACATGAATCTGAAGCATTAATCCTATTAGGTACAGTTCACACTGTCCCTTGAAGGCGCCCTTGTTATCCCTGGCGCTTCAGAATTGTTCCCCTACCCCCCCCACTGCCCCCAGGCACAGGGGGCAGGCTGCCTCGCCAGCCCCGGAAAGCCGCAGATTCCAAGGCCAGGTTACCTCCTGCAGGGCCGCAGAACTTTCTTCAGGTACTGGGGAAAGGGGTAGAGCAGCTGGCCACTCATGGACACTCCCAAGCCAGCGGTGCCGTGGGGTCTAGGCCTGCTCTTTGCAGATGGGGAGAGGTCCTGGAAAGAGGAGAAAAGGCAAGGAGAGAGTGGGGTCTAGTGGTTAGAGCAGGGAGGACTGGGAGTCGGACTCCTGGGTTCAGAATCTGGGCTGTCGGAGGGGACTGGGGTCTAGTGGTTAGAGCAGGGAGGGCTGGGAGTCAGGACTCCTGGGTTCAGAATCTGGGCTGTCGGAGGGGACTGGGGTCTAGTGGTTAGAGCAGGGAGGGCTGGGAGTCGGACTCCTGGGTTCAGAATCTGGGCTGTCGGAGGGGACTGGGGTCTAGTGGTTAGAGCAGGGGGGGCTGGGAGTCAGACTCCTGGGTTCAGAATCTGGGCTGTCGGAGGGGACTGGGGTCTAGTGGTTAGAGCAGGGAGGGCTGGGAGTCAGGACTCCTGGGTTCAGAATCCGGGCTGTCGGAGGGGACTGGGGTCTAGTGGTTAGAGCAGGGAGAGCTGGGAGTCAGGACTCCTGGGTTCAGAATCCGGGCTGTCGGAGGGGACTGGGGTCTAGTGGTTAGAGCAGGGAGGGCTGGGAGTCGGACTCCTGGTTTCAGAATCTGGGCTGTCGGAGGGGACTGGGGTCTAGTGGTTAGAGCAGGGAGGGCTGGGAGTCAGGATCTGGACTCTGTTCCCACCTCTTGGAGGGGAGTCTAGCAGTTACAGCTGGAGGAAAGGAGTCCAGGTCTCGTGGGCTCTATTCATGGTCTGAGCTCTGAGCGTGAGTCTCCCCTGCTCTCTGGGTTGAGGTTGGCATTGGGCCGGGCGGGAGCACCCGGGTTCAGATTGGCTCCCTCCCTGGTTAGGGGAGTGCCTGACTCTAGAGCAAGGGGGCTGGCGGTTAGGGCTGTCACCTGGGCCTTTGGGTTTGAGTCGCAGGATTTTTGGTGAGAGTCATTTGGCCCAGAGGCAGTTACGAGCTGACATACCTTTGGGCCTTTGTCTCTCTGTGCCTCAGTTTTCCCCTCTATAAAATGGGATCCTGTCCTGCCTGGGAGGTTACGAGTCACCTCAATGATGGGGCCAGACAAGTGCCTCAGCTAGATTTGCCTTTCCCAAAGTCTGATTTGGGGCCAGACAAAATTCCCCTCCGCACTTTCACTTTTCTCCAGAGTTCCGGGTTCCTTGGGATCCGGGCCCCTTCTGCAAACCCTTCAGTCGGGTCCCTGAGTCCCCTTCCACTGCCTGAAACTCAGCCTGGCTTTTCGGTTCAACCGTCAGCCCCATTTCGCCCGGCTCCTGGCGAACCCAGCAGCTGCGACTTTGCAAGGAAAAAACAATCTGGCAGCTATAAGGAGAGGCAGCGTGGCCGTGGCAGTAAATGGGGCAAACAGCTGCTTTTGTCCCTCCCCAGAGCTGGCTGCATTTCAGTATTTGGTGAACTTATGTACACCTTGTGTTTGTATGAGAGATAGGCCTAGTGAGCAGAGAACTGAACGGGCACTCAGGAGACCTGGGTTCGATTCTCTGCTCTGCTGCTGGGTGACCTCGGCAGTGTCTCGTCCCCGCCCCGTGCCTCAGTTTCCCCATCTGTGAAATGGGGAGGGTGATCCTGCGCCCCTTTGGGAAGCATTTGGAGATCTGGGGAGGAAGAATGTGTTTCTGGGCGTTGGCCGAAGAACTGCATGAAACTCTGCCGTCCTTTCAGCCAGCCCTGTGAGCTGTGATTCACGCCGGCAGTCTCTCTCCCTCTGAATTGTTTCAGATTCCACGTCTCCCTGCGGTTTCCTATTCCTTGTACCTCCCAGGCGTTGTGCGGTTTAACATTTCTCTCCTGCCGAACCTTGCATTTTTCACGCGGGGGCTCTGCTCGGTTTGCACTGCCTGAGGTTTGGAGGGGGACCAGGTATTTTAAGAGTCAGAGGCCCCTTCCCGATCTGGCAGGCTTGTAAATAACGCAGCTCACCTGGCTGACATATGCCTCGCCGCAGGGAGTGGGGGAGCCGGGGGCGGGGGGCTGGCTGTGGGTTGGGGGTTTTGTGCCTGGTCTGCAGCGGAGTGTGAATTGGAAGAAAGGCCCCCAGATGCTGAGCTGGGAGCTGTCTGCCTTCCCTCGCCTTTGTCCTGCCTTAGCTCAGAGCTGGGCTTTAGGGGCTCAGTGTGGATCCGATCAACAGCCCCGAAGGAGGTTTAGTTGCAAGAGAGGAACAGGCTAGTGGTTACAGCGGGGGCACAGGGATCTGGGACTCCTGGGTTCTAGTGGGTGACTGCAGCGGGGGCTGGGAGCCAGGACTCCTGGGCTGCGTTCCCGCTTTGGGGAGGGGATGGGCACTAGCCCTGACTTGCCCATGCTATGGGCATTTGTGGACACACAGCGAAGGCAGGAGCTGGCTAGGACCCCCATGGGTACCCCCTGTTGTGGGGTGGCCTGTAACCGCTCCAGTTTCCCTCCCCCACCCAGCAGGAGCTGAATGGGGAGGCCCTGCAGTGACGCAGGGGAGCTGGTGACCGATGGCCGGGGCCTTGCGGGACAGGGTGGGGTTTTGGAGGCAGACTGGGGGGACAAGGACAGTCTGGGGGCTGGCATGTAGGACAGGCCGACTGAGGAGGGAATGGGGGCTCAGGGGTGCAGGCTGGGGTGTGGGGGGATAGACTGAGGGGATGGGGGCTCAGTGAGGACAGGCTGGGGCAGACCGAGAGACAGAATGGGGGAAGAGGGGACAGGGCCCCTGGGAAGACAGTCCAGGGGGACCCACTCTTCTCCCGAGAGGACTCATGGGCCAGAGCAGCGAGACAAGCGTCTCTGACCCTCCGCGATGTGCATCCAGATGCCGGCTGGGGTGGCCGTATATGTGCTCTGGGGGTCCGTAGAGGCGACTGTTGCCTCCAGTGCATGGGACGGGGATGGGGGCCCCGGGAGCAGTTGCTTTCATAAACGAGGGGCCTGATAGCAAAACATCTGAGAGCCACCGGTCTAGTAGCCTGCTCCCTGGACTGGTGGTTAGAGCAGGGGTGGGAGTGGGGTGCTGAGAACCAGGACTCCTGGTTTCTCGTCCTGGTTCTGCCCTTGGCTCGCTGTGTCAATCCCGCTGCCTCAGTTTCCCCCTCTGTGAAAGGGGATAATGATGTTTTCAGGTGATGGCAGGTGCCATCCGTTAGTGTTGGGCGTGGTGGCTTAGAGCCCTCAGGAGTCACGGAAATGCTGAGCGGGAGGAGGATTCAGTAGCCAATGGGACCCTACCCAGGCCAGCAGTCAGCCCAACATCTGCCCAATGGGCCTCTGCCCCACTCCACACCCGAGAGGAGTCCGGCGTGTCTCTGCTCAGGGAAATCCAGGGCCCTCTTTCCATGGCCGACCCCTGCTTTCCAGGCCTTGCGCTGCGAGGGCCGGGGCTGCTAACGAGCTCGCCCGCTCCACTGGCTTAACGAGCCACCAGGTCCCCTGAGCTCGAGGCCCTGACCCTTAACCGATATTCTCAGCTTTTGGCTGGTGGGCAGCAGAGCCGCCGTCCGTTCTCCTGTGGCGAGCAACGCATGCCCACAGCTGCCCGAGGATGAGTGGGCTAGCCCCACTTGACTGGCTGCGTGAGTGGGGGCAGGGTGGCTCTGTCCTGCCTCAGTTTCCCCTTTGTAAAATGAGGGTACCTCCCTCCCCAGGAGTGGCAAGTATCCCCCTGCCCTGAGTGGTGCCCTGAGATCGGTTTTCACTAGCGCCTGGGGCTCACAGAGCTGTGTAGGCCCCTACGTCTCTGCTTTAGGCACCGCTGTGGTGTGCAAAACCCGGCTCAGCTACCGCCGGCCCCGTAGGTTCCTAAACTCCCTCGGCGCTTACGTTTCTGCCTCTGGGTCCGCGCGCGGCTGCCTCCTGCTAGGCCTGGCTAAGCCCCAGGGCGATCCACAGCCAGAGGGCCAGGCAGGCGGCGGAGCGCCCGGCGCGCCCGATCCGGCAGTGACCGTGGCGCGTTAGGGCTGCCCCTGGTTCAAGTTGCGCCTCTTAGTCAGCTGGCGAGAGACGATTTCAAGGGGGGGTCCCAGCTCTGCGGAGGGAGCTCCAGCTCCGGGCTGCCCCCGCCTCGCCTGTTCCACTGAGCCGGCGTCTCCCATCCATAGGCGCCGGTGGGTGCTCGCACCCGCCCGCCCCTGGCCCTGCCCCAACTCCGTCCCCTTCCCCAAATCCCTGGACCCGCCTCCTCCCCCGGGCGTGCCGCATTTCCCCTCCTCCCCGCTCCCTCTGCCTGGGAGGGAGGCAGGAGAAGCGGAGTGGCAGCACACTCAGGGGAGGAGGCGGAGCGAGTGGGGGCGCGGGGAGGGCCGCAGGAAGTAACCCGGGGGCGAGGTGGGGGGGCAGAGGAAGCGCTCCCCGCCCCAGCTCGCCTCCTCCCCTGAGCGCGCCACCGCCGCTCCGCTTCTCCCCCCGCCCTCCCAGGCTTGCCGCGGAAACACCTGTTTGGCGGCAAGCCTGGGAGGGAGGGGAGAGAAGCAGGAGGCGGAGCGGAGGTGAGCTGGGCGGGGGGGCCGGTGGGGAGCTTTTCCAGCCCCGGAGCACCCATGGAGTCGGCACCTATGCTCCCATCTCCACCAGGCAGCAGAATCAGGCTCATGCGCTCGGGACCACCACCCCGGGAGCAATTCAGAGCATCTGGATTTGCATCTGCAAACCAGGCCACCCCCTCTGCCAGCCCCCCCCCCCCATTGTGGGGCGACTGAGCTGAGACCTGGGGTGCCTCCCACTGAGTACAATAAAATGGGGTTTAGCTGCCGTCTCAATGCGGGCGGCGTTCCTGCGACTGGCACTTCCCGAACCTGGGGGAAGCTTTATTTAGCTCCCTCGCCGCCCACGGCTCGGCCCGCAACACGCCGGGGTTATTTTTACTTTTGTTTGGCACAGCCGGCCAGCTGAGCTCACCGGTTGGCCCGTACCGGTGTCAGCATTAGCCTTAATTGCAACCAAATGAATCATTCTTCCTGGCTTGATGAGATGTCCCGGTACCAGTCTCCTGTCACCCCGGATTCTCCCAACCTCCTCCGCCCCCGGGAGCAATGGCACAAAGGGGGTTGGTGCCTCGTTGGGGCCACTCTTCTCCCCCCGCCCAGGGACGGCTGGAGGGGAGAGGCCCCTTGTGCGGCTCCCCACCGTACCATGTCAGTTTCCATTTTGCAATAAACCGGACGAAAGCCAGGCTCTCGCAGCCTCGAATTTTGGGATCGCTTGGCTGACTTTTTCCGAGACGTTCTCACAATGACCTTCCCGTGTGTTTGCAAGCGCGGGCGTGAGCGTGTGGGGAGGATCCGCCCACGGCGCGATGTAAAAGCCATTTGCCTTCGATTGCCGAAATTGCTGGACTTCTTTATCCCCCTCCCCGTCCCCCTTATATAAATCTCCCCCCTTCCAGAGCGGCGTCTTTTTTTACTCGGTTCATTTGGCATCTCTGTCCCGATCTGCGGCGGGAAGCCTGGCTTCACTTTTCATCCTTTTCTTTGATAGGTTTGGGGGTTTATTATTTTTTTTAAATGACTACGTAAAATTGTAGGTGAATTTTGTTCTTTTCTTTCTTTTTTTAAAGCGCCTTCTGAAAGCGAGACGCACAGTGCCAACTAGTGCCCGGCACTGGGGAATTGTCTAGTGGCTCGTTCACACCTCTTTGCCGACGCCCCTCAGTCCTGATCCCCAGACCCAGCCCTGCCCGTCCCCATCCTGCCATGCAGATGCCCCTCAATCCCGACCCGCAAGCCCCCTGCTTTCCCAGCCCTAGCATCTTCCTGAGCAGAGACAGCAAATAATGCTGAAAATTGGGTAATGTTTCCTGTGCTGTGTGCAAAGCGGGTGTTACCTGAGGCGTGCGAATGTCTGGGCCGAGCTCTGCTTTGCGTTTGTGGTTCAGGCAGGGAAGCTAAGAATGTAGCCTCGGCGCTGTGGTGACGGGCCAGAGCTGTGGCGGCCATAGCCCAATTTGGGGGCAGTTTAGATTCCAGTTCGGACCCCGCTCAGTGGGAGCTTTTAACCCGGCCACACGGGCCCAGCTTCTGTGTTTGTTCCAGATGCGAATGGGAGGCCAGGTGTGTGGACGAGCGGGAGTAGGTGGGGACCTGGGGAAATGTGGCAGAAATCCGGGGAGCTGGCACCAAACTGGCTGGTTAGCAGAGGCGCTGCGTCTCTCCCTGGTCTGGCTGTAGAGTCAGGTCAACCTAGTTCCTGCCCAGGCCTGTGGCCCCCCACGACTAACCTTCCCCCGTGGAGCTTCCGGTCCCCGGCCGGGCCCTCGCAGCACTGTCGGGGGGAGGGAGGAATGGGTGTGGGGGCTGGAGCAATTGGGAACATTTCCGCGTTTCGGGCTGTGCTTCCAGGAATGAGTTGGGCTTTGCCCAAGTGGGACTTTTCCCCTTCAGACCTGTCCAGGCTCCGTTTCGTCCCTCCCTGCCGGCGGAGTGGGGCGTGGGGCAGGGGCTGGAGCTGGGACTCCCCCATCGGTTCTGGGGGAGGAGTGGGGTCTAGTGGTGAGAGTCAGGAAGTGGGCGTGAACCCAGAGCGGCCGGGCTGGATTTGGTACAGAGGCTGTCACTTAGTTGTACCTGCGAAGCAGCGCCTGTTCCTAATGCTACAGTCGGATGGGAGCCACCCTGGGGGTGACACGGGTTAAGTGACCAAGGCTGGGATTTGACGGCAGGGGGGAGCAGAGGGGCCAGGTGAGCAGTGCTGGCCTGCGCGGGCGCCTTCTCCCACAACGGAACAGCTGGGGCTGCCGCCGTGCCTGGCGAGGGGAGAACAGAGAGCCCCCCCCTCCGGCACACACCCCATCAGACGCGGGCACAATCGGACACGGGCCCAGTCGCTCGCATGCAGCATCACATGCACCATCACACGGTCACGCTTGCTCTCGCACACGCTGCCATGGGCACTAACACACGGTCACACTCGCTCTCACATGCACCATCAAGGCCACTATCGCACGGTCACACTTGCTCTCACACACCTTGCCATGGGCACTAACACACGGTCACACTCGCTCTCACATACACCATCACGGCCACTATCGCACGGTCACACTTGCTCTCACACACGCTGCCATGGTCACTAACACACGGTCACACTCGCTCTCACATACACCATCACGGCCACTATCGCACGGTCACACTTGCTCTCACACACGCTGCCGTGGACACTAACACACAGTCACACTCGCTCTCACATGCACCATCACGGCCACTATCGCACGGTCACACTTGCTCTCACACACGCTGCCATGGTCACTAACACACGGTCACACTCGCTCTCACATGCACCATCACGGGCACTATCGCACGGTCACACTTGCTCTCACACACGCTGCCATGGGCACTAACACACGGTCACACTCGCTCTCACATACACCATCACGGCCACTATTGCATGGTCACACTTGCTCTCACACACGCTGCCGTGGCTAACACACGGTCACACTCGCTCTCACATGCACCATCACGGCCACTATCGCACGGTCACACTTGCTCTCACACACGCTGCCGTGGACACTAACACACAGTCACACTCGCTCTCACATGCACCATCACGGCCACTATCGCACGGTCACACTTGCTCTCACACACGCTGCCGTGGACACTAACACACAGTCACACTCGCTCTCACATGCACCATCACGGCCACTATCGCACGGTCACACTTGCTCTCACACACGCTGCCGTGGACACTAACACACGGTCACACTCACCCTCACATGCACCATCACAGGCACTATCGCACGGTCACACTTGCTCTCACACACGCTGCCATGGGCACTAACACACAGTCACACTCGCTCTCACATACACCATCACGGCCACTATCGCACGGTCACACTTGCTCTCACACACCTTGCCATGGGCACTAACACATGGTCACACTCGCTCTCACATACACCATCACGGCCACTATTGCATGGTCACACTTGCTCTCACACACGCTGCCGTGGCTAACACACGGTCACACTCGCTCTCACATGCACCATCACGGCCACTATCGCACGGTCACACTTGCTCTCACACACGCTGCCGTGGACACTAACACACAGTCACACTCGCTCTCACATGCACCATCACGGCCACTATCGCATGGTCACACTTGCTCTCACACACGCTGCCGTGGACACTAACACACGGTCACACTCGCCCTCACATGCACCATCACAGGCACTATCGCACGGTCACACTTGCTCTCACACACCTTGCCATGGGCACTAACACACGGTCACACTCGCTCTCACATGCACCATCACGGGCACTATCGCACGGTCACACTTGCTCTCACACACGCTGCCATGGGCACTAACACACAGTCACACTCGCTCTCACATACACCATCACGGCCACTATCGCACGGTCACACTTGCTCTCACACACCTTGCCATGGGCACTAACACATGGTCACACTCGCTCTCACATACACCATCACGGCCACTATTGCATGGTCACACTTGCTCTCACACACGCTGCCGTGGACACTAACACACAGTCACACTCGCTCTCACATGCACCATCACGGGCACTGTCGCACGGTCACGCTTGCTCTCACACGTGCTATCAGGGGCACTGTCGCAGGAGCACACTGGCTCTCGCACGCACACGTGATCATGCACAATCCATTCACATGCACAGTTGAGCACTGTGACACTCTCGTATGCCCAGTCACACGCAATCGGGCACAGATATTTGCATGTTCGCGCACACCACTGTGTCCAGTCACACAGCTGCACACACGCCCACTCGGCCGGGCTGCAGAGGTCGATGTGTGTGTTTGACGGGGTGGATCTGTGCTAGGAATGGGGGTGGGGGGAGATTATGACAGGGCCACTGGAGGACCAGCCTGCTGCTGTTCATTCCCCCAAGTCTTTCCTGCATGTTACTTTTGAACAAAACAAAGTTTGCAAAGTGATTTAAAATGTTATTTAAGGACATCTTGGCTCCTACCCAAACCTGCCCTGTGGAAACTTGTGTTTTGTGGTTACAGAGCTAGGAAAGATGCACTCTCTGATTTTCCTCTGAACTTAGAGGGAAACAGAGAAGACGGCCTCCCTTTCTTCAATGAGGGCAAAGGGGCACCAGGCGGAGGCCCTAGGCATTTTGTGGGCCTGATTTCCCCCATAGCGGGGGGGGGGGAAGTTAGGGTGGGTACAGAGGAGCAAGGTAGGCTGGATTTGTGGTTATGGCTCTGCCCTGGGACCCGAGAGATCCAGGTTTAATTCCTCCTGTAGCCTACTGGTGAGTGGTATCGCAGTCCCCCCCCCCATCCCCCCCCCGGCCGCACTCTGTAGGGAGGCAGCATGGTCTAGTGGATGGAGGTTCTGGGTTCTACACTGGCTCTGTTGGGTGACCTTGGGCAACTCGCTTCCCCTCCCCACGCCTCAGTTTCCCCATCTGTAGAAGGAGGCTCCTGATCCTGCCTGCCTTTGTCAAGGGCTTTGAGATCTCCTGGTCCCGAGTCTCGAATGCCCCCACCCCCTGCCGCCGCTCTCGGGATTTGGAAGGTCTGAGGCTGGCAGTGCTGTGCCGAGGCCTCAAAGCCAGCACACGGCTCCATTGGCTTGGATCCTGAGCCGCCTTCTCCGTCCTCCATCCCCACGCGCCCTCCGGCCGTCGGCTGGGGAGCTTGTGAGGGGCCAGGCAGCTGCTGAGCGCATGGGGCTCAAGAGCGGCAGGATTTCGGAGGGGCCAGCCTCTTGATCCGTTCCACCCGAGAGCCCTCCCTGTCCTCGTGCCCCTGGGCTGGCCAGGCGATTCTGCAGAGAGGCAGGCTGTGGTTTAAATCCCTTCCCGCGGTGAAGCTAGAGAGACGGACGGACGGACTGACCGGCAGACACGGTGGGGGCGGGGCAGGGAGCGCAAGAGGAAAATTTGAATGAATCCATTTGGCGCGTTAGACATTGAAATTGGCCTGTTCAGTGACGTCTCCGGCGCTCTCTGTGCTGTGTTTTCCCTCTGCCGGCCAGGCCTGTAACAGGGCAGAAAGGAGCCCAGAGCTCGTGCTCTGTAGCCACTGTCCCGGTTCCTGAGCCCCCTGCTGAGAGCCAGGTGATCCCCAGATACACCCCCCGCTGCCCTCCGAGTCGCCTTTGTCTGCTGCAGTCTGGGTGGGTGAGCGGGGAGCCTGTCAGGCGAACCAATGGCTGTCCTGGCTGTGGGGCGGATCCTGGGCCCTGGCCCTCAGTGGGACAGAGCTGTCCGCACTTCTGTAGTGGCTGCTGGCTGCCTTCCCCCAAAACTCCCCCTTCCTTGGCCCAGGGTCACTCCCAGTGCAGGGCTTGGTGCCCCCCTTTTCCGACCCAGCTGAGAGGGGGCCAGAGTCTAGTTTGGGAGCTGACCCCCTTTGTTCCCGTGGAGCAGGGCCAGTATCCTGGGCACCGCAGCTTCTTCTTGCCCTCCCAGCGTGGGTCGGAGAAGGAAGCTGCCCGGGTCGCCCTTCCAACCCAGGCCAGTCGGCAGCCCTGCTTTTCCTCTCTCGTCTTCCTCCCACTCCCGCCGGCTCCTACCTGCTCCTGCGCCCTATCTCCCAGCGGGAGGAAGCAGAAGCATCCTCTTCACAGGCCTGACAAACAGAGAGCACATTTCCTTCCCGTGTGTGTGTGTGTGTGTGCGTGCACGTGCCCGGCTGGCTAATCAAGGCCCCACATTTAGGGAATGTATTGATAATAAAAAAGTGATATCAAGATTTTGGTGATAGGATTGAAGTGAAAAGAGATTTGATTTGATTGTTTTCTGGAGTCACATGGGTGTGTGTGTGATTTTAAACATTCCCTTGCAGCGTTTGCAAAGTCCAGGTCTTGCAATTAGAGGCAGGTGAAATGTTTTGTCCAAAACTTTTTGTTCCCTGTGGAAAAATGCAGATTTGGCACAAATTCACGTTGGTTTTGCCATTTTTGTGTGTCGACCCCTCCCCACAAACATGCTGAAAAAGCCAAAATGTTTCAATTTCTCATTTTGCAATTTCCTTCCATTGTATTGTTAAAAAGCACATTTTTTTTTTAAAAAAAAGTTCAAATTGAAATGGTCCGTTCGGGGGGAGGTGGGGATTCATTTCAGTTCGATTTTTTCAGACTTGTCAGTGAACGCCAAAATCCGTTGTTCACATAACTCCGCTTGTCATGTCGGGCTAATGCAGGAGAACCTGGGCTCTGAGGTGTAGCTGCCCTAGAAATGGGTTGGAGTCGGGGGGAAGGACAGAGACACACCTGGCACTGAAACTGACCAGCAACAAAAGTGCAACTGACCAGGCCGCACCTGCGGAGGGGTAACATTAGTGGCATCAGTGTCTGTTGTTCTACGTCTCCTCAGTTTAGGTTCTCGTCCCGACCCCTCTCCCTGCATTGTCTGGTGGAGAAATAGGGTCCAGATTTTGGAACTGGATGCACCGGTACAGGGCATTTACCTGAGCCGATCTGATTCCAGGATCCTCTATTGGAGATTATGTTTAGAATGCCTTTGAGGGGCAGATTTGCAAAAATTGCCTGAGGAACTTAGGAACTGACAAAGATGCGCCTGAACCCCCCAAGCAATTTGGAAAATCTTGCCCCCAGATGCCTGTGGAAAGCGCTCTGGTCTCAGCGCGCAGTGGCTCGCTTTTCAGACGCGGTGTGTGCGCTCCTGAGAAAAACCCAGCGCCGAGTGTCCCAGAGCAGCCCCTGAGCTCAGAGCTGAGCTCTTTTGAAAATCTGCCAGGGGCCTTGGTAACCTCGCCCTGCGCTGCCTCCGTGGGCAAAACCTGATTATTAATGATTATTTCCCGAATCTTTAGGACTTGTGAGAGTGGCGGGGCTGGGAGTGGCGGGGCTGGGGGGGTGGGACAAGGGCTGGGGCTCTGGCTTTGTTTCTACCAGGGCCGGTTTTTCAGAAGTGGCCGCTGAATTGGGGAGGGGGGCTAGACGTGAAGCACTGCGGGCCTGGGTTCTGGAGCTCCTGAGCTCCCCCAATTCCATCCGAAGCCAGAGGGAGCTGTGCCCACCCCCCACATTTCCTGCCCCAGCTGCCAGTGGCGTGGGGGCCGGGGGGTTTGGAAGGGAAACCAGCAGCTGCCGGGCGCAGAGCCCAGCGAGCTGTTGGGCCTCGACAAATAAGAGCGAGGGCTTGCTCTGAAACAGGCCTGCCGTTGAAATCCGTGAGCTTTGCAGGGACTCAGCACCGGTCAGGAGCCCCCCTTTCTGTGGGCTTGTGGACGCGGCCGTGTCACCCGCTCGTTTAATTAGACCCCTGGGAACGTTCGGACCATTCATCTCGCTCCCGGGATGCGCTGGTGGCTAATTTGGACTCAGCCTGTCCTCGTTCATGTGCCAATCCAAATGTTCCTTCCACGCACCCCCCGCCCTCCCCCGCCAAAGCCCAGAGACTCCCACCCCACAGATCCATGGGTTTGGGGGGCTTTGATCCCGCTGTGTGAGAGAGAAGAAATGGGAAGTTGATTTTTTTAAAATCGGGATAATTCGCCTCCCGCGTGCCGCACATCGGCAGAGTGAGCGCTGCTTGGTCCCGCTGGAGAACCGACGGCCTGGGTCTCGTGTACCCGCCGGGAAAAAAATAGCTGCCGATCTCACGAATGTGCTCTGGGATCCGTTTAATGCTGCAGTGGAAAGAGATGCAGAGACAGAAACACGCGTGTGTGTGTGTATCAGATGATCATAGTGTGCGTATTGATTGAGGCTGTGTGTGTATCAATCAACCATCGTGTGTGTGTATTGATGAGGGTGCGTGACTCAGTTGATCAGTGTGTGTTGAGTGATCAGTATGTGTGGGGCTGTATCTGTCAATCGACCGGGGGGGGGGGGGGCGGTGTACACTGTATAATATGTATATATGTAGGTCTAGTTCATATATGCAAGGGGTGTTCAAAATGAATGACTCCGGTTACCCTGCAGAGTCCGTAACAGGGGTCTCATTTTCCATACGTGCCCAGCACTTGTTGTGTTGATGTGAGGTCCCTTCCTGAAGATGCTGGCAGCCGTTGGGCACCTGTTTCTGGACGCTTTAGCCCCCGTGCATGTGCGGTTGCTAAGAACGCGCAATAAAGAAGGGATATTTTGTAGAAAACGCAGGCCCTACTTAATACAAGGCTCAGAAATAAACTGGCAAATAGAGTCCTCTGTACTGTTGGTTTTGTACTGTCTGTCTTCAAAACTGTCCCTTCTAGTTGTTTGTGCAGCGTCTGAGGGTGATCTAGTGGCTTACAGTATCAGAGGGGTAGCCGTGTGAGTCTGAGCCGCCGGACCCCTCGTCGTTCTCGTGGCGTATGTTTGGTGGCACCTCGAGGTGGGCGTTTGAGATGGCTAAATAGGTGTTTCTGCTTGCAAAAATCGTCGCCCTTTGGAGACTTCGCAGCTGCAGGTTTGTTCTCTTGCTCTGTGCCGGCTCCTGGAAATGTGTGTGGCGCTGACAGGGGTCTCTGGGTTTACACCAGGTGGGAAGCTGGCCCCATTGGCGTCAATAGGCCGATTTACACTATCTCTCTCTTTCCATTTTCTCCTCTAACTTCCCCTCGGTTTCTCTATGCGGAAAGTGTGACCCAAGCTGCGTTTTTTTTAACACAAGCAAAGAAAATGACAAAGAACTTTAAACACGCCCCCCCCCCCCCCCCCCCCCAGCAAAAGTCACATTTCGTATTTACGGGTCTCATTGACATTTGAGTGCTTAGATCTTTCACCTGTATTGGCGGGGGGACGGGGAAAGGTTTTCCAGACAGGAACCTGCCGGCCTAGGTGCTAGGAGCTGAGTGGAGCCCTAAAGCAGGCGGATGGGAGGATTAAATTAAACACAAATAATGAATATCTGGGGGGGAGGCAGGGTTTGTGTCGATCCAGGGGTCTCGCTACAGGCGGACTCGGGGATCCCTGCTAGATGAGGTGCCGCGGGCATCGTCCGTGGTGCCGGGCGGATTTGAAAGAGAGAGAGATGGGAAAACGCAGGGTCTGCAGAAGAGATTTAAACCCGCAGTGAGCTCTGCTCCTGGGGTCCGGCCTTGTGCGGTTCTCGCATTCCTGCCCTCGGGGGCGGGGGGTCCCGTTGGAACCAAGGCAGCAGCCGCGGCTTTTGCTCCATAAACTAGAGGAGGTCGGGGCCTGGCCTTGGCCATGGACTGGCGAGAGAGCGGGCAGAGGGTGGCCCAGCGCGGGCATGTGGCGGGCTGCCAAGAAGGCAGCGACATGGCTTTCCTCGTCCCCTCTCCTTTCTCCCGCCAGCCTGGAGCCCCCCGCTCTGCTTTTAACCCTTTCGATAGGTGCTGTGCCTGGATCTTCGTGCCCAGCGTGGGCACTCGAGGGCCTCTCTTTATAGAGCCTGTCCCCCTTCACTTGCTTGATCCCTTTCTCTTTCCTTCTCTCTTGTTCTTTCGGTTCTTTTCCCTCCTTCCGCTCTCTCTCCTGCTCATTTGCGCCCGAGTCTTGCCGCCCAGCGGGCACCATGTACCCCACCCCAGGCACCATGGGGCGAACCCCCCAGGCTCCAAGCTGTGTATTTGCACATTGGAGCCCAACCCTATTGGATGGGACAAGCGCTGGGTCCAGGGGCCTGTCCCCAAATCCCCTTCCCGCTTGTCCAGCGGCTAACGTGGGCCCTTTCTGGAGCCCGTTCAGCATCGCCAGGCCGATGCTCTGTTTGTTTCTGCTCATGATTTTGTGAAAGTACCGTGTCTGGAAAAGGGATTTTGCAGCTGTGCATGTTAACCTAACCTGGTCCCCAAAGGGGAAGAGAGAGCTGGGCCTTTTCGCTTGCTTTCTTTCTCTTTCCCTTCCCTTCTTTCATCATTCTGTTCTTCTTTCACACGCAGCCTTTTGTTCGTTCTGTCTTTCGTTCTTTCTAAGTCACCCTTCAATAATGGAAATGTTTTGTCCTCATTAAAACCACTCCCCCCGCCCCTTCTAAGCACATAATCGATACGTTGCTTCTCTACAGCTTCCTGGCTTTGGGTTGCGGAGGGCCGAGAGCAGGGCTTCATTTGTAATGAAAGGTGCCAGGGCTCAGCCCTGGCAAGCCCTGGCACAAATTAAGCCCTGGCCGTGATGAAAATCCATCTTTGTTTCTTTGCGGGAAGATGGGCCATGCGCTGGCCGTGCCTGTCCTTCAGTTCCCCATTTATCCCCACCCAGAGAGGCACAGAACCACGGATTGCCCTTTAATGGGGGTGAAAATGATTGTGTGAAATCCCCCCCCCCCCGTTTATAACCTGCAGTTTTGCTCCTGCTGCCAAGTGTTGGGGCTGCGTCCGATTCCTCCCCTCCCTTTGCAGTGTGTGAATTACAGCCACGGGACCCCGAAGGCCAAGAATGGCTTTACTGAGAAGGACGTCTCAATGGAACGGCTCCTGCGAGGAAAGTTTCCTAGCGTGGGGTCGGGTCCATGACTTCCGACCAGTGGGTGTTGCGTCGTTCCCCTGAGCTGGGCCGGCTGTGTGTCTGTGCGCGGGTGTAGCTCGGCGAGGCTGACTTTCGGGAGGTTTTGTTTTAGCAGAACAAAGGGCCAGATTCTGGTTGTAGCCGCCCGGCAGCAAGTCGTGAGCAATCCCTCCAGACGTAGCTCCGGGTAAGAAGAGAGCAGAGTCTCGTGCCCTGTTCTCGCTGGAGAAACGTGGCGAAACGCCGGATGGGAGTTGCTATAAAAGCCAGGGGTCTTATTTGTGTCACTGGCTTTATTTTTTTAAGCAGAACTCCCACGGACGGCTCAGAGTGACTGTAAAAATACAAGCTGGGTCAGTGGGGAGTGTTCTCATACGCCTGGCGGAGGGGAGGAGTGCCAGGCTAATCTTGTCAGGTCCTGAAAGATCTCTGGGCCCCTGACTCCCACTGGTGAGGGTCTGGACCTAGGGGACTTAGATCCTGAAATCCCGTTGACTTTCAGCAGGGCTTGCGCTCCTAAATCCTCCAGGTTCTTTCAAAGAGCTCTCTCCTGGCTTCTTACACCCGCTGGGGATCTGGCCCTACAGGTTCCGGTGCCACCAGCCTCTTTAGCACATGCCTAGCAGTAAGCGCGGCAGGAGCGGGCCCTCTTTGTGTGCAGGGAGGCAGGCCTGGCTTTCGTACTTGGCTGAATCAGGCCCCATGTTTGATTTCCCAGTCCCGGCTTTACAAGGAGGCTGTTTCGGGAGAGTTCGCAAAGGGGAATCAAGGGTTCGGCGTGGTTTTATTGAGTGGTTACAAGCCAGTAGGTTGCTGCGAATGTCCTATAACCTCTAAAGTGACGTGCTTTGAATCCGTACAGCAAACACCCTTTGCCTCAGCAACCTGCCCAGACCAGGTAATCAGCCTGGATTAGCCTTTCCCAGCCATTCCTGATTGTGTCTCCGAGGGCTTCTAAGAACTTTGGCGCAGACCCTCCAATCTATTTAGGCACCTAACTCCCCTGGGAGGATCTGAGCCATTTTCCCTCTGCAGAGAGAATTGCACAGGTTGTTGGGGGGGGGGGGGGTTAAACAGCTGCTTTAACCTTAAGGGACAGGCGTGTGTGAGAGGAGGGCTGGGGAAATAACCGCAGTGAAATACCTCTTTGGGAAGGTAAGGCAGCTTCCGAGTCGCTCAGCTCAGCCGTGCTGCCCAGTACCAGCTGGTGAGAGAGGGGCTAGGTGGGGGCCGCGCTCCGCTGGGTCCGTTCCCAGCCCGGAGACAGGCAGCTTTCCCTTTTTAGTTTCAGGCCCCGTGTTCCAGCCCTGATTTCCATAGGCCGACGTCCCTGCCTCTTCTGCTGCAAAACCAAACCTCAGCTTAAACAACATTCATTCAGCTCCTGATGGCCTGGAATGAATGGGTCAGAATAAAAGCATGAAATGTACCTATGGGGACCCAATCCTGCAGCCATTCAAATCGGTAGCAAAACGCCTCCTGATTTCGCCCACTACAAGAGCCAGACTTGGCACCGGCCGTAGGTAGGGCCCGATCCTGAGAAAACATTTACACGTTACTCCCGACAGGCCTCCTCGTGGGAGTAACGTCGCAGCCGCATGCGTTTTCCAGGATCGGGCCCGCAGCCCCCACAGCGGTGCCGTAGGGGGGGTGAATTATTCAAATTTGAATCCAAATGTGGTTTTCGGTGAAAAGCGAGATTTTCGTCCCCTCCCTTTGGCGTCAAGCGCTGGGCTCTGCCTGGCGGTGAAAGTCTGATGATTTGGGGGCTTTTTGTAAGTGCTAGAATAGATTTTTTTTTTCTTTTAAGAAATGTTCAAGATGAGGATAATTAAAGTGTGAGGAGTAAATTGCCCCTGCTCTTTCCTGTGGCATGTATTGTCTCCTCCTGTGTCGGAAACTTCTGCCTCTTTTAGGAGTGAAACTCCCCCCCCCTTCCCCTTTCTTAATTTTACTGCAGCCTGAGTTACAAATCCAGCAAACTGGCAAATGCGAGTAACTCCAGGAGTCCTCCGCCGTCAGCCTCCTACCTTCCTCCCCGTTAAGAGGCGAATTGGCTTCTAGCTGCAGGCTGCAGACGGCCTGACGGCACGGGATGGGCCATCAGATTTTTTACCCGTGGCCCCAGACTTTTTTTTTTTTTTAACGGACTACACGGGCAGAATATTAACTGAAAAGCCCCTGAAGTCCACCAGGGCTGCTGGCCAGCCCCCGGGCTGCGTTCCCTGCTCCGTGTGCTGCCTTTCAAAATTGGCTTTTAAGGGGCACCTAAACTGCAGCAAAAATCTCGCTCTGTATTTACCCCCGGGAAACCTGTAACCAACTTTCCTGCAACTCACAAACCACCTTCTCCACCGTGGTTAAAGTGATATGGGAAACTTCTCCCTTTGCTTATCTGAACCTCAATGAATCTGACCCATTATCTGTCTGCGGGATCTATTATTATTTGCATAATATGTCATCAAATCTGCTTCATACCGTCCCTGCCTTTTGTACGGTTCCGGTGTTGGTCCATTCCCAGTTTTGGGAAGCAAGGGCAGGTGTGGGTGGGGTGAACTGAAAATGTTGTTAGGAAAAAGGGGAGGGGAAAAGACCCAGTTTTATTTGATTAAAATGGGTCGGATCCTGCTATCACCGGAGGCTCTCCGTGTTCCCGTTCCCTTTCGTGGGAGCAAGGATGCAGATTTGAAAAGGATCTGCGGGGTTGGTTGGTTTGAAAGAATATTTTTAAAAATGAATATATGTAAACGAGGCTCTGTGCTTCCATCAAAGAGGCTCCAGAATTTCTCCCTTTGTTACATTTCGGAAATCGACGGGAGCCTTTTCACTGGCGCTGGGGGGAGTTGGAATATTTCCCGCCCGCTGGGTATTTTTATCAGAAAAAATAATCCGATGGCACGTCGGCAGCGGCTGGAAAGGAAAGAGAATTGGTGTAAACCCGGCAGCGGGTTTGGCTGGATTTACGCCGGCGTCCCTGGAAAAGGTTCGCCTACTTTCATCGGTGGGGCGGGAGGCATCTCCCGCCAGGATTTTCCTGAGCACAGCGAAACGCTGTTGCATTTCCAAAAGAACCCCCCCCCAAAAAGGTGCTGGCCCTATCTCCCCACCTGCGCCCTAGCAAGGAGAGATTCGCTTTCCTGTTTTATTTTGGTCAGATGTTTCCCTTTCAATGAAATTCCCTTTTCCCCCCTTTGGTGGTTGTGAGTTTCCACTTGCCAAGTGGTTCCTTTGCTTAGTTTTGACAGAAATACAAACTTTTTTTGTCGCTAGCAGTTGATCTGGCTCAGGGGGTGTTTTACCGTCAGTGGTGAGTGAATTTGAGACAGACAAAGGGCAGACAGAGCCGACAAGAGCCAGGTACAGTGAGGGTGTCTGCTGTTCATGCGTCCTCCCCCTCTGGCAGTGCACCCCGCTCTGTCCTGCAAAACCCGCTGCTATGCCAGCACTGGGATCCCCCCCCCAGCTCTGCTGATGCCCCTCAAATCTGACCTCCAGTCCCGTCCCCCTCCACCATCCCAGTCCTTGGCTCCCCTCTCAATCCCGGCCCGCATCAGTCCCTGCTTTCCAGCTCTGTCAGTGCCCCGCAATCCCCCCTTACTAGTCTCGTCCCCTTTCTCCTCCGCCCTGGCACACCCCTGACCGATTGCACCAAACTCCTCAGCGCTTTCATTACAGGCACAAAAGAAACCTTTGATAACATAGCACCAGTGATAATATTTATATAGCTCTCAACACCCTCCAGGCCCTTTACAGTCGGCATTAACTGGGGACGGACGATGAGACGGGCCAACTCATTTTCGCTGGTCACTTAAGCAGGGCTTCCCGTGGCCTCTGAAAGTCAAAGTGGGCTTACGTCAAACTTCCTACACAGCCCCGTTGTCCTTGGGGCGTCAGGCCCTGCAGGGATCTGTACGGTGCGGGTCGAATCCGAATCAGCGAGACCCGTAATGACCGACGGGGACAGTCGGCTTATTCTGGGGGAGTCCGGATACTTCGCTGCAGTTCTTGCCACTGTGATCGTTAGAGAGGCAAACGGCACGTTTAAATAGGGGAAGCAATGCGAGCGTTCGCAGGTGCCAGAGGAAACTTCAGCTGCTCTGGCTGATGGCTGGGCCCGAGTCCTCTCTTCCCTGCTTCTGTTCTGTGCCGCTGGCGTGCCGTCGATTTACATGGCGATCCGATTTCCCTTTTGCCCGGCGATTCCCTCAGCTTCTGGGGACTTATTCCCGGTGGACGCCGGTGTAGCCAGAAGCAGACAGACTCGTGTGTGAACATGTGCAGAATTGAACCCCCCCCCCCCCCTTGCCCCGAGCGGACGGGTACAAGGCACTCCTGTGCTACCAGCGGGGCCCGATCCTGCAGTCCAAACGCGGGCACAACGCTGCATTGAAAGAGAGTTTGGGTTGGGCGCGGAAAGCAGGATCGGGGCCAGCATGTGGCAATCCAAACTCCAGCTGTTCCTCTCTGGGGGGGTTTTTTGAACTCTTCTCGGGTGCAGTTCCATTTCCAGAACTCCAGCGCTTCCCTGCGTTTGCCTCCGAGCACTTGGCTTGGTGTTAAAATCACGTATTAATTTGTTAAAGTTGATAGCAAACAGGGCAGTGGGACCCGCTGCTCTTTCGCCTCTGCTCTGGTGGTTGCGTTTCGCTGTTGCCAACAGTCGCCCAGCAAAAAGAAAAAGAAAATTAAATCCACCGCAAATCAGCCCTTTTCTTTCATGTTATATTTGCAGATCTCCCTGCACAACTCTGTGCTCTGCATCCTGGACAACTACTTTATTTTCCCCTTCTACAGCTCTCGGCGTTGTTTGTGTTCTCTGCTCAGACATGAAAAAATATTTGAATGCGGGCTCCTTTTTTTTGCAAATAGAAAACTGAAAGGGCTAGTGAACCATGATTCAAGTGTCTGAGGGGAGCCTCTTTCTTTCTTAGCATTAATTAACTCAAGTTCGTTAGGACATTGAGTCTGCTGCACAGTTTTCTCTTGTGCGGACTAAATCGGGTCAGAGAGGGAAAATCGTACCAAGCAAACACTTTGTGTTGGAGCAGAAGAATGCAGAGAGAAAACAGAGCGATATCATTATTACACGGCTGCATATTTGCATGCGTGGGGTTTCCTAGAGATATATTTGTATGGGATGTCCGTATCGTAAGGACAGACAAAGTCAGGGCGCCTCATTCAGAGGGTTGGAACTGGACTCTGGCTTTTGAGCAGCATTGGGTCTGTTGGGGAAGCAAAGGGTGAAGCAAACGGGGAGAGAAGGAAAGAAAGAAAGAAAGAAAGAAAGAGGCTCCCCTCACAGCCTGTGCCAGCCCAGCTCTGGGAGGGCATTTTTTGCACGAATGGCTCAGGCTGGCGAGAGAAAGAGGTGTTCGCTTTTAATCTGCATTGTGGCCGGGGAGTCCCCAGCTTCTGGGTGTATGCGGGGCAGGGAAAGGGGGGGGCAAAATAATTCCAGCTCTGAGCCCCCCGAAAGGTGGTAGAAGAGATTGGCAGACTCCCTCTAAACTACCTCCCCAGTACGTAAGGGGCAAATGTCCTGCTGCTGGAGATCTGAGCAGGAATAAACCCAGTAAACCCCCTTGGTTAGTTTATAAGTCAAGGTCCCCCCCCCACAAAGAAGTTTCGCCCCGGTTTCTTAAAGGCCCCCCCATCGCTGCAAGTGCCAAGGCGGCGCAGGGTCCTGCTCGCCCTGCAGAGAGACGAAATTTATGTGCTATTCATTCACTGGGGCAATAGTTTGCCAGGGTGCCAGTGACTGTTTCTATGGCAACGCCGAGAAAGCTTGACATGCCGCTGCTGAAAAAGAGAGAGACCCAAAATGAAAAGAGTGTGTGTGTCGGGGGGGGGGGGGGGGGGATAAGATCAGGAGTCGGAAAGTTTGACTTGGAGTTATTAAAACTCATAAACTATCTCCCAGGCCTTGGAGACCCCCCCCCCCACAACCCCCCCCCCACCACTGGGAAGGAGCGGGAGTCGGGAGGTTACTGGCTGTAACCTGGCGTGTGTGTGTGTGTGTGTGTGTGTGTGTGTGTGTGTGTTACAAATGACCCCCTCTTTGGGGGCTTTGAATTGAAAACAATCCAATTTAGTAAACAGATTCCCAGTTCTGCAGGTGTGGGTCGCGCGGGACACGCTTAGCTGGGGGCGGCAGAGAAAGAAATGCAATGCCCCCCCCCCCCCGCCCCGAGTGTGTCTGCATGTTGGGGGACCAGGGTGCATCCCCCGCGGGGTGGGGCGTCCAACCAGTAGGGCCCAGTCCCACGGCCAGCTCCGGGTGTGCAATCGGGTCTTGGCCTTCCGTTTCCTCTCATCCTTTCTTCCCCTCTCCGCAAGTTTCTGCTTTCCTCTCTGCCTCCTTCCCAGGCCTTCTCTTCCCCCGAAATCCCTCCATCTTCTCTAATCTCTTCTGCTCTACTTCTTTCTTTCTCGGAGAGAAGCATTTCGAATAATCCGCCCTCTTTGCGGCTCTCGCCACCAGCTGCGGGTGCCAGGGCACGGAACCCAGAAAGCCCGACCCCCCGGCCCGCCGCACCGACCGCTCGACACCGCTGCCTGGCGCCGGTGTATTGACCCCTCCCCAACCCGGGGGGTGCCTCGCACACACCCAGCGGAAAGATACCATCCCCTTGGGCGCAGCTCTCCACGCCAGAGGCCCGGCTCAGCCGCAGACCCGCAGTCCATGTGTTGTCAGAGCTGTGCCATCGGTCGGGGTTGTGCTTAGATCGAGGACCCGGCCTGGGTTGGCACCCAGGCCAGTATCTCTGCCCTCTTTCCTCTGCCACCCTCCCGTGAGAGACACCAGTAACGGTGCCGAGCCCTCGTGATGCTGCCGGGTTCCGCGTTGTTACTGCCGTCCGCGGGGGTGTTTTACCACCCCGGTTAGACAACGGAGCACCGCAGGGCCCGGCAGGACGGGGTGAGATACAGCACCCGACAGCCCAGCGGCGGTGGGGCGTGTGCCCATGCAACGGCAGCAGGCCTCTTCCTGGGGCATGGCAGATTGGGGCTCTCACGTACCCGAGTCCCTTTATTTTTTTTAAACTCACAAGGGTGGCGCCAGGCCAGCCCCACAGATGCCAACCGATGCCCGCCCGGGCCCGTTCCCAAGGGGCGCCCTGAGCGGGAGTCGAACTGACGTGAGCCCAGTAGAGCGGGCGGGTTGTTGGAGGCGAGCGAGCGTCCTTAGAAAAAGACTCTTCATTTCTCGTTCTCTCTCTCCAGCTTTGCTCTGGTTTTTCTGTTCCTTTTCTCCTCCTCCCTTGCCACTTTCTCATCTTCTCTCCATTGGTTTCTGTTCCATTTTCTTTTTCATCCCTTGGTTTTCTCCTTGTCTCTGTTGCCCCCCCCCCCACCTCCTGACTTTATTTCCATTTTCCTTCGGCCCCTGCTTTCTCTTTTCCTCCCCCCTGGCTGTTTAATTTCCATTTGATATTCCCCCCCAAAGCCCCGTTGCCTGCCAGCAGCTCCTTTCTCCCGTTTGCTGGGCGCTTTTACACTCAGACTGGGCGTTAATTACACGTTGACTCCGTGTGTGTGTATATGTGTTTTAGATTTAAACTATTGTTGTATTTTCCTTATGGAAACCATCCCCGATCAGGGGAAGGATCCCCCCTCAGAGCAGCTAGGAACCAGTAAATCCCCTGCTGTAAGTGAAAGCTCTGGATTAGGGTCTAAACCCTGGTGGTTTGAACTCGGAATAGTTTCTTCTTGGAGAAAATCGTTTGTTCTTTTTTTTTTCTTCTTCTTCTTCTTCCTCTTTCGCTTTCACTTTTTTCTTCTCTCTTTTTTCCTCTCTTTCTTTGCTCTCCCTTTTCTTTGCAACTTCCACACTCCCCCCCCGCCCCCCCGCCCCCCGGGCTCAGCTTTCGTGCCTCCATGGCACCAGTCCATCTCCTCCCGCTCCATCTCTCCGATGGAGGAGAGCGGGCAGGCACAGGTATTTTGGAACACCACCTTTGGCTCCCCCGACAAAGCAGGCGGGCGGGAAGGGGACAAGTCCCCTTTGTCTGGCTCCCCGCGGGGCGTGCCGCCCGGGTCAGGGCCTGGCCACAGGTGTAAGTGCAGGGAGGCCTGAATTTCCCCATAGCAAGCAGCGTATGTGGGAGCCGTGGCTTTCTTGTGCGTTGTGTGCAAGGGGAGGATTGGAGCCTAGGGATTGCCGTACCCTGCTCTACTAGGTTTGGGATTGGGGGCGGGGGGGGGGGGAGACGGGGAAATGACAGCCGTCGCCCCCTACCTCGGCCCTCCCCCACAATCCCCGCTCTCGCTTCCTTGGCAGGCTGCTCGGGAGCTGGGAAGCTGGCAGCGGGGCCTGGGCCTGCCTGCGGGCGTCGGGGGTAGAGCCGCGGCGGGTTAGCCAGCGTGCCGTGCCCGCTCTACCTGTCACCGGAGCTCTGCCAGGCCAGCGGGCGGAGGGCTCTCCGCGGGGTAGGGATGCTGCGGTACTACGGCGACGGCGGCCGTGTAAGTGCCGGGATGGGTAGATTGGGGAGGGGGGCTGTCGGGGGGGGGGGGGGGGAGTTGGCACCGACCCCCCCACTTTGGATAAAAGAGCTGCCGTTTCAGCTATCGTCGCCTCTGCTCTGCGCCCCCTCGAACACCTGGATTTACAGCCGGGTGCTGCCTGGGGGCGCAGCCAGAGGGGCCCGAAAATCGGGGCAATTTTTTCTCTCCCCCCCATTTGTTTCTTTTAATTTTCTCTCCTCTCTCTTCCCCCCCCTTCGAGTGTCGTCTTCTCTCCTCCACTTTCTCAATCTTCCTGTTTCATTTATCTTTTCAACCCCCCCCGCCCCCGGCTGTTTCTTTTCCTTCCCTTCCCTCCCCCTTCTTTTCTCCCATTCTCCTCTCATCCCTTCTTCCTCGTCTTTCCCGGATCCCCCTTCTCCCCTCACCTTCTCCTGCTTTCACAGGCGGCTTTTCCGTTCGATGCAGCTGAGTGTGCAGCACGGACAATAAATAGTCATGCCTCGAAAAGAGGCAACGTCGGGAGGGATCGTCTTTCGAAGCATTGGAGGGGACTTTAAAAATATCGTAACTTTGCACCCCCCCCGTCCCCTCCAAAAATAAGATTTGAGTGTTTTTTTGCTTCATAGGATTTTTTTAAAAAGTAAATAGAACCCTTTGGAGAACTGGTCTGTGTGCTAATATTGGCCAGTCACTTTGCCACCCATTATAGTGTCTTTCCACGCTGGGGTCGGGGGTAAGGAGTTTAGTCAGTCGGCATCTCAATTTTTTTTTGTTTGGAAAAAGTAATCGTCCAGCTTGCAGGGGAGAGGGCCCGAGCGGGTGCCCACAGAAAACCCTTGGTGACTGTCGGATTGGGCCCTCGATTAGGATGCAAAAAACCTTTGGCGTGATGGTGTTTTTATGTGCGGTTGGGGATGGGCGGGTTTGAAATTGACGATTCCGCGGCTTAGAAAAAAGTATCCGTGGCTTTAATCCGAACCTTGTGTGTGTGGTGGGGAGGGGGGGCAGATTTGGAACGAAATCTTCTTCTGTCCTTTTTTATAAATAGACGGAGAGAGAGAATGCGGGAACGAGAGACACGGAAAGAGAGAACAGCTGCTTTTTCCAGGGCCTTGTGGGACTGCCTTTTTTTTTGGTTGTCGGGGTGGGGGTGGGGGGGCGGTGAAGAACGGAGTTTTTTATTTATTTAGCGATATTCTGCCAGGCTCCCGCACGCCAAATATCCACCGCCCGAGAAAAAAAAAAATCGCGGCTGGACTTTGCTTATTCATTAGATATAAACTTGTCGATTTGGCAAATTGTTTTCAGTCTCTTAACTGCACAGTCTCTCTGTGCCACCGGCCCCCCCCCCATACAACCCCCCCCTCTAGTTTCTGCTCCGCCAATCCCCCCCACCCCCCCGCCTCCCTTTCGCTTTGATGCAGCCATTGGCTGGTCTGGAAATGTGTCTCCTTGCCAAATACGTGGATCCTTCCTCTCTCTTTCGCTCTTTCTGTTTTTTCCCCCCCTCTTCTGCTGGCATTGGCACAGGCAAATGGTTGGGGACCGAGCATGAAAGGAGCGAGCGAGAGAGTTTAGGAGGAAAAAGGGAAAAAGGGGGGGGGGAAGGGAGGAAAACAACAACAAAACCCCCCAAAACCAAAACAAAACCCAGCCCAAAAGCCTGAGCACTTTGGGTTTTGCCAGCGGCTGAGCGCAGTCACTTCCAGCGCGACGTCCGTCCCTTCCCCTAGGCCTGCGTTCGCCCTCCGCCCGGGCGGAGGGACTGACAGCTAACTTGGCATCTTTGCGCCTTTGCCAGCGCCGAAAAGCCCTCTCCCCCCACCCCCCCGTCTCCCCACCCCCCTCCTGCCGCTCCTCTCCCTGGTTTTTTCTTCCTTCCTTCCTCGGTTTGTTTGTTTAATTTTTTTTTCTATAGGGGCCGTTCTGCGAATTTCTGATTTATTTATTTGGACCTGCCGTGGGGGTGGGGGCGTGGTTTCTCCGGTAGATTATTGGGGTGCTAGATCCATCACGCACTGTGTCCCACACCTCCATTGTCAGCCTCCTTCCTTCCTTCCTTTCTTTCTGTCCCTCCCTCCTGCCCCCCATTTTTAAAAATTCTATATTCCCTCCACAATCGAGAACTCAACCAACCAAGGCCCCCAGCCCCCATTTTCTCCTCCCTTC
Source organism: Chelydra serpentina (assembly GCA_037349315.1). Classification (NCBI taxonomy): domain Eukaryota; kingdom Metazoa; phylum Chordata; order Testudines; family Chelydridae; genus Chelydra; species Chelydra serpentina. Next base: position 320,271 of record JBAIAC010000292.1, read on the forward strand.
CTCCTCCCTTTAAAATTTCTACCTTCCCTCCTCCTTGTCCCCTCCTCCCCCTCCATCTCACAGCCCCCACCTCCTTTTCCCTCCCCCCCCCGTCACCCCGCAACTCTGTTGAGTCCGTATTTCCGAATCGGGTGCTTAGCTTTGCCGGAATGAGACGGAGCAATGGTAATTATTTTGCTTTTTGTCAGATTTTGTTTGAGGGGGAGGCAGCTTTAGGAAGAGCAGATCTTCCAAATAACCCCCCCCCCACACACACACACACACCCACACCTGCCGGCAAAGAGGTTAACCCGAGAATCGAGGTATGGGGCGGGGGCCAATTTTGTCTTTAACCCCGGTCTTGCCAAGGCAAACTTTATCGTGGTTATTAGTGAAAAAGTAGCGAAATCTCGAGTTTCTAGTTCTGATGGTGAATTTTCTTTGGCCTTTTTGAAATGTATTTTGCAGCTGGGGGAGGGGAAGGCAGAAGATGGAAAAGATTTAAAAAATCAACACCCACCGCTGTCCCAACCGAGGTGGATTCTCTTCCGGGCTGGTCTTGTGTTACGTGGCTGGCTCGGCCGTACTCCGAACTCGGTTCTCCGCGCCGTCTCTTTTCTCGGGATCGAGAGAGTCGCGTCGGCTGACGCGACCAGTCGGGAAGGTTCTGGGTTTTTTTTAAAATTGCATTCCTCCGTTTTCTCATTCTAACCTTTCCCCTCCCCTCTTTTGTCTCGTTCCCTCTTTTCACCCTCTTCCACCACCCCCTCTAGGATGAATTCCACCCTTTCATTGAAGCTCTTCTCCCTCATGTGCGTGCCTTCTCCTACACATGGTTCAACCTGCAAGCTCGGAAGCGAAAGTACTTCAAGAAGCACGAGAAACGGATGTCCAAGGATGAGGAGCGCGCCGTGAAGGATGAGCTGTTGGGGGAAAAACCGGAGATCAAACAGAAATGGGCATCGCGGCTACTGGCCAAACTCCGCAAAGACATCCGTCCCGAGTTCCGGGAGGATTTTGTCCTGACCATCACCGGTAAGAAAGCGCCATGCTGCGTCCTCTCCAACCCGGACCAGAAGGGCAAAATCCGCAGGATTGACTGCCTGAGGCAGGCCGACAAGGTTTGGAGACTGGATCTTGTAATGGTCATCTTATTCAAAGGGATCCCGCTCGAAAGTACTGACGGGGAGCGGTTGTACAAATCACCACAGTGCTCCAACCCAGGCCTCTGCGTCCAGCCGCACCACATTGGAGTCACAATTAAAGAACTGGATCTTTACTTGGCGTATTTTGTTCACACTCCTGGTAAGTCCAACGACCCCCCCACCCCCTTAACAACTGTCCCCCATCACTGCTGCTTGTTTTGAGATTGAATTGTCCAAGGGATTGAGCTGTTTCTTTCTCTCTTTTTTTTTTTTTTAATTCCCTCCTTGAACCTTTGTCTCCGTAATTAACAACTTGGCCTCTGTTGTTTATTGTGCAAATGTACCCTCGGCATCAGCCCCCTCAAGAGAAGAGTCTGGGCAATCTGGGGTGGTTCGTGGCTTGGCCTCGTCTTCATGCTCACGATCCTTGGTGAAAAGCCCCCTGTTTTGCAAAGGGGGGGTTGCTTGTGCACACGCACCTGTGAAATGCCCACTACTGTGAAAACGGCAACTTAAAAAAAAAAGGAAAGAGAAAAGACTCAGGATGTGGGAGGGAAAGCAACCCGATTTCATTCAGAGGGGATTTTCCTTTCCCTTTCGCTTTGATGGTCACCGAGAACCCGTCTGGATGTTGTCGGTTTCTTTTGTCGGCTGGGTTTTGGGGGTTTGTGCCGATGGCATGTGAACCGCAGAACATACAACTCGGCAGCGCTGGGCACTTTTTCACTGTGTGGCGGTGGAAATAATCCTGCAATTTCAGTGGGCACTGTCCCAGGCAGGAAGCCGGTTCTCTCTCTCTCGGAGGGTTAGTTACTCGGTTCGTTTCAACCCCTCTTGTCATTTGTTCCTACCCCAGACGCTTTTATGTCTTTCAGATTTTCCCCTGTCTCCGTTTTATTATATTATTGTTGAAAGTGGGTGTTTCTTTTGGGGCGGGTTGGTTTGTTTTTCAGTTCCTCCTTTTGCGATTTTTTTGTTTTGTTTTGTTTTCTTTCCAATTGAAACCGAAATGCCTGGTTAATTTTTAGCCTTTTCCCAGATACGCCCAATTTGCTGCAGACTTTGAAATCCAAACTGGTTGGTGGAGTGTGATTCTGTGTTTACATTTTGCTCAACTAACTTATAATGAAGAGGTCGACCAGAATTTCCTCCTCCTCTTTCTCTTAACTTTCCCCTTCTGTCTTTTATTGGCTTTCTCTCCTATTTCCCTCTGTCTTTCCTTTTGTGACTTTCCCTCTTTCTATTTTTCTTTCTCTTCGGCTTTTCTCTGTCTTTCTTTCTCTGGCCTTTTTTCTATTTCCTCTTGTCTCTCTCTGTCTTTTCCTCCTCTCTTTCCTTGGGTCTCAGCATCCAAACTTCCCCAGCTCCCTCTCGCTGTCTCGTCTTTAGAGAGCAGAAAGGGTAGGACACAGGCAGACCTGTTCAGGAGCTGGTCTTTAGCCCTGCTTGTCCTTAGCAAGTTTGTTTCCTTGCAAGCTCCTGTCTCCTGAGTGGTTTGTATTTTATATCCCCCGCCGCACCCCCCCCCCCACGATCTGATCTTGCCGGGAGGCCGTTCCCCCCTGGTTTGTGTGTGTGCGCCAGGACAGCGTCTGTGTGCTTGGGGTTGGTAGGACTGCAAGCTCACTGACATGCTGCTCGGGGCATCGCCAGGCTTGGCATGGAGAGGGCAGGCTGCCAGCCTCCCCCTGCACACGGCTTCGGGTGGGTTTAAAAGAACAGACCCACAAAATGAAACGAAACAGGGAAAGGTCAGGCTTGTAGATCTGCACACGCCACCGCCCCGCACACGCGTGTGCATGCAAACTAATGCTCAACGCGCGTGCACGCCCAGAGCATCGACGTGCAAACACATGCTCACACGCAGAACCCCAGCGCGCACACGGAACCCAGCGCACATGGAACCCCAATACACACACACACGGACCCCAGCACACACGGAACTCCAATACATGTGCACACAGAACCCAGTGCACACGGAACCCCAATACACGCGCACACGAAACCCAGCGCACACAGAACCCCAGTACATGCACACACGGAACCCAGTGCACACGGAACCCCAATACACGCACACACGGACCCCAGCGCACACGGAACTCCAATACACGCACACACGGAACCCCAACGCACCCAGAACCCAGCATACACAGAACCCCAATACACGCACACACAGAACCCAGCGTACACGGAACCCCAATACACGCGCACACGGAACCCAGCGCACACAGAACCCCAATACACGCACACACGGACCCCAGCGCACACGGAACCCCAATACACGCACACACGGACCCCAGCGCACACGGAACTCCAATACATGTGCACACAGAACCCAGTGCACATGGAACCCCAATACACGCGCACACAGAACCCAGCGTACACGGAACCCCAATACACGCGCACACGAAACCCAGCGCACACAGAACCCCAGTACATGCACACACGGAACCCAGCGCACATGGAACCCCAATACACGCACACACGGACCCCAGCGCACACGGAACTCCAATACATGTGCACACAGAACCCAGTGCACACGGAACCCCAATACACGCACACACGGAACCCCAACACACCCAGAACCCAGCGTACACAGAACCCCAATACACACACACACGGAACCCCAACGCATGCACATGTGCGCACACACCCAGGACCCCAGTTCCCCAGGCTCCAGGACTGCCACACGCCCTCAGCTCCCCAGCGCCTGCACATGCCCCCTTCGCGCTGTCTGGGCATTGCCCGCGCAGCCCTGGCACTCCCTTCCCAGCCTCTCGCGAGCTCAGAGCTGGCAAACAAAACCTGCCGAGCAACATGGTGGAGGCTGGGCTCATTTAGCGCCTAGCTGCTGTGGAGCGCCAGGTGTGTTGGGGTGTGGGGGGAGCTGGCAGTGCCAACTCCCTGGGCCCTAACCCGGGGGGGATCAGGCCTGTGTCCCTCCACCCCTCGTTCCGCAGCCTAGGGAGCAGGCGTTGTTTGCCCCGTCTCCACCCGGCCTGCAAGGGCCGCTGGGCCAGGAGCTGGGCTGACCCGCCTGCGGGGTGTGAAGGGGGTTGGGGGCATCAGCGCCTCTCTTCTACCCCGCTCGCTTCCAAGGGGCCTGGAGGAGGGGCCCAGTAGTCTAGCAGGCCAGGATCTCCGGGCCGCGGATTGTCTTCAGTTGCCCCCCCCCCCCCCCCCCCGGCTCCCAGGGGAAGGGATTTCCCCACAGCGAGGCTCAGGCTGAAACAGGGCCTCTCCTAGGCCCCAGGAGTGTGGCCCCATCCCCTCAGGCTGCTGGACTCCTGGTGCACCCCCTGAGGCAAAGCCCCGGCCCCCGTAACCCACGCGGCACAGCGGGCACGGGAGCTGGCTGCCAGTGCCCCGTGCTGCGCCGTGGGGGACGAGGGCGGATGGTGGCTGGTGCCCGAGCGTCCTGGCAGCTGGGAGTGGCGGGGGGCTCCCGGCAGAGCGTGTGACGCCCAGCCCCCGCTGGCCTGGCCCCCCACGGGGCTGGGCCCGTCGCACTAGATGTGGGGGTGCGGAGAAAGTCGCCCGCTGGCCGATGCTGAGTAGGGGCAGCAGCGCCAGCGTGTGCGGCTGGGGGCCTCTGCCCCTGTGGGGTGCAGCTGTCCCCTGAGCGTCTCAGAGGTAAATTGACCCTACACCTTCCCCCCAAGGTTTCATGGGCAGGAGCAGAAGACAGGATCTACCTGTCTCTGTCTATTCTCAGCCCTCTATCTCTCTGTCCCCAATCACACCCCACTATAGCTTCCCCATCCACACCCCCTCTAGGCCCAGTCACACCCCCAGCCCCTCCTGAGTTCACACCTTGACCCCATTCACACCCCTCTATAGCTTCCCCATCCACGCCCCGTCTAGGCCCATTCACACCCCCAGCCCCTCCAGAGTTCACACCTCGACTCCATTCACACTCCTCTATAGCTTCCCCATCCACGCCCCCTCTAGGCCCAGTCACACCCCAGCCCCTCCTGAGTTCACACATCGACCCCATTCACACCCCTCTATAGCTTCCCCATCCACGCCCCCTCTAGGCCCAGTCACACCCCAGCCCCTCCTGAGTTCACACCTCGACCCCATTCACACCCCTCTATAGCTTCCCCACCCACGCCCCCTCTAGGCCCAGTCACACCCCAGCCCCTCCTGAGTTCACACCTCGACCCCATTCACACCCCTCTATAGCTTCCCCATCCACGCCCCCTCTAGGCCCATTCACACCCCCAGCCCCTCCAGAGTTCACACCTCGACCCCATTCACACCCCTCTATAGCTTCCCCATCCACGCCCCCTCTAGGCCCAGTCACACCCCAGCCCCTCCTGAGTTCACACCTCGACCCCATTCACACCCCTCTATAGCTTCCCCATCCACGCCCCGCCTAGGCCCATTCACACCCCCAGCCCCTCCAGAGTTCACGCCTCGACCAGATTCACACCCCTCTATAGCTTCCCCCTCCAAGCCCCCTCTAGGCCCATTCACACCCCCAGCCCCTCCAGAGTTCACACATCGCCCCCATTCACACCCCTCACTCTAGCTCTGTCTTTGCCTGTTCACACTTGCCTCTCTATCTCCATTCACACCCCCTAAGCTCAATTCACACCCCTTTCCAGCCATGTCATCCATTCACACTCTCTTGTTCGGTCTGTCTCTGTTCACACCTGCCTCTTTAGCTCCATTCACACCCCTCTTTTTAATCTCTGCCGCCCCCATTCACACCCACCTCTCTCTGGATGTGAGACGATCCTGTGGCTGGCGGTTGAAGCAGACTGGACAGGAGGTGCAGGTTTCTCAGCGGGAGGGAATTAACCGCTGGCACGACTCTCCCAGGACTCCCCTGAAAATGGTTACTCCGAGACGCGACCTTTTTCTAGCTCAGGCAGGAATCACTTCAGGCCCATCTATGGCCCGGGGTGTCCAGGGGCTCAGACTAGATTCATGGCAGGGCTTTCTGGCCTTAAAATCTCCCTGTCCCTCCCACCTCCGGGGCTGTGTTGGACTTGACTCGGACTCCGGGGTTCCCCTCAGGTGTCCCATGATGCTTCACTTGCTGTGTTCTCTGGGGCAGCCGCCCCGGCAATGGGGATGGGGGGACGCCGGGAGTCACCAGAGCTCGGGGGTGCAGGGCCCCATGCCTCTGGAGTCCTTGCTGCGTGCCCAGGGCTCTGGGGTGTCCCCGTGCTGCTCAGCTCTGGAACAGCCCATCCCTGGGGTGCAGCCTCGCCCGCCTGCCAGTCGAATTCTTGCAGGGCGGGGCAGGGTGGGGAGAGCCATTAGCCAGGGATTTTGGGCACCTGGCCCATCCCGCTAACGGCAAATTCTTCCCCACCCCCATCTGCCATCCCAGGTGCCAGTTTCTGGAAAAGCCGCTGGCGTGCGGCACAGCCCGTCGGGGCTTGCAGGGCGCCGTGGTGCAAAGCACTGGGCGGGGCCAGCGCCAAGCCGGGCTCGTTAGCCCCTCTGTGCCCAGGGCACGGCCCCCGCCCCGGGGCCTTCCTGCTCCCCGGCTGGGCTGGCAGGGGGGGAATCCCCTTCCGCAGCCCTGGATCCTGGCCGGCTTGTTTCTGGGGCGGGGTCCGCGTTGCCCTCCTGCATCGCTCCCAGCGCCCGCCGGAGCTTCTCCCGCTGCCCGCAGCTGCCGCTTGTCTCGGACAGGGCCCCGAGCATGGCGCGGGACTTGCCTGGCGCTTCCTTCACCGAGCGCCCCCTCCCCGCCGGCCCCTCGCTACCGGGCCTGCTCACCGCAGCCCCCAGGTCTCCCCTGCCGTTTGATGTACTAACCAGGCCCCACCCCCGGATTACAGCCGGGGACGGAGAGGCTAAGGGACTTGCCCAGGGTCACCCAGGAAGGCGGTGGCAGAGCAGGGAATTGAGCTCAGGCATCCCAGGCTAGTGCTCTAACCAGTGAGCCACCCTTCCTCCCTCCTGCGTTCCCATCTGCCCTTGGGCCCAGCCCAGCATGCCTGGCTCCTCTCCTAGCCCCAGTGCACGGGCTGAGAGCCCCGCTCACTCCAGTGGTGCTGTGAATGGGGAAAGCTCTGGGAGTCGCTAGGGAGCCGGGTGCCATCCCCTTCCCCCGGCATGAACCCAGAGTCACCCTAACAACTGCAGCGGAGTGACTCCAGATTAACTCCCGTGTCAGTCATAGCAGAGTCCGGCAGGGCACCGGGCACAGCGAGGGGCTGCTACCCAGCGCAGGGCGGGCAGAGTCCGGCAGGGCACCGGGCACAGCGAGGGGCTGCTGCCCAGTGCAGGGCGGGCAGAGTCCGGCAGGGCACCGGGCACGGAGAGGGGCTGCTACCCAGCGCAGGGCGGGCAGAGTCCGGCAGGGCACCGGGCACGGAGAGGGGCTGCTGCCCAGTTGGCTTGTGCCCTGGCAAGATCTGGCTGCGGCTCTCAGTGCGCTGGTGCCCATGCCCGGCCGCTGCGTGTGATGCGCCAGCTGCCCGGAATCAGCTGCCCGGCCAGGGCTCGGTTGGTTTCCCTGCCTAGGTGCCCACTTTGAAAGGTCCTTTCACAGGCCCCGGCCGTGTCAACACCGCGCCACAAAAGCCGCCTTTTATTCCTTGTTTGTTTTCATTTCCCAAGGCAGGCAGGAGGCCGGCTGTGCCGGGGGAGGCCTCCCAGCGTGAGACAGGGCTCTGCCCCTCCCCTTCTGCCCGGGGTGGGGTTATCCCTCCTCTTCCTCACCCCCAGCCTGCAGCCCCCCCCGGTCACCCGTCCAGCGCCTCTCTCCAGGCCTTGCTGGGCTGGGGGGAGGGGACTGGGCTTAGGATGCTGGGGGGCTGCCGGGGGCGTGGGAAACAACGGGACCCGGGGCAAGGGGGGAGCTTTGCAGCTGCAGCCCCACGAGCCCTCAGCGTCCCGGGCCGGAAGTGTGGGGATCTGGGTTTTCCGGGTCGGGAGAGCAGGTTCCTCAGCCGGCCCGGCAGGACGTCACCCGCCGGAGCTAACGAACCCCTTCGCTTCCTTCGTTTGCGCTGCGCCCGTGAAATTAACCAGAACGAGCGCGGCGTCCAACTTCCGCTAACGACCGGCCCGAGAGCCCCAGACCAGCTCTTCTGTCGTTGACGCGGCCCCGAGATCAGTGCCCGGCCCCACGTGCCAGCCAGCGGCGCTGGTTTGGAGTCGCACTCTCTGGGGTTTGTTTGGGGGCCGATGGCTGTGCTCCTCGGCAGAACGCCCCAGGCCTGTAGCTGGGAAGTGCGGCCAGGCTGTCAGCAGAGTGAGGGGGATCTGGCCACAGGGCGGGGGGGGGGGGGGGGAAGGTCACTGAGTGACTTTCTCAAGTCCCCGGGGGTCCCAGTTGGATGTCGTCCGAGTGCCGTTTTCGCCGGCCAGGTCTGTCGCTGTTTAGGGGCACGAGGCCCGCCCTTGTGCCGGCCGGGTCCTGTGGCCAGGGACGTGGGACCTGATTGTGGGGGCTCTGAGTCCGTGCGTCCCCGCTGGGTGTGACCGGCCGGCATCTCTGCCTTCTAGCCGCCTGCTGACCGTGGGCTCGAGGTCCAGGACGTGGGGAACTAACCTCACCTCCCTGGTCCCCGCATAAGACGTGGATAATCTCTGTGTACCCCAGCGATGCTGCTGGGCGACTCGCCTGCCTAGGTAACCGTCCCTGCAGCTGTGCCCGTTCCAGCCACTGGCGTTAAATAAAACACCGCCTGCCCTAGGGGAACTCCACTTTGCCCTCCCAGAGATGCTCCCACCACCTGGGAGCTGTGTGTCTGGGCGGTCCCGTAATGGCCAGGTCTTCATTATGCCCCAGGCGTGGGGAGCGGAGATGCCGACGCTTCTGTCTACCAGACAGCCGTGCCTCTGTACCCAGCACGGGACACGGCGTGACACCGCCACGTCTTGACCGGCGTAATGTTCCTGGTTCTGAAAACGAACGGCAAGCGGCTGCCCTGGCCGGACGGTTTGGGATTCGGTAGCTGGATGCCGGGAAGGAGAGGGAGATGTAACCGCCGGCGCTTCAATCCGGTGCCTGGCACCGGGCATCTTGAAAGGGAGATCGGTGGCGCTCGGCAGAGATGCTGCCGCCATCTTGTGATACTCAGGGCAGAGGCAGCTTGGGGAAAAGCGCCTTCTGAATTCGGACCCCGATCCAGCCCCCGCCACCGCCCCCCCTTTCCTCTGCCTGTGCCCCTGGCCGCGTCGCAGGCAGACGAGTGGGGCTTTGCTGATGGGTTTTGAAATGGCCGGTTTGCAACGCATCAAGAAAAGTGGAACTTGGTTAGAACCGCGTCGCTTAGAACGGGGGTTGCAGTTTTGATAACGAAACCTAGTAATCGGCGCTCGGCACAAAGTGACAGGCTGTCTGGGGCAGAGCGGGGAGCCCAGGGAGGAGCCATCTACTACTATTCAGAGGGGAGGGAGTGGGGTCTATTGGATAGAGCAGGGGGCTATGGAGTCAGGACTCCTGGGTTCTCTCCCTGCTCTGGGAGCGCGGTGTGGCTGAGAAGGAGGGAGCTGGGAGTCAGGACTCCTGGGTTCTCTCCCTACTCTGGGAGCGGGGTGGGGCTGAGAAGCGGGGGTGGGAGTCAGGACTCCTGGGTTCTCTCCCTGCTCTGGGAGTGCGGTGGGGCTGAGAAGATGGGACCTGGGAGTCAGGACTACTGGGTTCTCTCCCTGCTCTGGGAAGGGGGTGTGTGGCTGAGAAGGGGGTGGGTGGGAATCAGGACTCCTGGGTTCTCTCCCTGCTCTGGGAGGGAGGTGTGGCTGAGAAGGAGGGAGCTGGGAGTCAGGACTCCTGGGTTCTCTCCCTGCTCTGGCAGTGGAGCCTAGTGGGTTAAAGCCGGGAGGTACTAGGCTTTTCCCTGCTGCGTCACTGACTTGCTCAGTGACCGTGGAGGGGTCAGTGCCCTGCGGACCTGCCTGCTGGGGTGGCTGGGAGGGTTAATCGTTTGCAAAGTGTCTTGGGACTGTGGAGATCGGGGGCCTTGGAAGGACGGAGCAGTCGGCCCCCTGCGCCCTGGGGCAATACAGCCTGAGAGGCAGGGCCGGGAATTGCCCTTCCAGGGGTCACTGTCTTCCCCCGTGGGCTTAGCCTTGTGTCTCAGCAGGATGGGACCGGGCTGCAGGCCACCATGGCTCTAGCTTGCCAGGGCGCTGAGCACGGTACAGAATGCAGACGGGGCCGCTGGCCCGGGCGCCCTGATCTCCATCGCGTGGCCGTCAGCACTGCATGGCGGGGTTGGCTGCCCGTGACCCAGCGTCTCTCCTCCCGCAGCCTCGCCCCGCGGGGCCAGGCGCCTCGGGCCCACCCTTGCCTCGTGCCTCGTGCCTCAGCGTTTGGTTTGGTGGAGCTCCCTTATGCGGGGAGATCTCCTCCTACCCACCTCTGAGCTGCTGTCTTCAGCCTCTGGGAATATTCCTGGGAAAAGGGGCTGGGGCAGCGTTTCCTGGGGAGATGCAGTTGGGGTGAAAAGTACCCAGAACCGGGCTGCCGATGGACCCGCACCCCAGGACCCGCAGTTTGTGTTGAGAACGTTTGGTTAAGTTTTACAAAGCTCTCCCCCTACTGTTGGTGTTTTGCCCGTTCCCGTTCTGGGTCGGCAGCGAAATCCGGGGCAGCGGGGGTGATCCAACCGGCCCCATCCAGGGGGTTACCGGGGCGCCATGTCCCCAGCCCCCTCAGTTGCTTGGAGAAACCAAACGACCTGTTATCGGGCTCGTTCCCCTTCCCCATCTCTGATCCTTTGACTCAATTCTAGATTCTAATGAGAAAACGGGACAAAGCTGCAAAATTCAGATCCTAAAACCAACCCTCTGGTTAATGGGCTGAGGCTGGAGGGTGCCCAGATCAGAGCCCACTAATCTGTGCTGCTTCCAGAAGCTTTTTGCCTAGCTGTTTGGCCCTGGAAGCTTTGGGGCCATGGCAGAGAGACGCTGAACCGGATTCTCCAAAGGGCCGATGAGGACCGAGGCGCGTTTGATCTTAGCAAATCAAAGTTTTGCCTGGTCCCTTTTAATGTCCACTGGGATATTTACTCAGGAATGAGTGTTGATCGCGGGTTGGGTCTGCAGCTCCATCCCAATCAGCCCTTCCCAGAAACCCCCTTGTCCCCGATTGCCCCTTCTTGCATGCAGGAACCAATGAGTCAGAACGAGCGGTAATATTTATTCAACAGAAATGCGCTCTCCCAAGCCTGCAGCTTGGTGAAGCTGGTGTTGTTCTCTCGACTGGGGGCAGGCAGTTTGGAAAAATTAAAGAGATACCAACTTCCTTCCCGGTTTTGTTCTCATTTGCACTGATGTAACATCATCGGATTTGAATGTCTTCCTGGTTTGTTCTCCTACACTTTGTGACACGTGTCAATTGGATAGCAGCATCCGTCCAGATCTGTGCAGGTGTAGCTCATCAGGACGGGCCCCAGTAACGATCGTTATAGGACTTGCATTGATTCACTCCTTTAGATTTACCAAATATGCCCCTCCAGATTCTCCAGGTGCCAGTGACACGACTTCAAAATGCATCAAAAGTGCAGCAATTTTAGATAATCCAGCAGAAATCCCTCTCCGACTCAGCTGCAATTACCCCATAAATTTCAAATGCCTGGGGGAAAATGATCCATGCTACTAGCATGGGCAGTGTTATTATTGCATTAATAGAATGACCTGGGGGATTGGTTTCTATTAATTATATTTGACACAAATTAGATTAATTGTGGTTTGATTTTTTGTCCTGCTCTCTATCCCTAACCGCTTGCTTTATTCTTTCCTGAATCCAAGCTAGTTTCCTTTTCTTGTTTAATTATGTTAACTAAAATATCTGAGTCGGGTTGCTGGATTTGAGAGCTCCTGGGGGCATGAGAGGAATGGGTTGCGGGCGCTTGCCACTGTGGCTTACAACTAGACTTGGAAGGATTTGATTTTTGTCAGCGAGTGTCGGTAAACGTCGATTTCGCAGAAAAAATGTTTCTGTCGCCGATCATCGAAATTGGCAGTGAGGCCAAGGACGAGAACGGCTGCATGAGAACATCTCAAAGTTTGCTTTAAGGAAATTTACTTTGGAGATGTGGACTTGTGGTGATGACAGTTTGTGTTTTAACGGTTAGAAAGCTTTAGCTTTTTGAATCTTAGTGTCTCCTGTCGTTATATAATTATTGATTGGGCTCCCCCCCCCCAGTTGTCCCCCCGATTTCCCACAACTGTGAACATTTAAATGGATGAAAATACAAAAGGAGAAATGCTAAAACTCGTAATTTTGCACGAGTGTGAACATTTAAATGGATACAAAACGGAAAAAAGGCTTAAAAATAAACATTCATATTCTGTCGAAAATGATACAAAAACTGAACGCTGCTAAGCCTGTTTATAACGAATGCTGATAAATCATTAGTGGGTGGAGTGTACTTCTGGATGCGTGGAAAGCAAGCGTCTCTGAGATCAGGAGGCGAGAGCTGGAGAATGGGCCCCAAACTCCCGTGTCCTCTGCACCAAGTGATCAGAAGTCACGAGTCAGGCCCTCAAAAAATAACAAGGTGTTGAAAACCAGTCCCGGCTGGCCTTGTTTCTAGAAGATCTGCAGAAGCCCGGTAGCCCCATCTGCGGGACTCCCCAGCAGAAAATTGTGAGGTTGGCATTAAAATCATGAGATTTCTTTAAAAATAACTAAGTGGAGGGTTTTTTCTTTCCCTTTGGGCCTTTACAGCGGCAGGCAACTCACATTTTCAAGCTTTTCTCCGCACTGACCAGGCCTAGAAACATCTGGTTTTTGTTAGATGAAAGCCGAGACCCTCACTTTATCCCAGGACTCCGGGAGCTGGGGATTTAAAAACACCCACCCAGTATAGCGAGATCATTGGCAACACCACGGCTTGAAGTGATGGGCTCAATGTGGGAAGATGCCTAGATGCTCACAGGGGTCCTGTCTGCCCCTTACAATCGACGATGTTAAGAAATAATAAATTGGGGGTTCCCTTTGTTTGCTCTCTGACCAAGTTGGGACTGGGTGAACTTTTCCCAAGTCCTGTTCCCGGCTCTGTCACCGGCTTGCTGGGTGACCTTGGGCAAGTCACTTTGCCCTCCCGTGCCTCCGTTTCCCCACCTGTACAACGGGGACAATGCTCCTTTGTAACGCGCATGGAGGTTGCCAGGTGAAAAGTGCTAGATAAGAGCTAGGGAATTAATATTATTGTTATAGTTTACTTGTAATGAACGCTTTGAGTCTCACGCCATCGCATGACTCCAGCAGCCGGGGCTTTTAGAGAAACACCAGCCATGGCAAGACTCACAACGAAATCGTGAGCGGTGGCTGCACTGAGATGTTGTTTGTATCCCTGATTCTTCAGCCGGCTGCGGGGGTGGAGAACACTGTGTTATCACCTCATGAATTTCCAAGAAAAAGGACAAAACCGACAGACAAATTCTTTAAAAGGCCCAGCCAGCACTTGGGAGCAGGCAGCTAAATTTAAAACTCCATCAAATTGTAAAAATAGCCAAGGGAGCCTTGGTTTTCTTTGCGGTGCCAGGAGACGGGAATTTGCCTGGTGAGCGTCGTATTTCAGGGCACTACTGCGTCGAGCTTGCAAAGACCTGTTGGATTAGCTTGTCCAGGGCCGGATCGTCCCCTGCTGTTCCTTTCCTGGTGATATGCCCAGGGCTGGGTCAGTGTCTCACGTAATAGGCCGTTCTGCAGCCTGCCGCCACCTCTCTGTCCAGCCCTTTGCTCTTAGCTGATACCCCTTGGCCCACGCTGGGGGAGCAGAGTGGATTGCCCCAACCCCAGGTCACTCTCTCCTTGGTAGTCCCCAAGTTGCTCTCAGCCATGGACTGGCCTCGCTGATGGGTTTGTGGGGTTCTTGGCTTTTCTCTCTGGAAGTAAAAATAATTAAAGTTGTGCCTCAGTTTCCCCATCTGTAACATGAGGGTTAACGATCCTGCCTCGGTTGTCAAGAGCTTCGAGATCTACGGCCTCAAAGCGCTAGATAAGCACTAGGTCGTGATGGATGTGTATCCTGCAATGCCCGCATCCTCACCTGGCTCCAGCAACTGGGGGTGCAAGAAAATCACCAGACCGGGGGAGCCGTTTGCGACGATCGAGAGCTGGGTGTTAACCCCTTCCTCTCCGCGCCACAGAGGGCCGCAGCGCTGGCTCCCTTTTATTGTGGGGCCGAGATGGTGACGGCTGCTTTGTCTCACTCAGCTCTGTACCTTGCAGCAACCCGCACTGTGCACAGAGCGACTCGCAAAGTCAGCAGCCAGTTCGGCCTCCGCCGCCTCCCTCGGTCACCTGGGCAGTGCTCAGTGAGCCCTGGAGTTCGGACGTTTCCCCTAATGTCTAACCTCCATCTCCCTGGCTGCAGACGAAGCCCGTTGCTTCTTGTCCCGCCCTCAGTGACCATGGAGAACAATTGATCCCCGTCCTCGTTGTACCAGCCCTTCACCTCTGGGCAGAGAATGATCAGCCCCTCTCCGTCGTCTCCAGACTAAACAAGCCCGATTCTGTCAGCTTTTCTGAACCTCGGATCCCTTTTGGGGCTCTTCTGGGACTCTTTCCAGTTTGGCCCTGGCGTGTGTGTTTGTGTATGTCTACAGATGTGCACACGGACCCTGCGTGTCTAAACCTGTGTTGTGTGGATACCACAGGTTACACCACTGCGTACATTTCATAGAATCATCATAGAATCATAGAATCTCAGGGTTGGAAGGGACCTCAGGAGGTATCTAGTCCCACCCCCTGCTCAAAGCAGGACCAACCCCAACTAGATCATCCCAGCCAGGGCTTTGTCAAGCCTGACCTTAAAAACCTCTAAGGAAGGAGATTCCACCACCTCCCTAGGTAACCCATTCCATTTCGGATCACTCGTGGCAATTGCCTTAACCCCGGACTTTGCGGCCGAACTTGCTAAGGGTCGTCTTCTCCAAGGAGCACCGTGGGCTGGATCTGGGAAGTGTGGAGCGACGCCCATGGGCGGGTTTGTGGATGCTCAGGTGTCTGGGTAAAAGGCCCCATTGAGGCCAGATTTCTCAGCTCTCAGCCTCTACAGCCAGGGCTGAATCTTCCAAAGAGCCCGGCTCCCCGTAGGCTCCTGAGCAAGGTCCGGGTTTCCCCCTGGGCCCGACAGCGCCTGAAAATCACCCACTGGCTGGATTTTCTGAAGACGCAGGGCCCGAGATAGGCTGGTTCTGCTTCTTTGGGCGCTCGGAGCCGCTTGGCTCTCTGGCCCCCCCGAGCGGGTGATGCCATGACCTGGTTTTCCGTGGGTCGAACTTGGGGGCTTTGAATGAGACACCTGAATAAAACGGGCTGGTTTTCAGAGCCTCTGCGGCTCCCTGACGATCGGCCCATTCCATCCAGGGCTAACTTCAGCCGCTCGGCGCAGCAGCGCCAGGCCTGAGCCACGCCAGCGGCATGGCGGGTGAGCAAGGTAGCATCCGTCGCCAACTGCTTGGGACGCAGTGCCCCTCACGGGCGCATCTAGGGTGACCAGATGTCCCGATTTTATAGGGACAGTCCCGATTTGGGGGTCTTTTTCTTATATAGGCTCCTATTACCCCCCACCCCCTGTCCCGATTTTTCACACTTGCTGTCTGGTCACCCTAGGCGCATCTGGCTGCAGCAGGCGGGGGCTGGGTTGAGTGTTCAGATCAACCCTCCAGGCAGGCAGGGTGGGACGCCTGAATGCCACTGAGGTGGCTTTGGAGTGCAGGAGCATGGAAGATTCAGGCTCCGTCTTTGCCAGGTGTACCGAAAGGCATGGCATTAGTATCATCCCAAATGTAAGCAGGTCCTTAGCGGTCCAGCACTTCCTACCAGGTGTAGTGCTTCCTGGGGTGAGGAGTTCCATCAATCCGGGTGGGGAATGTTTGCAGGGTCGGGCTATTAGGTTCTTTAAGGTAGACCCTTTCGCCTTCTAAAGTTCCAAGTATACCTTTGGGCACATACATGAATAAGCCACAATAATGCTGAGCATGGCAAATTACAAATATAGCCCAATACCCTGCCGACATGGTCCGCACGCTCTGTGGCTTTGATGCACTAAATCAGCCTACGAGCCCAGCCGCTGATCAAAACACAGACTGCAGATATGAAATCTGCCTTCTGAAAAAACCATGGCAGACTAATGCTACCATGCTTCTTGTGAGAATCAAATCCGGCATCAGAACGCCGACACAATTCAAACCCGCGAGCGTGGCGGTAAACGGACCAGGAATTTGATACAGTAGATCCTGCCCCTAGAATCTACGCCAGTGATATAATACAGATCACAAGTTTGAGACAAAAGCTGTGAATCTTATGATATAATACCTACCTCATGTACTCTGAGAGGGTGTGTGTGTGTGTGTGTGTGTGTGTGTGTGTGTGTGTTTGTGAGAGAGCGAGAGAAATTAAAGCTGTCTGGAAAATGGAATTTTCGTTCGGCGGGAAGTTCTGACGTTCCAAAAGTTGTTTTCATTCTGAATCAGAATGTAAAAGTTGGACATTTGCAATTTCTTGTGGTGCAGAAAGGCCAAAAAATTTCAGTTCGGAAACATCAGAATGTTTTGGTTAAATAATGTTGAATTGTTTAATTTCGAGAAGGTTTCATGCGGGTAATGTTGAAACATTCTGATCCAGTATTAAATCTAATATTTTCATAGAATAGAAAAGCCAACATGACATGAAGGGAAATAAAGTTGAAAGAAAATGTTTCAACATTATTAAAACGAAACAAGAAAGTTGAACTGATTCGTTTTGACACTTCTCATAAAAATGTCATTGACATTTTCATGAAAAGTTTAGATTTCAGCAAAACTGCATATATATATTGATTTGATTGATATATTATCTCTATATAATATAAATCTTGTGTATATAAGCTTGACATATCTTTCGTGTTACAAAATATTTCTGTAGTATGGTACAAAAATATCATCTCTATATTAGAATGCTGCTGTTACGTATTATTGATTCCTTTTTGACCATACCACAGAAATAATTTGTAACACGAAAGATTTGGCCAGCTGTATGCAAAATCATTTGCCTTTGTGGCGCTAGGTGTCCTGTATCCAAATCTATTCCCAAATCTAGCCCAGTAGCATCATGGCACAAAATTGCTGTTATTCCGGATGTACACTGCTCTGACGATGTCGCTCAATATCTCATTAGAGTGCCACGAAAAGCCACCGCGGGTTAAATCTGTATCTAGAATCTGATCTAACCTTTGCATTGGGTGTCAATTAAGACAGTCCGCCTTGAAGCTAATGGAGTTGTGTGTGTTTAACCGGCGTGAGATGCGAATGAAACACTAGGGGCAGATTCTGATCCCGTTTCACACTAGCCTTAATCCTGGGAGATCTTCCTTGGCTTGAGTGGGGTGACCCCCGATTTACCCCCATGGAAACGGAGATGCAAATCAGAGCTGTTGCATCTCTGTACATCTGGCCCCTCCTACGAGTTATGATTTTTTTGCTCTACCCCTATAGAGACGTGAGGAAAACGGCCCCCTTAGCATGTGGGGCTGGGCTTTCTCCGCTATTGACGAAGCAGAAATAAGAATATCCGCTATAAAAGATCCCCGCCATTCTCGGTGCATCCCCCGATGAACCCCGGCACCCCAAAGGTGCTCCACGTAGCTGGGTGGTGACCATGGTTAGATGGTGTGGGGCCGGCCTGGTGCTTTAGCGATCACCTGGCCTAGAGAGCTTTCTTGGGCACGGAAAGAAATGACACAGAGCGGCGCTTGGAAATGCCCAGCGTCTGGGTCAGTCTCCGAAGCAGCAGGTGTCACTTTAAGAACGTGATTGAAGCAGGGATGTGCTGGCGACGGGCTGGCTAGCGCAGGGATGGAAGCGCCCGTGTGTCACTCGAGGGAAAGCGGAGCCGGCCCTGGCCTCGCTGCTGCAGGGATACGGCGTGTTGGCTGCCTTGTCCTGCTGGGAGCTGGCCTGAGATCCAGCCAACGTGTTTCACCTCCCTCCGCCCGAGACAAAGGGCGACTTGCAGAAGCGCCCGCCAGGGTCGGAGCTGGCCCGGCCACCTGCAGGGCAAAGTCCAGGTGGTGCATTTCGGAGCCAGGCTTCGAAAGGGCCGTGCCTCACTAGTTTAAACCCAAGCTCCTGTGGGGGAGTGTGAGGCCGGGGCTGGGAGCTCTACGGACGAGGGGGCAGTATCCCCCGGGGGCACATCCCACACGTGCCCAGAGGTGCCCTGGAGAGAAATGCCCACCACACGCGCTAACACGCTAACGTCACGTGTTCGGGCCCAGCGCTCCGCCTGCAAAGACACAGAGACAGAAGCCGCAGCGGGGCAGACGCGCCGCGCGCTGGCTGAGGAGCAGCGGGGTGGAGGCGCATGCGCAGAGTCTCACGGGCACACGCTTGCTCTGAGACGCACCCTGACATGCACATGTACAGCTCCTGACACACAACCCCCCGTCTGTGCGCGTCTCACACACTAACCTTCCTCGCGTGGGGTGAGCTCAGCCGCGCCCCCACAATTCAACCCCAAGTTAAGCCAATGCCCCCCAGTGTCCTTGCTGCCCCCTGGCTCCCCAGCAGCCCCCTGCTTTCCCGGGCCTGGCCTGTGAATTTTTCTGCTTGGCTGGGCGTCAGCTCCCCTCCTAGGGCTCTTTCCTCGGCTGCCTGGCTGCAGGAGCTGGGCTGTTAGCAGGTGTTCGCTGCTGCTCTTAGCGGCAGGCCCCTTTCCCAGGGCGCGCCGGCTGCCGGCAGAGGTGCGTGGCGAGAACACGGCCCCCGGAGAGTTCCCGGGCGAGCAGCTGCCCCCGCCACCTGATGCACCGTCTGCGGCCCTGGAATGCCACGGGCACCGGAGCAGACGGGCTCCCTGCTAGCTCGGCTCTCAGCGGAACCGGGAGAGCGGTGCCCGCGCGAGCGTGTGTCGGGCGTTCTCTCCGGGAGAACGGAGATCGTGCTGCCGGGGCTCAGACCTCGCAATAGCAACCACCCGTTGCTCTGAGCAGCTGGAGGTCTCAAGCGCGTCACAAAGGGGGTGCAGGTGGGGAAACTGAGGCACCGAGTGGGGCAGCGACTTGCCCGCGGTCACCCTGCAGGCCAATGGATAGATCTCGGGTCTCACGAGTTCAGCCCAGTGCTCTGTCCCCTAGGCTTCGCTGCCAAGCGTCGCTTGCCAATGGCGTACCAGTACCTCCTGCCTCTCACCGCTACATCTCCTAACCCAGCTGTGCCGAGCAGGGCCACCTGAACCCCAGCTGGGCATCGAGGTGGGGAGGCAGGTGTGCACTGTCCTAGATCCCGTGCGTTGGGCCCCCCCTTGCCAAGCGTCCCGGCTCCCAGGTTTGCATTCGGCTTGGAGAGCCGGGCAGCCAGGGATCGTTCAGTTCCTAGATACGAAGGCCAGAGAACGGCCCTGAGCGCGTTTCAGTTTGCACTGGGAACTGTCCCACCTTGTTTGCCAAATTGCCAGGGCTGGAGCAGCCCCCACGGCCCGTTTTGCCCCTGCCCAGACCTGGGAGTGGCCCAGGAAGGACAGACCCGTGCTCAGCGGTCGGGGTTGGCGGCGTGGGAACTGGGTTGCGGCTCAGGCTGAGCCCGGGAGGTGGGTCTCTAAACCTGGCGTTTGTGTAGCCGCCCCAATCCCCCCCTGCTCGGCACCCGAAATGGGTGGGGGCGGCAGCGCGCTGGGCAAGGCGCCCTGGCGGCGCTGATGGTGCTGGCTTAGGCCCCCCGTGTCTCTGCACGGGGCTCAGAGGCCACCGGGTGCTCCCCGTACAGCAACGCCCCTTTCTGAACCCACCGGACTTGCCATTGACCTGCTCCGAGGAGGCCGCGCCCGGGCACAAGGGCTGCTATTGGGCAGCCGCGCCAGGTTGGCCACAGAGGAGCAAGGGGCATAGAAGAGCCAGCGGCTGCAAAAAGACCGGTGCTCAGAATAGCGGGCACAGCTGTGACCCCTCACCCCCCGCCTGGCTGTGCCCTCCGCGCCAGTGCGGCTTTGTAAGGTGGTTTTTAAAACCATTTTGGAGGTGGCTTTTTAATTTCTTTAAAGGCAGTATTTTAAGGTGGTATTTTTATTTAAGGTGGTATTTTTAAGGTGGTATTTTATTCTTTTAAGGTAGTATTTTTATTTATTTAAGGAGGTATTTTAAGGTGGCATTTTTATTCATTTAAAGAGGTATTTCAATGTGGTATATTATGTCAAGGTGCTCTATCCATTTAAGGAGGTATTTTAGGGTGGTATTTTTAATTGTCTAGGTGGTATACAATTTGAGGTGATATTTTATTCATTTAAGACTGTATTTTAAGATGGTGTTTTATTATTTTAAGGTGGTATTTTAGTTGTTTAAGGTGGTATTTTTATTTCAGAAAGATGCTATTTCTTTAAGGCGGTAGTTTTTTAAAGGTGACGCTTTACATTGTATGGCAGTGTTTAGTCTGGGACGGCTCCTTTGAAAACTGGAGCCTTCCTTGTTAAGGTGGTATTTTGATTTGTTTCGTCTGGCATGTGTAAGGGAGTGGTGTTTTCTGAAGTTGGTATATTCTTAAGGCAGGTTTTATTGCTGGGCTGTTGTGGGGATGGGTGGTAACGTCCTGCCCAGGGCACGTCTGGGGAAAGAACTCGGAGCTACCGGTTTGAGTGACACAAGGGGCAACGAGAGCGTGAGACCCTCCTGTTTCCTGGCTGGTGCAAAACCAGCCTGGTTTGACGTCGCCATTTGGGTGTTTTAGTGAGGGGGGGGCTGCGGGTTGGGAGTGAGGGGCATTGGCCGGATTGGGAGAGCAGGGGCTGCAGGTCGGGAGTGAGGGGCATTGGCCGGATTGGGAGAGCAGGGGCTGCGGGTCGGGAGTGAGGGGCATTGGCAGGATTGGGAGATCAGGGGGCTGCGGGTCGGGAGTGAGGGGCATTGGCCGGATTGGGAGAGCAGGGGCTGCGGGTCGGGAGTGAGGGGCATTGACAGGATTGGGAGAGCAGGGGGCTGCGGGTCGGGAGTGAGGGGCATTGGCAGGATTGGGAGAGCAGGGGCTGCGGGTCGGGAGTGAGGGGCATTGGCAGGGGGAGGGGGGCTCTCACCTGGGATTCTGATCCCCGTTCCAGACCAAAGGCCCCTGCGAGCCCCCCCAGGCAGGGCCCGCTGCTCCCGGGCCAGGTAGCAGAGCGGTGGGCCGAGGGGGGAACTGGGCGGGCGGAGCAGGATGGAGCTTGCTGGGTGCCAGGGGAGGTGGATTTTGGCGTCTGCCGCTCGTCCCCTTTCGACTCGGGGCAGGAAATTCCCCTTCATTACCAGGCCGGCGCCTGCCACGATGCCAGCACGGGGGCGGGGTATTTCCAGCCCGCCTGCCCAGCGTGAGGGCCCTGGCTGGGTGTCACGTGCCCGCGTGTGGAGACCCAGGCAGGGTCGGCTAGAGAGGGAGCGCGGGCGCGGATGGGTGCGGTGTGGGTGGCGTGTTACAGGGACAGCGGGCTCGCTCGGCCTGTATGTCTGGGGGGAGCCCGGCTAGGAGGGAGCGCGGGCGCGGATGGGTGCGGTGGGGTGGCGTGTTACGGGGACAGCGGGCTCGCTTGGCCTGTGTGTCTGGGGGGAGCCCGGCTAGGAGGGAGCGCGGGCGCGGATGGGTGCGGTGTGGGTGGCGTGTTACGGGGACAGCGGGCTCGCTCGGGCTGTGACGGGGAGCCCGGCTAGGAGGGAGCGCGGGCGCGGATGGGTGCGGTGGGGTGGCGTGTTACGGGGACAGCGGGCTCGCTCGGGCTGTGACGGGGAGCCCGGCTAGGAGGGAGCGCGGGCGCGGATGGGTGCGGTGTGGGTGGCGTGTTACAGGGACAGCGGGCTCGCTCGGGCTGTGACGGGGAGCCCGGCTAGGAGGGAGCGCGGGCGCGGATGGGTGCGGTGTGGGTGGCGTGTTACAGGGACAGCGGGCTCGCTCGGGCTGTGACGGGGAGCCCGGCTAGGAGGGAGCGCGGGCGCGGATGGGTGCGGTGGGGTGGCGTGTTACGGGGACAGCGGGCTCGCTCGGGCTGTGACGGGGAGCCCGGCTAGGAGGGAGCGCGGGCGCGGATGGGTGCGGTGGGGTGGCGTGTTACGGGGACAGCGGGCTCGCTCGGCCTGTGTGTCTGGGGGGAGCCCGGCTAGGAGGGAGCGCGGGCGCGGATGGGTGTGGTGTGGGTGGCGTGTTACGGGGACAGCGGGCTCGCTTGGCCTGTGTGTCTGGGGGGAGCCCGGCTAGGAGGGAGCGCGGGCGCGGATGGGTGCGGTGTGGGTGGCGTGTTACAGGGACAGCGGGCTCGCTCGGGCTGTGACGGGGAGCCCGGCTAGGAGGGAGCGCAGGCGCGGATGGGTGCGGTGTGGGTGGCGTGTTACGGGGACAGCGGGCTCGCTCGGGCTGTGACGGGGAGCCCGGCTAGGAGGGAGCGCGGGCGCGGATGGGTGCGGTGTGGGTGGCGTGTTACAGGGACAGCGGGCTCGCTCGGGCTGTGACGGGGAGCCCGGCTAGGAGGGAGCGCAGGCGCGGATGGGTGCGGTGTGGGTGGCGTGTTACGGGGACAGCGGGCTCGCTCGGGCTGTGACGGGGAGCCCGGCTAGGAGGGAGCGCGGGGGCGGGGGCAGGAGGGTGTGGGCACGTTTTGCTGTGAAGGGATTGCGGGGGGCGGTGGGAGAACAGAGGAGTGAGTGGGACGAGGGAACCAAGCTTCCCCTGACCCCACAAGGCAGCTGGCATGGAGTGGGGAGGGGAGGGGGGGCAGCCACTGAGCCCCTTCTCGCCCCTGCTGAAGACGGCCCGAGGGGGGGCTCCCCGCTCCCTGGGGTCTGTTCCACCGGCTAATTGCCCGCCCGGCTGCCAACCGGCACCGGCTCTGTAACTGGGCCAGGTCCGGCTTTAGCCTCCAGGCCTGGTTCTTGTTCTGCTTCTCTCCGCTGGCCCCCAGGATCCGCGCCGTGGGACGGTGCTGATGCCCTGTGGTCACGGCCCCTCTCCGGCCGGCCGCTGTGCTGAGCAGGGCCGGGGGGGTTTTCTCCAGCCCTCGACTCGTTTGGGGCTCTGCTCTGCCCCGTCTCTGAGCTGACAACGTCCCTCTCAAACCTCGGCCCCCAGAAGTGGCCGCAGGGTCCCGTGCGGGGCTCCCCGATGCCGCCCCTGGTGACGCAGCCAGAGATCCCCTGGCACTGGGAGCTTGGCCGCAGCCCTGCCAGCGACAGGCGGGCATCTGCTGGGAGGGGGGAGAGGAGGGGATTTGGGGGATGTTTCCCTTGGGGATAACGCCACAAATTCCAGCAGGGCACTAGGGGGCGCTGTGCTGCGGGGCGGGGCTGGGTAGGGGGCTCCCCCCAGCAGGGCGCTAGGGGGCGCTGTGCTGCAGGGCGGGGCTGGGTAGGGGGCTCCCCCCAGCAGGGCGCTAGGGGGCGCTGTGCTGCGGGGCGGGGCTGGGCGGGGGGGCTCCCCCCGGCAGGGCGCTAGGGGGCGCTGTGCTGCGGGGCGGGGCTGGGCGGGGGGGCTCCCCCCGGCAGGGCGCTAGGGGGCGCTGTGCTGCGGGGCGGGGCTGGGTAGGGGGCTCCCCCCAGCAGGGCGCTAGGGGGCGCTGTGCTGCGGGGCGGGGCTGGGCGGGGGGGCTCCCCCCGGCAGGGCGCTAGGGGGCGCTGTGCTGCGGGGCGGGGCTGGGCGGGGGGCTCCCCCCGGCAGGGCGCTAGGGGGCGCTGTGCTGCGGGGCGGGGCTGGGCGGGGGGGCTCCCCCCGGCAGGGCGCTAGGGGGCGCTGTGCTGTGGGGCGTGGCTGGGTGGGGGGCTCCCCCCGGCAGGGCGCTAGGGGGCGCTGTGCTGTGGGGCGGGGCTGGGTGGGGGGCTCCCCCCGGCAGGGCGCTAGGGGGCTGGGTGGGGGGCTCCCCCGAGCAGGGCGCTAGGGGCGGGGCTGGGTGGGGGGCTCCCCCCAGCAGGGCGCTAGGGGGCGCTGTGCTGCGGGGCGGGCTGGGTGGGGGGCTCCCCCCAGCAGGGCGCTAGGGGGCGCTGTGCTGTGGGGCGGGGCTGGGTAGGGGGCTCCCCCCAGCAGGGCACTAGGGGGCGCTGTGCTGTGGGGCGGGGCTGGGTGGGGGGCTCCCCCCAGCAGGGCACTAGGGGGCGCTGTGCTGTGGGGTGGGGCTGGGGGTTGGATGAGACAATGCTCAAACCACTTGTGCTAGTGCAAGAAAAGGCCGAATCCGTCCCCCCCCCGCCCCCCACATCCTTCCTCCCCGCTGCGCTGGGCCCCCCTCTACACACCCGACAGGCCAAACAACCCAGCCCCAGAGACACGCAGGGACGGGCCTTCCCCCCACCCCAGCACCGTCACCCCTTGTGGCCTTTGACTCTGGGAACCTGTGAATTCACCCCCGCGCCCCCCGGCCTGCCATGGCCCGAGGCCCCCGGCCAGGAGGGGTTAGCGGCTGGGCGGGGGGGGCGGCTGCCCCAGGCTCGGGAGAACGCACGGCCGCCGGTGCCCGGGAATGGAGACGCGTTTCAGACCCGTTCTTGGTGCAAAGTTCGGGGGGGCGGAGGCGACTGGGGCTCTCTAGCCAGCCTGAGGGTGGGCGCGAGGGGGTGCAACGCGGGGGAAACAGGGGCGATAGCCAAGACTGTTGTCATTTCGCACCTGGCACCCCATCTGCCCCCGTCACAAGTGCACCGAGTTTGCTGTTCTCTGTCTAAACCCAACCTGGCAGCTTTGGTATCTAGCACCACCGGGTGTCTCCGCGCGGGAGTAAGGGGGGGCTGTGGGTCGGGATTGAGGGGCATGGCTGGAGTACCAGGGGGCTGCGGCTCAGGAGGGTGATCCATTATTTGGGGTCTTTGCCCAGCCTGGCAAGTCATACCGTCTCCCTGCCTCGGTTTACCCGTGGCCTGGCAGGCTGTTAGTGAATGAGCCCAGGAAGCAGGCTGACTCTGCCAGGTGCCTTGGGCACCCAGGCCCCTCACGGTGGCGCCGGAGGCTGGGCTGTCGGTGTCACCCCTGGGGGCTCAGGCTGGCCGGCGGGGAGCAGAGCTGGGGCTGGCTGACTGGCAGGGGGCAGGGGGCCGGGGGCAGAGACCAGCTGTGCTGGCACTCAACCACAGCGGCATCTGGTGCATATTTGAGTCAGTGTTGTTATCCCCTGGTTTACTGAAGGGGAAACTGAGGCACGGGGAGGGATCAGGACTTATGTATGGCCAATCAGGAGTGAAACCCAGGCGTCCTGGCTCCCAGCTCCCTGCTCTAACCACTAGACTGCACACCCCTCCCGGAGCCAGGGAGAGAACCCAGGCGTCCTGGCTCCCAGTCCCCCCTGCTCTAAGCACCCGTGACCCCACTCCCCTCTCAGAGCCGGCTAGAGCCCAGCGTGGCTGGTGGCCAAGGCAGCGTGGGCAGGGCAGGGCCACGGCGGGGGCAGGGTCTATGGGCCCCCGGGCTGGGGGCTGGGCCTGGCTCGTCCCGCCCCTGCCCCGCGCCCGCCACGCGCCGCTTTATTGCTCCACTTGTTGAGGTCGCGACCCCTGACCCGGCCGCCTAATCCGTGTCAGCAGGGCCCCAGGTTAGAGCAACAGCCCGCGGGGGAGGGGAGCTCGTTAACCCCTGACGCGCCCTCGACCCCCCCTTTGCCCCTTCTCGGTTGCTCTGCCCCCCCCCCCCCCTCCCCCCAGTGGAATGGACTCGGGGGCAGCGCGGGCTGGTGGGGGGTTAAAATGGGAGAAACGGGGGCAAGATGCGGGATTGGATGAGTGGGAGTTTAAGGGTGAGCCGGGGAGCTGGGGTCCGGCTTTCTCCCCTCCCCGCAAGCTCCCCGTGTCCCCCCCGAGGTCCCGCAGGCTGGGGAAGGGGTTAGTTCCCCCCGCTCCCCTCCCAGGGCCGCAGATAGAACCCAGGAGTCCTAGTCCTCGTGCTCCATTCGGGCTGGGGCGTCTCTGGGGGCCAGGCCGGCCAGTGTCACCCCGAGGTGGGGTGGAGCCGCCGTCCGGCTGCTAGAGACGCCGTCCGCGGCCGTGCCTCCCCCCCCCCCCCATGGAATTATCTCGTTACCCGCTAATGGCAGGGGGAGGAGATGGGATGGCACCGCCAGCAGGCAGCTTCCCCAGCGATCAGCCTGCGCTGGGCCCGGGGGGGAGCCGGCCTCTCGCTCCAGTGTGGGGACCCACGGTCCAGAGTTGAAATCCACTAGGTGGCTATCCAGCCCCCCCCCCAACATCCACCCCCCCACACCCACCCCTTCTACCCATCCGCCACCCCCCTGTATCCACCCCCCACACCCACCCCTTCATCCATCCCCGACACCCCTCTACCCATCCACCCCCCCACACCCCTGCTCTATCAATCCATCCATGCCCAGGTGTGGCGCAGGTTTCCCATTGCGTGGGAGTGTGTGGGGTGGGGGAATGGGGAGGTTGCAAAGCTGGGGCTAGAACCCAGGAGTCCTGGCTCCCGGCTGCCCTGCTCTAACCACTAGACTGTGCCACTTCTGTGACTCCTGCCCCCACCCTGACTTCTCCCCACTCACATGTCCCCTCGCCCGGCTGGGGGGCTCACTTGGGGGGCACAGGGCTGCGGCTCAGCGGAGTCGTGAAGGGCTGAGGGGTCCTGCTCCGCTCCCCATCCTCGCTCACTGCCCCCCCCTTCCTGCCAATCTGCTCCACCCTGCTTACCCCCCTCTTTACCCGTCCCACTGGGGGGAGCAGAATGCCCCCGAGTGCCCCCACGTCCCCTGAGAGCCATGTGCCCCCCAGGTGAGAACCAGGTACCCCCCCTCAGCCGCCCCCCCACCCGCTCTGCATTCAAACTCTTTCACCCAACCGCTCTGATTAACCCCTGACAAACGTAACCCCGACCGTGCTGGGCCGGAGCCCCCCCCCAGCCTCCTTCTCGGCCAGAGCGAGCCCCCCCCCTGCCCCCGAAGCCCCAGGCTTCGCTCCTCGGGGTGGGAGGGAAGCTGGGGGGTGGGGCAGGACCAACCGAGAGCAGTGTGGGGGATGGTGTGAGAGTGTTGGGGGTCCCTTCCTCCCGTGCCCCACCCCACCTCGGAGCCCCTTTGACTGCCAGTCCCATGAGTCCTGAGCTAGTGGGGTGGGGGGGCCCCAGGACAGTCCCCTGCGTGGGCGTCCCCACTCACGAGCCCAGGGGTGTGAGCCCGGACGCCTGGGTTCCACGCCTAGCACTCTTCCCCTTGGTGCCTCAGTGTCCCCCTGCTTTAGTGGGAAGGCCCCTCCCCCACTTGGGAGCACGGCACCTTTAAGAGCTCTGGCAGAGCCCAGTGCTGCCCCCCCCCCGTTCCCCCCTCCCACAGACACACACATCTGTCAGACAGCTCAGTGCCGGCTGGGGGGAGCTGCTGGAATGAGTCGGGGTGGGGGGGAAGGACAGAGAGCCCAGGGGGCCGGCTACAAGCAGGGGGTTCTGGGCAGAGCCCCGCAGGGGCTGGGCGGGAGGCTAGGGGGCTCTTTTTTTTTGCACTTTGAGTTCTGAACCCCCCCCCCGCTCAGAGCAGACCAGTCCCGGTCCCCCCAGAGCCAAGGCTAGGGATTCCAACACAGCCCCCTTCCCATGGCACGCTGCCCCATGCCTCTGTGCGCCCCCTTCTAGAAGGGGAAACTGAGGCATGGGCTTGGTCCAGGTGACAGGGTGAGTAGGAGCTGGAGAGAGAACCCAGGAGTCCTGTGACGCCCAGCCCCCCTGCTCTAACCACTAGGCCTCACTCCCCCCCCCCCCCACTTGAGCTAGGGATAGAACCCAGGAGTCCTGCTCTGTGTTTGTTAGACTCGGGTGGAGGGGCCAGCTGGGCTCTGGAGACGGGGGCTGATGCCCCGTGGAAGCGGGGGGGCGGGGGTGGCATGCTGAGATCCCCAGGAGTGGAGGTGCTGGGGCAGTTTTCTCGGGGGCATCTCCCCCGGCCGGCGGGGGCATGAGCTGGGTTCAGTGTGGGGCACCTCGGGGTTCAGATCTGGGTTGGGTGCGGGGAGAGGCAGATGGGGGCTCCCTTAGACACTGCCAGAGCCCCCCAAGTCCTGTGCTGCTGGGCTGAGCCCCGTCCCACTCCCTGTGCTGCTGGGTGGGGGGGGGGGCGCAGCCTCGGGCTGTGTTGGGGAAGCGGGGAGTCCAGGCCTCCCCAGAGGACCCTGGCGTCCGGGTCGGGGAAGCGCTCCATGCCAGGCGGGCCCCGCGGGATCCAATATAAACAATTGTCTCTTTGTTCCTTTGACCCGCTGGCCCCGGGCCAGGCGAATTCTTTGCGTATTTCCTCTGCTGAGCTCCCTCGCCGGCTCCCCCTAACCGGCCCCTTCGACCCGGCCTCCGCGGAGCCAGAGAGCTGCGCTCCTGGGCGAGCCCCCCACACCTCGCCAGACACCCCCAACACAGCCTCAACACGGCTGGGGGAGCCCTGGGGGGGGCTGCGGGTCGGGAGTGAGGGGCACCGGCAGGGCTGTGGGGGAGCCCAGGGCTGGGCTAGCAGGGGCTGCGGGTCGGGAGTGAGGGGCACCGGCAGGGCTGTGGGGGAGCCCAGGGCTGGGCTAGCAGGGGCTGCAGGTCGGGAGTGAGGGGCACTGGCAGAGCTGGGGGGCGGAGCCCAGGGCTGGGCTAGCAGGGGGCTGCGGGTCGGGAGTGAGGGGCACCGGCAGGGCTGTGGAGGAGCCCAGGGCTGGGCTAGCGGGGGCTGCAGGTCGGGAGTGAGGGGCACTGGCAGAGCTGGGAGGCGGAGCCCAGGGCTGGGCTAGCAGGGGGCTGCGGGTCGGGAGTGAGGGGCACCGGCAGGGCTGTGGAGGAGCCCAGGGCTGGGCTAGCAGGGGCTGCGGGTCGGGAGTGAGGGGCACTGGCAGAGCTGGGGGGCGGAGCCCAGGGCTGGGCTAGCGGGGGCTGCGGGTCGGGAGTGAGGGGCACCGGCAGGGCTGTGGGGGAGTCCAGGGCTGGGCTAGCGGGGGCTGCGGGTCGGGAGTGAGGGGCACCGGCAGGGCTGTGGGGGAGCCCAGGGCTGGGCTAGCGGGGGCTGCGGGTCGGGAGTGAGGGGCACCGGCAGGGCTGTGGGGGAGCCCAGGGCTGGGCTAGCGGGGGGCTGGGTTCTATCTCCTGCTCCTCCATCCCCTCCTGTGCACCCTCGGTGTAGCGAGCTAGGACAGCTGGGCTCTAGTCCGAGTCCGGCCTCACCTGCTCCATGACCTCGGTCAAGTCACTTCACTGCTCCGTGCCTCAGTTTCCCCAGCTGTGAAATAGGGCTAAAAATATCGACCTCCTTAGGGAAGTGCTTACAGCTCTCCAGAGGAAAATGCCGAGCTAAGAGCGGGTGTCTTACAGCAGTGCCTAGACCTAGTGCCAGTGGTAGAGAAGGACCGCATTGTGCTGGGCTCTGTACATTCTGTATTAGGTACATTACGGTAGTGCCCGGGGCCCCGTGGTGCAGGGCGCTGCATGTTAGGTATTAGGTGTATTACGGTGGTGTCTGGGACCCCATGGTGCAGGGCGCTGTTCGTTAGGTATTAGGTACATTACGGCAGTGCCCGGGGCCCCCTGGTGCAGGGCGCTGTACGTTAGGTATTAGGTGTATTACGGTAGTGCCCGGGGCCCCCTGGTGCAGGGCGCTGTACGTTAGGTATTAGGTACATTACGGTAGTGCCCGGGGCCCCGTGGTGCAGGGCACTGAACTTTCTGAATTAGGTACATTACGGTAGCGCCCAGGGCCCCGTGGTGCGGGGCACTGTACGTTAGGTATTAGGTACATTACGGTAGTGCCCGGGGCCCCCTGGTGCGGGGCGCTGTTCGTTAGGTATTAGGTACATTACGGCAGTGCCCGGGGCCCCCTGGTGCAGGGCGCTGTACGTTAGGTATTAGGTGTATTACGGTAGTGCCCGGGGCCCCCTGGTGCAGGGCGCTGTACGTTAGGTATTAGGTACATTACGGTAGTGCCCGGGGCCCCCTGGTGCAGGGCACTGAACTTTCTGAATTAGGTACATTACGGTAGCGCCCAGGGCCCCGTGGTGCGGGGCGCTGTACGTTAGGTATTAGGTACATTACGGTAGTGCCCGGGGCCCCCTGGTGCAGGGCGCTGTACGTTAGGTATTAGGTGTATTACGGTAGTGCCCGGGGCCCCCTGGTGCAGGGCGCTGTACGTTAGGTATTAGGTACATTACGGTAGTGCCCGGGGCCCCCTGGTGCAGGGCACTGAACTTTCTGAATTAGGTACATTACGGTAGCGCCCGGGGCCCCGTGGTGCAGGGTGCTGTACGTTAGGTATTAGGTACATTACAGTAGTGCCCGGGGCCCCCTGGTGCAGGGCGCTGTACGTTAGGTATTAGGTGTATTACGGTAGTGCCCGGGGCCCCCTGGTGCAGGGCGCTGTACGTTAGGTATTAGGTACATTACGGTAGTGCCCGGGGCCCCCTGGTGCAGGGCACTGAACTTTCTGAATTAGGTACATTACGGTAGCGCCCAGGGCCCCGTGGTGCGGGGCGCTGTACGTTAGGTATTAGGTACATTACGGTAGTGCCCGGGGCCCCCTGGTGCAGGGCGCTGTACGTTAGGTATTAGGTGTATTACGGTAGTGCCCGGGGCCCCCTGGTGCAGGGCGCTGTACGTTAGGTATTAGGTACATTACGGTAGTGCCCGGGGCCCCCTGGTGCAGGGCACTGAACTTTCTGAATTAGGTACATTACGGTAGCGCCCGGGGCCCCGTGGTGCAGGGTGCTGTACGTTAGGTATTAGGTACATTACAGTAGTGCCCGGGGCCCCCTGGTGCAGGGCGCTGTATGTTAGGTATTAGGTGTATTACGGTAGTGCCCGGGGCCCTCTGGTGCAGGGCGCTGTACGTTAGGTATTAGGTACATTACGGTAGTGCCCGGGGCCCCGTGGTGCAGGGTGCTGTACGTTAGGTATTAGGTACATTACAGTAGTGCCCGGGGGGCCCTGGTGCAGGGCGCTGTACGTTAGGTATTAGGTACATTATGGTAGTGCCCGGGGCCCCCTGGTGCAGGGAGCTGTACGTTAGGTATTAGGTACATTACGGTAGTGCCCGGGGCCCCCTGGTGCAGGGAGCTGTACGTTAGGTATTAGGTACATTACGGTAGTGCCCGGGGCCCCCTGGTGCAGGATACTGTCTGGCTCAGGGGGGTGCAGAGCGGGACGTGTCCTTCCGCTCTAGGGCACACCAGCACCCACCCAGCCCCAGGGCAGGGGACTGGCTGGCTTGGGGGGACATGGAGTGGGACTTGGGGTCTTTTCCCCCCCCCCATCTCATAGCTGCCTGATGGTCCCCATTCAGCCCCCCCCCCCCCCATTGCAGTTCTGTTTCCCATGGCACAAAGCGCTGTGTCCGACACCCCACAATCCCTTGTGGGTCCCCCAGTGTCTGCGGCCCAGGCTGCCCCCTTCTTCTCCCGCAGCCCCGAGACCCCCCCCCAGCCACTCCACTTCCAGCCCCCTCCACCCTCAGCCTGCTCCGCTGATGGAGCCAGTGGGGTCGATACTTGAGAGGGGCCATGTACGAACTGGGCTGAGACCCCCTCAAGCTCATTACACGTGCTGGCCCCGGAGGATCGGTCGCTGCCTCGGGCAGGTCTCAAGCCGGCGCCCCGGGGGTGGCATGAACCTTACCGGGCGGAGGAACAGAGCGGGAGTTCCTGGGAAGGAAAACGTTGGTTGCAGGGGGAAGCCCCCCCCCCCCCCCGATCTGCTCCCCACCTGTGGGTCAGCCGGGCTGTGGCTGAGTTGGGGAGGGGGGAGCGACAGGGAGCCCAGAGATTGTAACGAGAAAATTGCTTCCAGCCCCGGAGGCTGCGATCGGGAGTTAAAATTGCAAGCAGCCCCGCGCCGGCATCTGCTCGTAAATCTGGGCCGCTCGGCCCCCGGCCGGCAGCAGGAAACGCCGCCAGCCACCGGGATGGGGCCAGCGGAGAGCTGGGAACTCGACACAGGGGGGCGCTGGGGGCGAATTCTCAGTACCTGGGTATGCATGGCCCCCGCTCCCCAGAGCCAGCTGCATTCTCTCGCCTCGGCCGCATGCTGGGACTAGCTCCCAGCCCCCTGCTCTAACCACTAGACTCCACTCCCCACCCAGAGCCAGGGATAGAACCCAGGAGTCCTGGGCCCAGCCCCCTGCTCTAACCACTAGACCCCACTCCCCACCCAGAGCCAGGGATAGAACCCAGGAGTCCTGGGCCCAGCCCCCTGCTCTAACCACTAGACCCCACTCCCCACCCAGAGCCAGGGATAGAACCCAGGAGTCCTGGCGCCCAGCCCCCTCTGTGTGCCTTTCCCCACTCCGAGCCAGGCAGTCCCCACCCTGGGGCTGGATCCGAGCTGACGCCCCTTCAGGGGAAAGGCCCCGTGTCCCCCACAGCTGGCCAGTACCCCACCCTAGTGGAGAAGGGCCCGTGTCCCACTCTGCAGCCTGCCAGCCCCTCGGCGGCACTCCGTGCCCAGAAGCGGGCCGGCTGCCCGAGGCTCCGGTGTCTGTTCACACTTGCCCCTGCCCATCAGTGCCCATGAGCGCTCGGCGGCTCCCTGCTCTGCTCAGTGGCTGCGGGCGGCTCCCCCTGGCACCTCGCTGCCCCGGTCACTGCGGCCCCCTCGCCGGGTTCGTCTCCTTCGAATTCGCGCGTTTCCATCTGACGCCGCTCGGCTGGCGCAGGGGCTGGCGCGGGGAAAGCTGACTTGTGGGGAAAGGCCCCACACCTCAGCCGTGGGTTTAGTCTGGGCTAACGTGACAGGTTAGAGCTGGGGGGGTGGGCGCTGGGGGCCAGGACTCTGGGGATTCTCTCCCCAGTCTGGGAGGGGAGTGGGGTGCAATGGTTGGGGAGGGCTGGGAGCCAGGACTCCTGGGTTCTCTCCCTGCTCTCGGAGGGGAGTGAGGTGCAGTGGTTAGAGGGGGGGGCTGGGAGCCAGGACTCCTGGGTTCTCTCCCTGCTCTCGGAGGGGAGTGAGGTGCAGTGGTTAGAGGGCGGGGCTGGGAGCCAGGACTCCTGGGTTCCCTCCCTGCTCTTGGAGGGGAGTGGGTTGCAGTGATCAGGGCTGGGAGCCAGGACTCCTGGGTTCTCTCCCTGCTCTTGGTGGGGAGTGGGTTGCAGTGATGAGGGCTGGGAGCCAGGACTCCTGGGTTCTCTCCCTGCTCTTGGAGGGGAGTGGGTTGCAGTGATCAGGGCTGGGAGCCAGGACTCCTGGGTTCTCTCCCTGCTCTTGGAGGGGAGTGAGGTGCAGTGGTCAGGGCTGGGAGCCTGGCGTCCTGGGGCCAATCCGGTTGCCCCAGCACTAGGGTGATGGCAGGGGGTGGCTTTCTCCAGACTCCTGCCTAGTCTCAGGGAGGGGGTGGGGCCGCCGTTCTTCGCTTAATTAAAAGCAATTAGAGTTTTCCACCCTCCGATTAGCTGCGCAGTGTGACCTGTTCTCTGGGAGCTCCAGCTCTGCGCTGGGCTGCCCCTCTGCTGTGGGGCAGGGGTGCAGTGTGGGACCCCACATTCCTTCATCCTAGGAGACCAGGCCTGCTGGGCTAAATGCCCCCCAGTCGGAGCTGTTCCAGAGCTCAGGGGGGTTGAGAAACTGCCACGTTCAGCCGGGGGGAGGGGGGGGGAAGAAACCTCATTGGGCGAAATGACTCCTTTTAAATTGGGGGGGCAGGTTTGGGGTCCCCGAGAATTCAGAAGGGTGGCTTTTGAACCGGCTGTCATGAACTGGCTCACTTGAACTGCGCTGAATAATGACCCCTTTTGGATGGGGGGGGGGGGCACTGCTAATTATAGATGCATGGGGGGCTAGAAACTGCTATTTTTAGACATTGGGGGGCTAGAAACCACTAATTTTATGGGGGGCTAGAAACTGCTAATTTTAGAGCCATGGGGGGCTGGAAAGTGCTATTTTTGGACCCATGGGGGCTGGAAATTGCTAATTTGGGGCGGGAAGGCGGGAAAGCTCAGTGAGACATTTCTCGGAACGTCGTTTGAAGATCCACCCCCCCTCTCCTGCCCCCCCCCTTCCCCACAGCGCTCTGTGCGTCTGCTTCTCCTCCATGGGGCCTCCGTCTACCTGAGTCCCACGTGCTTTTCACTGGCTTATAAAAATAACCCTCCCTGCTTGGCTGCCTTCCTGGAGCGGTGGAGCCGGCAGCTCGTCGGCACACGGCGGGGAGACAAGTCCCCCGTGGCTGGCAGCCCTTCCGGGCGCTTGGGTGGCAGGATTCTGCCTTCACTTCCTGTCCCAAACTGCATGGGGAGCCTGGCTGAGCAGCCAGCAAGCAGCTGCCGCCTCCCAGCCCAGAGGTGGCAGCATCTTGGTGGTGGGTGGAGCGATCCTGCTCCCACTGTGTCTGCAGAGGCGTTTGGCACCCTTCCGTGGGGCACGTAGGAGAGCTGGGCTGGGAGCCAGTGCCTGGCACGGGACAGACTGGGCCCAGACCCCCTGCGATCCCCTTTCCTTCCAGCCCATCTGAGGGGGGCTGGGAGCCAGGACCCCTGGGTTCTGTGTCTGGCGTTGGGAAGGGAGTGCGGGCTAGTGGTTAGAGCAGGGGGCTGGGAGCCAGGACTCCTGGGTTCTGTGTCTGGCGTTGGGAGGGGAGTGCGGGCTAGTGGTTAGAGCAGGGGGCTGGGAGCCAGGACTCCTGGGTTCTGAGGTGGGACGCTGTGGTGGTGGTGGGGTAGGAATCTGGACTCCTGGGTTCTATTCTTAATTTGGCCGCTAGCAAATGTTCGGGGGCTGAAAAGTTGCAAACCCCCATCCTGCTGTGCCAGGGGAGGGGGTGTCCCGGCCCAGCCAGGAATCCCCTGTGAGCCCCCCCCCGCCCTCCTTGAAATCACCCCCACTCGCTCTGCGGCCCAGTCTCCTTAAGCTTTCCTGCAGCGTCCTCGGCCAGTGCCCGCCCCTGGCGCTAGGGGGCCCGTGCTGCAGGGAGAGCGGTGGGGGCTCAGCAGGGGGCGCTCTGCCCAGGCAGACAGTGCTGACCCCAGTGCCCCACTGCAGTGCTAGGGGGTGCTGCGCTGCAGGGTGCCCCCTGCTAGCCCAGCCCTGTGCCCCCTGCTCTGCGGGTGCCCCTCACTCCCGACCCGCAGCCCCCTGCTAGCCCAGCCCTGTGCCCCCTGCTCTGCGGGTGCCCCTCACTCCCGACCCGCAGCCCCCTGCTAGCCCAGCCCTGTGCCCCCTGCTCTGCGGGTGCCCCTCACTCCCGACCCGCAGCCCCCTGCTAGCCCAGCCCTGTGCCCCCTGCTCTGCGGGTGCCCCTCACTCCCGACCCGCAGCCCCCTGCTAGCCCAGCCCTGTGCCCCCTGCTCTGCGGGTGCCCCTCACTCCCGACCCGCAGCCCCTTGCCTGGACACTGCCGGCGTGGGGAGCTTTCGGCTGGCAGACGAGGGGCTCGGGGAAGCTTTGGCAGGACATCGTGTGTCGGAGGCCGGGTCAGCGGCCGGGGTCCCCAGGGAGGGTCCCAGGCAGCTGGTGTGTGGGAGCGCAAGCTCGGCGGGCGCTGAGTCCTGCCCCGAGAGCCGGGGCTGCGGCTGGCCAGACGTGGGGCAGTGAGGAGACGGGACCCCACCTGCCCAGCCCCCTATGGGATGGGACCCCTCCCACCCGGCCCCCTGCAAGACAGGACCCCCTGGCCCGGCCCCCTGCAAGACAGGACCCCCCGGCCCGGCCCCCTGCAGGACGGGACCCCCCCAACCTAGCCCCCTGCGGGATGGGACACCCCCTATACAGAATCCTGAGTAGCTCTTCAGCCTCTTGGATTCAGACAGAGGGCGGGGTCCTTTCTAAGAAGAGTGGAACGGGAGAGGGGCTGGGAGCCAGGACTCCTGGGTTCTATACCCAGCTCTGGCAGGGGAGTGGGGTGTAGTGGTTAGAGCAGGGGGGAGGGCTGGGAGTCCTGGCTCACCTCTGACTCAGTGGATCTTGAGCAAACCTTTTCCCCACTCTGTGCCTCAGTTTCCCCACTCTGTGCCTCAGTTTCCCCTTTGTAATGGGCCAGGAACGTCGTGCGCCTGTGGAGTCATAGACGCAGCCTGGGAGCCCCACGACCGGCCCCTCCCCCACCCCCACCCCATCAGCCCCCTCGTTGCGAATCGGCCAAACCCTGGGGGGCCAAAAGCCATTTGTGCCCCAGCTCTGCCCACAGGGCCAGGCTGCCAGGCTGGGCCGAGTCACCCGCCGTGAGCAGTTCCGCTCCCCAGGCCTGCTGGAACCCGCCTCACCGGGGCCAGGTGTATGAGGCCCAGCTGGGATGGGGGCAGGGAGAGAGTGGGGGCAGAGTGGGGCATGGAACCCCCCTGGCTCCTGGTAGCTTTGTGCCAACCCAGCACTGCCCTTCCCCCGGGGCAGGGGGTGCCCGCCTGGCCATGCTCTGCAGAGAGGAGATAAAGGCCCCGCGTGGGGAAGTTCCTCCCACTGGCAGAGCAGAAGTGTGGCCAGGCCAGGCTGGGCACTAGCTGCCGGGCGGGTTCTAGCCCCGGCACCCCAGTTCCGGGCCCGGCTCGGCTCTCTGGGCGGGTTCTAGCCCCGGTTCCGGGCCCGGCTCAGCTCTCTGGGCAGGTTCTAGCCCCGGTTCCGGGCCCGGCTCGGCTCGGATCTCTGGGCGGGTTCTAGCCCCGGTTCCGGGCCCGGCTCGGCTCGGATCCCTGGGCAGGTTCTAGCCCCGGTTCCGGGCCCAGCTCAGCTCTCTGGGCAGGTTCTAGCCCCGGTTCTGGGCCCGGCCTGGCTCGGCTCTCTGGGCAGGTTCTAGCCCCAGTACCCGGGTTCCGGGCCCGGCTCGGCTCTCTGGGCAGGTTCTAGCCCCGGTTCCGGGCCCGGCTCAGCTCTCTGGGCAGGTTCTAGCCCCGGTTCCGGGCCCGGCTCGGCTCTCTGGGCAGGTTCTAGCCCCGGTTCCGGGCCCGGCTCGGCTCGGATCTCTGGGCGGGTTCTAGCCCCAGTTCTGGGCCCGGCTCGGCTCTCTGGGCAGGTTCTAGCCCCGGTTCCGGGCCCGGCTCAGCTCTCTGGGCAGGTTCTAGCCCCGGTTCCGGGCCCGGCTCGGATCTCTGGGCGGGTTCTAGCCCCGGTTCTGGGCCCGGCTCGGCTTTCTGGGCGGGTTCAAGTCCTGGTTTGACTCTGTGGGCCCAGACGGGTTCTGATCCGGGGTTGGTTCTGGTCCCAGCTCTGTTCTGTTTGGCCCGGTTCTGGTCCGTCGTCGGTCGGTTCTCTCTGCGCAGGGGCTGCTCGTGGGTCGATTCTGGCTGCTGCTCTCGGTTCGGTTCTGTCCGTCTGAGCAGGTTTGGGCCCGGCTCTGTTCTGAGCGCCCGTCGGGGCGGCCCAGGGGCTCTGGGCTGGGCTCGGGCGGGAGATGCGAGGCCAGACGGTGCCTGGAGTTGTGAGTACAGCTCTGTCCTGCCCACCCCCCGGGGCTCCCCCTGGGCACCCCCAGATCCTGCAGGGCTCAGCCTGGGCTGTTCAGCCCCTCTGCCGCCCCATGACCATCACCCCCCAGAGTACCCCGCTGAGACAGAGCACGCAGCGGCTGTCCTGCCAGGTGGGAAAATCCAGGACTCCTGGGTTCTTTCCCCAGCTCTGGGAGGGGAGTGGGGTCTAGTGGTTGGAGCAGGGGGCTGGGAGCCAGGACTCCTGGGTTCTGTTCCTCAACTCTGCTTCTGATCTCGGGGCCACACCCCTTCCTGCCCTCACGCCTCGGTTTCCCCATCTGTGGAATGGGTGTGACACTTCCATTAGCAAAGTGCTGGGTAGAATGTTGCCTGGGGCAGTCCCGGTGCTCCGGGAACAGGGCGTCTGTGGGCAGCGGGGGTAGCGGGTGCCCCCCCCCCCCCCCGCAGGAGCTAAATCAGGCCCCCTGGGGCAGCGGGCGCAGCCAGGCCCCCTTTGCGCGTCTCCGGCGGAAAATAGGTCAGCGGCGGGAGCGAGTGGGCAGGAGCCGGGCCCCCCAGCGCTAATGTGGAACAGAAGGCGGGCGCGATCCTGCGGTTACCTCGGATAACCTCCGCCAGCAGACAAAGGGCCTTTCACAGCAGCTGGTGCCCCGCCCCCGCCTCCCTCGCAGGCCGGCCCACAGCCGAGCTGCGCAACGGCCCCCGGCACGTCCCCGGGGGGCGCCCTTCCTGGGCAAGGGGTGTCACCCCCCCTGGTCCCCCAGCTGCTCCCCGCCAGGGGGCCTGTGTCACCCGGGGCAAGGGATGGGTCTGATTTCCCCTCCGGCCAGGCAGGCACGTGTGAAAGTGAAGGGGCAGGGGGGGCACTGCCAAGGTGCCACCGACAGACCCACAGCACCCCCTGTAGGGGGCCCAGGGCTGGGAGAGCAGGGGCTGCGAGTCGGGAGTGAGGGGCACCGGCAGAGCTGGGGGGGCCCAGGGCTGGGAGAGCAGGGGTTGCGGGTCGGGAGTGAGGGGCACCGGCAGAGCTGGGGGGGCCCACGGCTGGGAGAGCAGGGGCTGCGCGTCGGGAGTGAGGGGCACCGGCAGAGCTCGGGGGGCCCACGGCTGGGAGAGCAGGGGCTGCGCGTCGGGAGTGAGGGGCACCGGCAGAGCTGGGGGGGCCCACGGCTGGGAGAGCAGGGGCTGCGCGTCGGGAGTGAGGGGCACCGGCAGAGCTCGGGGGGCCCACGGCTGGGAGAGCAGGGGCTGCGCGTCGGGAGTGAGGGGCACCGGCAGAGCTGGGGGGGCCCACGGCTGGGAGAGCAGGGGCTGCGCGTCGGGAGTGAGGGGCACCGGCAGAGCTGGGGGGGCCCAGGGCTGGGAGAGCAGGGGCTGCGGGTCGGGAGTGAGGGGCACCGGCAGAGCTGGGGGGGCCCAGGGCTGGGAGAGCAGGGGCTGCGGGTCGGGAGTGAGGGGCACCGGCAGAGCGGGGGTGGGGGAGCCCAGAGGCCCAGGTGATGGGCTCCCTTGTGATTCATTCCCTATCCCCAGCATTAGACGGTGGATGGGGCCTCCCATCTTGAGCCCACTGCGCCACCTAGCACTGGCCGGGGGAAGTGCAGCCCCAGTGTCTGTCCTGTGGGGCTGGAGCAGGGATGGGGCCTGTTGCCCTCCTGGGGGCATGGCTGAATGGGGGCAGTGCCAGGGAAACCCCCTGCCCACCTGTGCCAGGCATAACCAGCCCTGGTCCAGCCAAGACAGGAGCTTTCCTGACCCCCAGGCCTGGCGAACCCCTTGTGCCAGCCCCACGGCGAGAGCGGGTGGGGCAGGGCCCAGGGAGGCTGCCTGGATTGAGCAGGAGCACACTGCTGGCTCCCTCCCCGCCTGCCCTACGGCCTGACCGGGGGCGGGTCCAGCCCCTGCCCTGCCAGCGGGGTTGGTCTGGGCCCGGCGGGCAGCACACCCAGCCCCGGCCTGGTGGGCAAAGCCAGCAGGGGGCCCGGGCCCAGGGGTGGCGCCTGGGCGGGTCTCTGCTCCCCCCAGCCTGGCCCAGGGAACGGTGGCGTCTGGGGCCCCGTGCCAGGCCCCTATTGCGGGCAGCGGCCTTTGCCCCCGCGGGTGCCAGGCGGGCGGGGAGCTTCCCCCAGAGTCCCTGAGCCCTGGGCTCCTCCTGCCCCCTGTCACCCGCCTCCTCCGCTCACCCCTTCCTGCTGCTGCCTCACGTGTGGGTCAGACCCCCAGCAAGACTCCCCCAGCCCCACAGAAACCTCTCTGACCGTCTGCCCCACACACCCCTCCAGCCCCAGCCCCAGACCTGTCCATCTGCCCCACACAACCCTCCAGCCCCAGCCCCGGACCTATCCGTCTGCCCCACACACCTCTCCAGCCCCACCTCCTGACCCCCGTCCGTCTGCCCCACACACC
>JBAIAC010000292.1:365000-392500 GCA_037349315.1 Chelydra serpentina
CCAGCGGGCACCGGGCAGTGCCAAGTCTCCTCTTAAAGAGACACGCACGCCCTCCTCGCCGCTCGGGATTAGGGGCTGACCGCAGCCAGCTGGGAGCCCCCCACCTGCTCACTGGGCTGGCCGGCCACCCTCGCTCTGCCCCTGCTCACAGGGGTCCCTGGGGGCTTGGGAGCAAAGCCACCCCCCTCCCCAGTCCAGGGCTGCCCCCTTCCCCAGAGAAGCCTCTCAGAGCGGGGCTGGGCCCCCTCCTCAATTCCAGCCCCTGGGGGGGGCCTGTTCGCTGGTGACCTCTGACCCCCCGGCCCTCCAGAGTCAGAACCCAGCATCCTGACTCCCAGCCCCCCGGCTCTAACTCCATGCCCCCTCCCCCCACCCCGTAGCCCCATGACGCCCCAGAGGAGGGGCCCCCGGGGCAGTGCCAGGCTCTGGCTGCCGTGACCCATCCCCCACCCAGGCCTGGTTACTGTGGGTGTTGGGGGGCACACCCTGGTGGGGGGAGTGTCCGGTGCCCCACCTCCCCCCGGGCCTGTGGGCAGCACGGTACCAGCCCCCCCCCAGGGTGTGGGCAGTACGGTACCAGCCCCCCGTTTATTTCCCCCTGCGTTGCCAAGGGGGGGTGTTCTGAGGGGGCCAGGATATCTCCCGTGCCCCATCCCACAGCCCTGCCCAGGGGGGGACCAGCCCGATGGGCACTGCCAGTGGGCGGGGGCTGGGCAGAGGGGCACGGGGCTGGATTGAGTCCCGGGGTGGTGGGTGCTACTCTGGCATAGTGCCCTTCCCCCACCCCGGTCTGGTATGAAATCCTGGAGGGCAGAGGGGATATGGGGCTAAAGGCTTGGCAGCTCCTTGGGCAGCGTCTCTTTGTGCTGGGTTTGTGCTGCCCCCAGCGCAGTGGGGCACAGGCTGTGGGGGGTTCTGGGTGGTACCGTAATACCCCTAATAAATACAGCGCCCTGCACAGCAGGGCCCTGGCCATGGGGGGCTCTGGGCGCTACCATAATACCCCTAATAACAATAAGTTTGGGTCTGACTCGGGCTGGCGAGCATTGTTATGTGTCGGGTCTGGGGTGCCCGGGGCGATGCCAGGTATCGTGGAGCTAGCGTGGATCTGGGGCAGGGGGGTGGCCTGGCATACCAAGGAGAGTGGTGTGGGGCCGAGAGAGAGGGCAACAATGGGACCACGTGCTTCCTGTGCCTTCGCATTAACGGGCATCTCCTCCCTGGGGTTATTATCCAGCCCCGTGCCCCTGGCACCCGGCTCACATGTGCTTGTAGGGGCGGGTAAGCGTGCCGGCTTGTTATTGTAGTAGGATTTCCTGGGGGCACCGGGTCGCTCACAGTGGTTTGTTATTGTAGGGTCACCCGGGGGCACCGGGTCGTTCATAGTGGTTTGTTATTGTAGGGTCACCCGGGGGCACCGGGTCGCTCACAGTGGTTTGTTATTGTAGGGTCTCTGGGGGGCACCGGTGGTCGCTCACAGTGGTTTGTTATTGTAGGGTCTCCCGGGGGCACCGGGTCGCTCACAGTGGTTTGTTATTGTAGGGTCTCCGGGGGGCACCGGCTCACTCACAATGGTTTGTTATTGTAGGGTCTCCAGGGAACACTGGGTTGCTCACAGTGGTTTGTTATTGTTGGGTCTCCGGGGGGCGCCGGGTTGCTCACAGTGGTTTGTTATTGTAGGGTCTCCGGGG
This sequence comes from Chelydra serpentina, assembly GCA_037349315.1. Taxonomy (NCBI): domain Eukaryota; kingdom Metazoa; phylum Chordata; order Testudines; family Chelydridae; genus Chelydra; species Chelydra serpentina. The sequence continues at coordinate 366,692 of JBAIAC010000292.1, forward strand.
GGCACTGGGTCGCTCACAGTGGTTTGTTATTGTTGGGTCTCCGGGGGGCACCGGTTCACTCACAGTGGTTTGTTATTGTAGGGTCTCTGGGGGGCACTGGGTCGCTCACAGTGGTTTGTTATTGTAGGGTCTCTGGGGGGCACCGGGTCGCTCACAGTGGTTTGTTATTGTTGGGTCTCTGGGGAGCGCCGGGTCGCTCACATTGGTTTGTTATTGTAGGGTCTCCGGGGGGCACCGGTTCACTCACAGTGGTTTGTTATTGTAGGGTCTCCGGGGGGCACCAAGTCGCTCACAGTGGTTTGCAAAACGAAAATAAGAAAGAAAAACTTGTAGCACCTTAGAGACTAACAAATTTATTTCAGCATAAGCTTTCGTGGGTTAATACCCACTTCATCGGATGCATGGAATGAAATACACAGTAGACAGATATTTATACAGTCAGAGAAACATAAGGTCCAGGTGTATAGACCAATCTTAAGAGGCTAATTAGTTGAGAGGAAACATGACAGCAGGGGAAGAAAAAACTTTTGAAGTGATAAACGAGATGGTCACACAGGTGTGAATGAGGATCGTTAACTTAAGGGAAATAGATTCAATTAACGTAATGGCCGAGCCATTCCAAATCTCGATTTAATCCGGAGGCAACGCAATCTAGTTTGCATATCAATTCGAGTTCAATAGTTTCTCTTTGAAGTCTGCTTTTGGAGTTAATCTGTCGCAACACTGCTATCCTCAAGTCTGTCACTGAGTGATTAGGGAGGTTGAAGTGTTCTCCTGCTGGTTTTTGAATGTGATGATTCCTGATGTCAGATTTATGTCCATTTATTCTTTTGCGTCGAGACTGTCCGGTTTGGCCAATGTACATGGCAGAGGGGCATTGCTGGCACATGCTGGCATATAGCACATTGGTAGATGTGCAGGTGAATGAGCCCCTGATGGCATGGCGGATGTGATTAGGCCCTGTGGTATCACAGTGGTTTGTTATTGTAGGGTCTGCCCGGCACTGGGGAAGGTGTGTGCTAGGTCCCATGTATGGCCTGGAGGCACAGGTGTTGCTGGGTAGGGACAGGGCAGCAGGTTCGGGACCCGCAGGGGACGACCCAGACACTTGGGCCAGGAAGGGAAGGAGGATCCTGCCTCCGCTGGACGCTGGCTGGTGAGAGAACTGGCAGGGACCCCCTGCTTGGGGCTTGGGGGCGCTCTCCGATTACAGATGTGCCACGCTGGGCAGTGCCCCTGCTGAGCCCCTCCACTGCCTGGCCCAGCCCCACCCTGCTTGGCCGGGGGCAGGGGGCAGAGAGCGTGGGCGGGATGACCCACGGCAGGGCACCGTGACCTGGCAGTAAATAGGCAGCGCAGGGGATGGGCGAGGAGGGGCTGGCCCGCGGGTGGGGGGGGAGGTTTGGGCAGTGCTGGGAACCCCCCGACCCGAGCTGGCCAGGTGGGAGCCGGTGCCCCTTGGAGCGGAAAGGCCCCCTGCCCCGCCCCCTAGAGGGGAGAAGGGGATTTGGGGGTGGGAGGGGCAGGGGGCAGGCCCTCACACTCCCACCCTGGGCGTGGGGGCGGAGGCAGCCCCAGGGAGGGGCAGAGCTGCGGGGGATCAGGGCGCTGGGCCAGCCAGGGCGGCCAGACAATGCCTGGGCTCGTGTGACCTGGGGGCTGGGTCCAGCTGCCGTCTGCCTCTCACTCGCCTTCATCCCTGCCAAGACCCCACCCCCAGCCCTTCCCCACGGACGAGCCCCCCGGCGCAGGGAGCCGCTAGGATCCGGGGGAGCTGGCAGGGGGTTTGCTTCCCTACCCCAAGGCCGGGTGGAGCTTGTGGGGGGCATTTGAATCCAGTCTGGGGTCAGGCCCATTCCAAGCGGTTTGGGGGGGCTGCTGCGGTGCCCAGACGGGGTCCCAGACAGAGCCAGGCAGGTTCCCCCCTCTTTGCTAAGTTCTTGCTGGGGCGTGGGGCCACTGCCAGGGCAAGCTGGGGTGAGACCGTCCAGGGTCTGCCAGAGCCGTCTGCGGGGCGGGGAATGTGTGTGTGTGACGTGTGCACATTACAGTCACGCTGGGTACATGATAAGCCCTGCATGTGTGTGTGGTGTTACACGTGTGTCACACAAACGTTGAGTGTGCGAGGCATGGCCTGTTCCATGTGCGTAGCGTGTGGGCCTGCCTCTGCATGCTGTGTGTTCATGGCGGGTGAGAGCTGTGTGTGTCAGGTGTGCCTGTTGTGTGAGCATTGTGAGGGTGTGTGCTTGGCTGCTTCGCTCGTGAGCATTGTGTGTGTTGGCGTGTGCGCTCCCTGCGCCCTGGGGGGTTAGTGTGCACACGGTATGTTAGCGTGAGCATTGTGTGTGTTCCCGTGTGCGCTCCCTGCGCCCTGGGGGGTTAGTGTGCACACGGTATGTTAGCGTGAGCATTGTGTGTGTTCCCGTGTGCGCTCCCTGCGCCCTGGGGGGTTAGTGTGCACACGGTATGTTAGCGTGAGCATTGTGTGTGTTCCCGTGTGCGCTCCCTGCGCCCTGGGGGGTTAGTGCGCACACGGTATGTTAGCGTGAGCATTGTGTGTGTTCCCGTGTGCGCTCCCTGTGCCCTGGGGGGTTAGTGTGCACACGGTATGTTAGCATGAGCATTGTGTGTGTTCCCGTGTGCGCTCCCTGCGCCCTGGGGGGTTAGTGTGCACACGGTATGTTAGTGTGAGCATTGTGTGTGTTCCCATGTGCGCTCCCTGCACCCTGGGGGGTTAGTGTGCACACAGTATGTTAGCGTGAGCATTGTGTGTGTTCCCATGTGCGCTCCCTGCACCCTGGGGGGTTAGTGTGCACACGGTATGTTAGCGTGAGCATTGTGTGTGTTCCCGTGTGCACTCCCTGCGCCCTGGGGGGTTAGTGTGCACACGGTATGTTAGTGTGAGCATTGTGTGTGTTCCCGTGTGCGCTCCCTGCACCCTGGGGGGTTAGTGTGCACACGGTATGTTAGCGTGAGCATTGTGTGTGTTCCCGTGTGCGCTCCCTGCGCCCTGGGGGGTTAGTGCGCACACGGTATGTTAGCGTGAGCATTGTGTGTGTTCCCGTGTGCGCTCCCTGTGCCCTGGGGGGTTAGTGTGCACACGGTATGTTAGCATGAGCATTGTGTGTGTTCCCGTGTGCGCTCCCTGCGCCCTGGGGGGTTAGTGTGCACACGGTATGTTAGTGTGAGCATTGTGTGTGTTCCCATGTGCGCTCCCTGCACCCTGGGGGGTTAGTGTGCACACAGTATGTTAGCGTGAGCATTGTGTGTGTTCCCATGTGCGCTCCCTGCACCCTGGGGGGTTAGTGTGCACACGGTATGTTAGCGTGAGCATTGTGTGTGTTCCCGTGTGCGCTCCCTGCGCCCTGGGGGGTTAGTGTGCACACGGTATGTTAGCGTGAGCATTGTGTGTGTTCCCGTTTGCGCTCCCTGCGCCCTGGGGGGTTAGTGTGCACACCGTATGTTAGCGTGAGCATTGTGTGTGTTCCCGTGTGCACTCCCTGCACCCTGGGGGGTTAGTGTGCACACCGTATGTTAGCGTGAGCATTGTGTGTGTTCCCGTGTGCACTCCCTGCGCCCTGGGGGGTTAATGTGCACACGGTATGTTAGCGTGAGCATTGTGTGTGTTCCCGTGTGCGCTCCCTGCACCCTGGGGGGTTAGTGTGCACACGGTATGTTAGCGTGAGCATTGTGTGTGTTCCCGTGTGCGCTCCCTGCGCCCTGGGGGGTTAGTGTGCACACGGTATGTTAGCGTGAGCATTGTGTGTGTTCCCGTGTGCACTCCCTGCGCCCTGGGGGGTTAGTGTGCACACGGTATGTTAGCGTGAGCATTGTGTGTGTTCCCGTGTGCACTCCCTGCGCCCTGGGGGGTTAGTGTGCACACCGTATGTTAGCGTGAGCATTGTGTGTGTTCCCATGTGCGCTCCCTGCACCCTGGGGGGTTAGTGTGCACACGGTATGTTAGTGTGAGCATTGTGTGTGTTCCCATGTGCGCTCCCTGCACCCTGGGGGGTTAGTGTGCACACAGTATGTTAGCGTGAGCATTGTGTGTGTTCCCATGTGCGCTCCCTGCACCCTGGGGGGTTAGTGTGCACACGGTATGTTAGCGTGAGCATTGTGTGTGTTCCCGTGTGCACTCCCTGCGCCCTGGGGGGTTAGTGTGCACACCGTATGTTACCGTGAGCACTGTGTGTGTTCCCGTGTGCGCTCCCTGCACCCTGGGGGGTTAGTGTGCACACGGTATGTTAGCGTGAGCATTGTGTGTGTTCCCGTGTGCACTCCCTGCGCCCTGGGGGGTTAGTGTGCACACGGTATGTTAGCGTGAGCATTGTGTGTGTTCCCGTGTGCACTCCCTGCGCCCTGGGGGGTTAGTGTGCACACCGTATGTTAGCGTGAGCATTGTGTGCGTGTGTCCTAGGGGGCCCGTTGGGAGCATTGCGGGTGCTGGCGTGACGTGTGAGCATTACCCGGCGTGTTCGCTGAGTGCCAGCGTGTGCTGCTTGCCCCCGCCCCGGGGGCGCTGGTTCCCTGCCCGGCCTGCCCCGGTTTGTGGGCCGTGCGGCTCGCGGGCACAGTTCTTCTGCGCAGGGATGGGCCCATAAATCCCGTGGCTGGGAGCAAAACCAGCCCCATTCAGCACACGCCATCCAGGGAGCCGGCCGGCGGGGCCCGGGGGGGTCCGTACCATGTAGGAGCCAAACCCAGGCGTGCGACTGGGCAAACCCCACCCGCGGGGCCTGGGCCACTAGTGGTTACTGGCCCACCCGCTCAGGCACAGGGGCTGCGGGTCGGCATTGAGGGGCACCGGGAAAGCTGGGGGGAGGGGGGGGAGCTGGGACAGCAGGGGGCTGTGGGTGGTGATTGGCAGTGGGGGGGTGGGGACATTGGTTGCTTGCGGGTGGGGGGGGGGGTCCATCCTTTCTCCTGAGCCCTGTGACCTCGTCTCCCCTCTGCCCAGGCGTGGCTTGGCCAGCCCTTCACACCAGCTCACCGGGTGGCACTAACCCCTCCTAGCGGGCACCTCCCAGGGCATGTCAGGTGCTGGCCGGTGTCAGAGCTGCTGGCACGGGAGGGAGCCAACCTCGCCCAGCAGCACATCTGACCTTCCTGCCGCCTCGGCTCGCCCGGCAGGTCTCCAAAACGCTGCACACGCGGCTAGCCAGCGACCCCTGGCCTGGCGCCGAGATGCAGCCACCTCTGGGGTGGGGCCCGGGGGCTGTTTATCCCCGGACCCCTGGCCCGGCACTGAGATGCAGCCACCTCTGGGGTGGGGCCCGGGGGCTGTTTATCCAGGGACCCCTGGCCTGGCGCCGAGCTGCAGCCACCTCTGGGGTGGGGCCCGGGGGCTGTTTATCCAGGGACCCCTGGCCCGGCACTGAGATGCAGCCACCTCTGGGGTGGGGCCCGGGGGCTGTTTATACAGGGACCCCTGGCCCGGCGCCGAGCTGCAGCCACCTCTGGGGTGGGGCCCGGGGGCTGTTTATCCAGGGACCCCTGGCCTGGCGCCGAGCTGCAGCCACCTCTGGGGTGGGGCCCGGGGGCTGTTTATACAGGGACCCCTGGCCTGGCGCCGAGCTGCAGCCACCTCTGGGGTGGGGCCCGGGGGCTGTTTATCCAGGGACCCCTGGCCCGGCACTGAGATGCAGCCACCTCTGGGGTGGGGCCCGGGGGCTGTTTATCCAGGGACCCCTGGCCCGGCACTGAGATGCAGCCACCTCTGGGGTGGGGCCCGGGGGCTGTTTATCCAGGGACCCCTGGCCCGGCACTGAGATGCAGCCACCTCTGGGGTGGGGCCCGGGGGCTGTTTATACAGGGACCCCTGGCCCGGCACTGAGATGCAGCCACCTCTGGGGTGGGGCCCGGGGGCTGTTTATACAGGGACCCCTGGCCTGGCGCCGAGCTGCAGAAACCTCTGGGGTGGGGCCCGGGGGCTGTTTATACTGGGACCCCTGGCCCGGTACTGAGCTGCAGCCACCTCTGGGGTGGGGCCCGGGAGATTCTATCAAGAGATAAGGGATTGCTCTAGTATCTTGGCATTCTTACATATTAAGTGTATTACGGTAGTGCCCAGGGCCCCGTGGCGCCAGGTGCTGTACATTGTTAGGTGTATTACAGTAGGGCCCCGAGCCCTGTGGTGCTAGGTACTGTATGTTATTAAGTGTATTACGGGAGCGCCCATGGCCCTGTAGCGCTAGTTGCTGTACGTTACTTAGGTGTATTACGGTAGCACCCATGGCCCCATGGCACTAGGTGCTGTATGTTATTAGGTGTATTACGGGAGCGCCCATGGCCCTGTGACACTAGGTGCTGTATGTTATTAGGTGTATTACGGTAGCACCCATAGCCCTGTGAGGCTAGGTGCTGTATGTTATTAGGTGTATTACGGTAGCACCCATGGCCCCATGGCACTAGGTGCTGTACGTTATTAGGTGTATTACGGGAGCGCCCATGGCCCTGTGACACTAGGTGCTGTACGTTACTAGGTGTATTACGGGAGCACCCATGGCCCCCTCGGCACGCAGGTCATAGCCCCTATAGCGCCCCCGGCCTGGGGCGAGTCTCCCTCCGCTCGGGGGCAAGCAGGTTTGGCTGAAGGGAGCCAGGGTTCGATCCCTGCTCTCACGTGGGGGGAGGCTTAGGGGCAGCCCCAGCAGCCCCCTCCCAGCTGAGTCCTTCCATCACCCTTTCTCTGGGGGAGGGGAGCCCGGGGCTGGGCTCACTGGGGCTGCGGGTCAGGATTGAGGGGCACCGGCAGAGCTGGGGGAGGGGAGCCCAGGCCTGGGCTCTCAGGGGCTGCGGGTCGGGAGTGAGGGGCACCGGCAGAGCTGGGGGAGGGGAGCCCAGGCCTGGGCTCGCAGGGGCTGCGGGTCGGGAGTGAGGGGCACCGGCAGAGCTGGGGGAGGGGAGCCCAGGCCTGGGCTCGCAGGGGCTGCGGGTCGGGAGTGAGGGGCACCGGCAGAGCTGGGGGAGGGGAGCCCAGGCCTGGGCTCGCAGGGGCTGCGGGTTGGGAGTGAGGGGCACCGGCAGAGCTGGGGGAGGGGAGCCCAGGCCTGGACTCGCAGGGGCTGCGGGTCGGGAGTGAGGGGCACCGGCAGAGCTGGGGGAGGGGAGCCCAGGCCTGGGCTCTCAGGGGCTGCGGGTCGGGAGTGAGGGGCACCGGCAGAGCTGGGGATGGGGAGCCCAGGCCTGGACTCGCAGGGGCTACGGGTCGGGAGTGAGGGGCACCGGCAGAGCTGGGGGAGGGGAGCCCAGGCCTGGGCTCTCAGGGGCTGCGGGTCGGGAGTGAGGGGCACCGGCAGAGCTGGGGGAGGGGAGCCCAGGCCTGGGCTCGCAGGGGCTGCGGGTCGGGAGTGAGGGGCACCGGCAGAGCTGGGGGAGGGGAGCCCAGGCCTGGGCTCTCAGGGGCTGCGGGTCGGCAGTGAGGGGCACCGGCATAGTGGCTTAGCACCAGCTCGCATTACGGCGTCTCGGTGGATCCGACCCCCAGCACCCGATGACGTCTCAGGGCCTCCTCGGGGAGAAGCTGGGACTGGCGTTGCGGAGGGGGGGGTGTAAAATCCAGCCTGGCTTAGGCCCCCGTTCAGAGCACTGCTGGCAGGGGGCCGTGCCCGGCCTGCGTGGGCGAGATAAAGCAGCCGGGCATCGGAGGGGCTCTGCCAGCCGCAGGTTTGTGTTTGCTCAGCTGCTGCCTCCCGATAAGGGTTTAGTCCTGGATAAAGGCTGGGGAGAGGGAAGGGCAGGGGAGGGGGCCTCTCCCCCCACCAGACCTGATGGCAGGAGGCGTGGCTGGGGCAGGACTCCTGGGTTCTCTCCCTGGCTCTGGGAGGAGTGGGGCTGGGGTCTGGTGGTTAGAGCGGGGGACCTGGGGGCCAGGACTCCTGGGGTCTGTCCCCAGCTCTGGAGCCGAGTGTGGCCGAGAGTTAGGGGGCTGCCCCATAGCTGTTCCCTGCTGAGGCCCCTGGGGGAGCAGCCCCCGTCCGGCCCCTGCCCAGGCTGGGCCGAGTGCACTGGGCCCTGGGATATCTCACAGCTCCTGCCCAGCTGGGGAGGGCACTGCCCTGCACCCCCCAAGTGCCGCGAGCCCCACCCCACTGTGTCGTTAGCCAGCACTAACGAGGGCTCTGGGATAGAACCCAGGAGTCCTGGCTCCCCGCCCCCTGCTCTAACCACCAGACCCCACTCCCCAGACCCAAAGTGCCCGTCGCTGACCCCGGGCCGGCTGGCTGGGCCCGGATCTGGTGGGAGCTGATGCGTGGAGAGGTCTCGAGAACCTGTGTTTCCCTGCTCCCGCGCCAGCCCCCCCAGCGCCCCCCGGCCTCTCCCTCTCATCGGTTTGAAGGCTGCATTTCCCCGTCCCAGGGCTCAGCCCCCAGCCCCAGCCGTCCCTCAGCCATGGGGCCGCTGCTCGCCGCCAGCACTAAAATGGCTGCCAAGTTTTAAGATGGCTGCCAGCAGCCGGCAGGGCCGAGCGGGGCCTGAGCCAACTTTGGGGGGGGCCGGGCCTCGGAGGAGATGGACCCGGGGCAGGGGGGGCGGCGCCCCGGCTGATGCCAGGAGGGGGGGCAGAGCGTGGGCTGTTGACATAGGTAACCCGCGGGCTGGCGGCCGCCCGTGCCAAGCCTGCAGGGGAAGGCCGAGGCCGATTAACTCTTCAGAGGCCTCAGGCCTGGAGGTGCCCGGCCGGGCAGTCCCACTGGGCACAACCAGAGAATCCAGGGCAGCGCCGACCTCTTGGGTCCTCGGCCTAGTCCTCTGCCCAGTACCAGCCGCGGGGCCATGGCGCCACCCTGCTGCCACCCTGCCGCCGAGGGGCCACTGCTTCCACCGGGGGGGATGGAGGCTGAGGAAGGGGGTCGGGACGTGGCCCATTAACCCCGCAGAGAAAATGTGGGGTGAGGATGGAAGAACTGCTGTGTACATGGGTACGCTACGGGTGCTCCCGCTAAATGCTCACGGCACCAGGGCGGCAATGCCCAAATTGCACCACTGCAGTGCTGAACTGTGTCACTGCAACACCCGAACTGTGTCACTGCAACGCCCGAACTGTGTCACTGCAACACCTGAACTGTGTCACTGCAATGCCCGGGCTGTGCCACTGCAACGCCCGAACTGTGTCACTGCAACGCCCGAACTGTGTCACTGCAGCACTGAACTGTGTCACTGCAACGTCCGAACTGTGTCACTGCAACACCTGAACTGTGTCACTGCAATGCCCAGGCTGTGTCACTGCAATGCCTGAACTGTGTCACTGCAACACCTGAACTGTGTCACTGCAATGCCCGAACTGTGCCACTGCAATGTCCAAATTTCACCACTGCAATGCCCAGGCTGTGCCACTGCAATGCCCGAACTGTGCCACTGCAACACCTAACTGTGTCACTGCAATGCACGGGCTGTGCCACTGTGTGATGGAGTAGGGAGTGAGGTGGATTCGACCTGGGAGGTTTGCGGGGGAGGTTCCCTGGGACCTGCTGCATTGGGACTTTACCTGGGGCTGTAACATGAGCCAGGAGGGGGGTTGGGAGGTGACACCTTTGGCTGGGAAAATGGACACAGGCTCTCTTCCCCTCCCCCCGGGGTTCCTCCTCTAGCCTGTGTCCATTCTCCCAGCCAAAGGTGTTACCTCCCAACCCCCCTCCTGGCTCATGTTACAGCCCCAGGTAAAGTCTCCCATTCCCAATGCAGCAGGTCCCAGGGAACCTCCCCCGCAAACCTCCCAGGTCGAATCCACCTCACTCCCTACTCCATCACACACTGCAACACCCGAACTGTGACACTGCAACACCTGAACTGTGCCACTGCAATGCCTGGGCTGTGACACTGCAACACCTGAACTGTGTCACTGCAATGCCGAACTGTGCCACTGCAACGCCCAAACTGTGTCACTGCAACACCCAAACTGTGTCACTGCAACACCTGAACTGTTCCACTGCAATGTCCTGGCTGTGCCACTGCAACGCCTGAACTGTGCCACTGCAATGTCCACATTTCACCACTGCAATGCCCGAACTGTGTCACTGCAACACCTGAACTGTTCCACTGCAATGTCCAGGCTGTGCCACTGCAACGCCCGAACTGTGTCACTGCAACACCTGAACTGTGCCACTGCAATGTCCAGGCTGTGCCACTGCAACGCCCGAACTGTGTCACTGCGACGCCCGAACTGTGTCACTGCAATGCATGGACAGTGCCACTGCAACGCCCGAACTGTGTCACTGCAACACCTGAACTGTGCCACTGCAATGTCCTGGCTGTGCCACTGCAACGCCTGAACTGTGCCACTGCAATGTCCAAATTTCACCACTGCAATGCCCGAACTGTGTCACTGCAACACCTGAACTGTTCCACTGCAATGTCCAGGCTGTGTCACTGCAACGCCCGAACTGTGTCACTGCGACGCCCGAACTGTGTCACTGCAACACCTGAACTGTGTCACTGCAACGCCCGAACTGTGTCACTGCAACACCTGAACTGTGCCACTGCAACGCCCGAACTGTGTCACTGCAACACCTGAACTGTGCTACTGCAACGCCCGAACTGTGTCACTGCAACGCCCGAAATGTGCCACTGCAATGTCCAAATTTCACCACTGCAATGCCCAGGCTGTTCCACTGCAACGCCCGAACTGTACCACTGCAACACCTGAAGTGTGTCACTGCAATGCATGGGCAGTGCCACTGCAACACCCGAACTGTGTCACTGCAATGCCCAAACTGTGTCACTGCAACACCTGAACTGTTCCACTGCAATGCCGAACTGTGTCACTGCAATGCCTGAACTGTGCCACTACAACACCTGAACTGTGTCACTGCAACGCCCGAACTGTGTCACTGCAATGCCCAGGCTGTTCCACTGCAACGCCCGAACTGTGTCACTGCAATGCATGGACAGTGCCACTGCAACGCCCGAACTGTGCCACTGCAACACCTGAACTGTGTCACTGCAATGCCCAGGCTGTGCCACTGCAACATCCGAACTGTGCCGCTGCAGTGCCAGGACTGTGCCACTGCAGCGCTGGGGCTGTGCCCTGATGCGCAGTAGGAGTGGAGGGGGGGTAGCTCCTATGCCCAGTGTTGGGGGGGCATCGTGGGGAGTGGAAATGGGGTGGAAAATGAAGGGTGAATGCTGAGCAGCTCTACGGGAGCCCCGAGGCCGCCCCAGGTCCAAGGCCCCTGGGGGTGGGTGGCTGGAGGGGGCGGGGGGGAAATGGGGAGGAGCCATGACATTGCTGGGTGCACCTGGCACAGTTTTGAAGGCGAGTTTGGGGCAACCTATGGGGAGGGTCTGGGGTCAGGCTGGTCCCCCAGAGTGGGTTTGGGTTTGTTGTTGTCTGTTATGGTAACGACACAGGTCCCCTCCAGGATCGGGCCCCCTGTGCCGGGCGCTGCCCAGACCCTCCGGGATCGGGCCCCCTGTGCCAGGCGCTGCCCAGACCCCTCCAGGATCAGGCCCCCTGTGCCAAACGCTGCCCAGACCCTGACGTCGCTCTCTGTTTGTGTTACAGAATCCGGACAATCAGACAGTTCAAACCAGCAAGGAGATGTGGACATCAAACCACTGCCCAACGGTGAGACCCCCACAGCCCCCCCACGACCTCCCCACAGCCCCCCTATGGGGCCCCCACAGCCCCCATCAAACCACTGCCCAACGGTGAGACCCCCGCAGCCCCCCCACGACCTCCCCACAGCCCCCCCATGGGGCCCCCACAGCCCCCATCAAACCACTGCCCAATGGTGAGACCCCACAGCCCCCCCACGACCTCCCCACAGCCCCCCCATGGGGCCCCCACAGCCCCCATCAAACCACTGCCCAACGGTGAGACCCCCACAGCCCCCCCCACGACCTCCCCACAGCCCCCCCATGGGGCCCCCACAGCCCCCATCAAACCACTGCCCAACGGTGAGACCCCCACAGCCCCCCCCACGACCTCCCCACAGCCCCCCCATGGGGCCCCCACAGCCCCCATCAAACCACTGCCCAATGGTGAGACCCCCCACAGCCCCCCCACAACCTCCCATAGCCCCCCCATGGGGTCCCCACAGTCCCCATCAAACCACTGCCCAACGGTGAGACCCCCACAGCCCCCCATGACCACCATCAAGCCACTGAGAGACCCCCCCACAGCCCTCTGTCTATGCCCCATATTCCTTGCCCTGCTTCCCTGCCCCATGATTGAAAGGCCTCAGGAGAGCTGGGGAGAGCCCAGGGTGGGCTAGCAGGGGCTGCGGGTCAGGAGTGAGGGGCACCAGTAGAGCTTGGGGGGGCAGGGAGGAGCTAGCAGGGGCTGCGGGTCGGGAGTGAGGGACACTAGTAGAGCTGGGGGGGAAGGGCGGGGCTAGCAAGGGGCTGCGGGTCGGGAGTGAGGGGCACCGGCCGAGTCCATCACCTTGCCCCATGCCCCGATTGCTGCCCCGCTGATGCCCGTCTCCTCCCTCCCTTCAGGGCATTTGACTTTCCAGGACTGTTTTGTGACGTCGGGCGTCTGGAACGTGACGGAGCTGGTCCGAGTGTCCCAGAGTGAGTGGCGGGCCCGGGGTGCGGGGGGACTGCCCTAGATCCCCCTGGGGGTCCTTTCTCCTCGCACGTCTCCAGGGGGCGGGCTGGAGAGGCTGGCATGGGCTGCCCATGACGGGTGCCCGGCTGGCACAGTGCACCTGTGGCAGGGTATGGGGACCCTGGCCGGCCCGGCAGGAGAATCATTCTCTGCTCCATCTCGCTCCATCGATCCATTTTCCCCCCTGCCCTGAGCCCCCCGAGCTCACTCAGCTCCCCCTTGGGAAGCGGATCCTAGGGGCGTTGGGAACGGCGACCCCTGCACTCCCACGTGAGCCCCCGCGCCCCGTGATGGCTGGGGGGGTGGGGGTAGGGGAGGCGGGCGCTGCAGAGTGGGGGCTCATGCGCCCCGTGATGGCTGGGGGGGGTAGGGGAGGTGGGCGCTGCAGAGCGGGGGCTCACACGCCCCGTGATGGCTGGGGTGGGGGGGGGAGGGATAGGGGAGGTGGGCGCTGCAGAGCGGGGGCTCACACGCCCCGTGATGGCTGGTAGGGGGTAGGGGAGGCGGGCGCTGCAGAACGGGGGCTCACACGCCCCATGATGGCTGGGGGGGGGTAGGGGAGGTGGGCGCTGCAGAGCGGGGGCTCACACGCCCCATGATGGCTGGGGGGGGGTAGGGGAGGCGGGCGCTGCAGAGCGGGGGCTCACATGCCCCATGATGGCTGGGGGGGGTAGGGGAGGTGGGCGCTGCAGAGCGTGGGCTCACACGCCCCGTGATGGCTGGGGGGGGTAGGGGAGGTGGGTGCTGCAGAGCGGGGGCTCACATGCCACGTGATGGCTGGGGGGGGGGCGTAGGGGAGGCGGGCGCTGCAGAGCAGGGGCTCACACGCCCCGTGATGGCTGGGGGGGGTAGGGGAGGCGGGCGCTGCAGAGCGGGGGCTCACACGCCCCATGATGGCTGGGGCGGGTAGGGGAGGTGGGCGCTGCAGAGCGGGGGCTCACACGCCCCATGATGGCTGGGGCGGGTAGGGGAGGTGGGCGCTGCAGAGCGGGGGCTCACACGCCCCGTGATGGCTGGGGGGGGTAGGGGAGGTGGGTGCTGCAGAGTGGGGGCTCACGCGCCCCGTGGCCAAGCAGGAGCCGGGCTCCGTTTCTGTCCCCTCTGCCCGGCCTGGGCAGTCGCCCCAGGCCAGGCGAAGGCCTAGGCACCGTGGGCAGACCCGGGGGACTGGCGCCGGGGGGCACGGGCCCAGCAGAATCGCAGCTCTCCCGGGACAGGGAAAAGTTTCCAGCTCCTGCGGTTGGGGCGAAAAGCTCGGAAACGGGACCTGAGCGTAACCGACGTTGCCAGAGCCTGCCGAGAGCCTGAGCCCGTCACCCTGAGGGGGCGGGGCCATGGGGCAGGGTCGGGGTTATGGGTAGGCCACTTGGGGGCGTGCCTAGGGCCCCAAATTGCCTTAATTGGGCCCTGAGTGTCCTGCGATTGCTTTGCCTGCAGTGTCGCCCGGCCCAGCAGCTGGTCTGTACAGGGGCAGTGCCCCCGGTGCCCCGCGCTGCCTCTCACCCGCTGTCTCTCCCCCCGCAGCTCCCGTGGCCACGGCGTCGGGTCCCAACTTCTCCCTGGCAGATCTGGAGAGCCCCAGTTACTACAACATCAACCAGGTGACTCTGGGCCGGCGGTCCATAACGTCACCTCCTTCCACCAGGTACGGTCCGTCCTCCCCGGGGGAGACCCTGCCCCTGCGCTGCCCAGCCCGGGGGGCTCGCTTCTCTCTGCCCCATCCGCCCTCGGCCTCTCCCCCAGCAACTCTGACCGGCTCCCAGCCCACCCTGGGGCCGATGCCCCCTAGAGGGGACAGGCCCCATGCCCCACTTCCCACCCACTGAGCCAGCCCGTCCTCGCCCGGGGACTATCAGAGCCGGCACCCCTAGAGGAGACAGTCTGGCGCCCCGTTCCCGCCTCCGCACCTGTCACCCTGCCCTCGGGCCAATCGGAAACCCGCCTGTCACCCTGCCCTCGGGCCAATCGGGAAACCCGCCTGTCACCCTGCCCTCGGGCCAATGAGGGGAAACCCGCCTGTCACCCTGCCCTCGGGCCAATCGGGAAACCCGCCAGTCACCCTGCCCTCGGGCCAATCGGGAAACCCACCTGTCACCCTGCCCTCGGGCCAATCGGGAAACCCGCCTGTCACCCTGCCCTCGGGCCAATGAGGGGAAACCCGCCTGTCACCCTGCCCTCGGGCCAATCGGGAAACCCGCCTGTCACCCTGCCCTCGGGCCAATCGGGAAACCCGCCTGTCACCCTGCCCTCGGGCCAATGAGGGGAAACCCGCCTGTCACCCTGCCCTCGGGCCAATCGGGAAACCCGCCAGTCACCCTGCCCTCGGGCCAATGAGGGGAAACCCGCCTGTCACCCTGCCCTCGGGCCAATCGGGAAACCCGCCTGTCACCCTGCCCTCGGGCCAATCGGGAAACCCGCCTGTCACCCTGCCCTCGGGCCAATGAGGGGAAACCCGCCTGTCACCCTGCCCTCGGGCCAATCGGGAAACCCGCCTGTCACCCTGCCCTCGGGCCAATGAGGGGAAACCCGCCTGTCACCCTTCCCTCGGGCCAATCGGGAAACCCGCCTGTCACCCTGCCCTCGGGCCAATCGGGAAACCCGCCAGTCACCCTGCCCTCGGGCCAATCAGGAAACCCGCCTGTCACCCTGCCCTCGGGCCAATCGGGAAACCCGCCAGTCACCCTGCCCTCGGGCCAATGAGGGGAAACCCGCCTGTCACCCTGCCCTCGGGCCAATCGGGAAACCGGCCTGTCACCCTGCCCTCGGGCCAATGAGGGGAAACCCGCCTGTCACCCTGCCCTCGGGCCAATGAAGGGAAACCCGCCTGTCACCCTGCCCTCGGGCCAATCAGGAAACCCGCCTGTCACCCTGCCCTCGGGCCAATCGGGAAACCCGCCTGTCACCCTGCCCTCGGGCCAATCGGGAAACCCGCCAGTCACCCTGCCCTCGGGCCAATCAGGGGAAACCCGCCTGTCACCCTGCCCTCGAGCCAATGAGGGGAAACCCGCCTGTCACCCTGCCCTCGGGCCAATGAGGGGAAACCCGCCTGTCACCCTGCCCTCGGGCCAATCGAGAAACCCGCCTGTCACCCTGCCCTCGGGCCAATCGGGAAACCCGCCTGTCACCCTGCCCTCGGGCCAATCGGGAAACCCGCCAGTCACCCTGCCCTCGGGCCAATCAGGAAACCCGCCTGTCACCCTGCCCTCGGGCCAATCGGGAAACCCGCCTGTCACCCTGCCCTCGGGCCAATCGGGAAACCCGCCAGTCACCCTGCCCTCGGGCCAATCGGGGGAAACCCGCCTGTCACCCTGCCCTCGGGCCAATCGGGAAACCCGCCTGTCACCCTGCCCTCAGGCCAATCAAGAAACCCGCCTGTCACCCTGCCCTCGGGCCAATCGGGGAAACCCGCCTGTCACCCTGCCCTCGGGCCAGTCAGGAAACCCGCCTGTCACCCTGCCCTCGGGCCAGTGAGGGGAAACCCGCCTGTCACCCTGCCCTCGGGCCAATCGGGAAACCCGCCTGTCACCCTGCCCTCGGGCCAGTCGGGAAACCCGCCTGTCACCCTGCCCTCGGGCCAATCGGGGAAACCCGCCTGTCACCCTGCCCTCGGGCCAGTCGGGAAACCCGCCTGTCACCCTGCCCTCGGGCCAATCGGGAAACCCGCCTGTCACCCCACCCAACCTCTCCCCCTCGCTGCCCCCCGCAGCTCCACCAAGCGCCCCAAGTCGCTGGATGACAGCGAGATGGAGAGCCCCGTGGACGAGGTCTTCTACCCCGGGACGGGGCGCTCGCCCGCCGCCGGCAGCAGCCAGTCCAGCGGCTGGCCCAACGACGTGGATGCAGGTACTGGGGGGGGGGGGTGCAGATGGGGGCAGGGACCTGGGGCGGGGGACCCCCCGGGGGGCTCGCCACATTGTGCATCCCCCCATAACACACCAGCAGGGGTCAACCTGCAAAGATCCCCAGCTCCTCCCGTATGTGCCCCACTGTCACCCCAGGGCTGGGCCCGGAGTGAGGGGGTTGGGGCCCCCCCAGATTTCCTCCCCACCCCCCAGTGTCTCCGTGCAGGGCCCTGGGAGGCCATGGGGCACGGCTGCACTCCAGCCTTTGCAGGGAAGAGCTGGGCCGGGCTGCGTGCGAGGGAGGGGGGGCAGAGAGAAGCTGCCCCATGGCAGGATGTGGGGCTGGGGGCTGCGTTGGGGGCAAACAGGGGAGAGGCCAGGAGCTGGTTGGTCCAAGTCACAGACGCATCAGAGTCATTCGGCATCTAGGGGCTGGGAGAGCACGGGCTGCGGGTCGGGAGTGAGGGGCACCAGGAGAGTGGGCAGCGGGTAGACCTGGGCTAGCAGGGGCTGTGGGTCGGGAGTGAGGGGCACCGGCAGGGTGGGGTCGGGGCAGGCCTGTGGTAGCAGGGGCTGCGGGTCGGGAGTGAGGGGCACCGGCAGAGTGGGGTCGGGGCAGACCTGGGCTAGCAGGGGCTGCGGGTCGGGAGTGAGGGGCACCAGGAGAGTGGGCAGGGGGTAGACCTGGGCTAGCAGGGGCTGTGGGTCGGGAGTGAGGGGCACTGGCAGGGTGGGGTCAGGGCAGGCCTGTGGTAGCAGGGGCTGCGGGTCGGGAGTGAGGGGCACCGGCAGAGTGGGGGCGGGGCAGGCCTGTGGTAGCAGGGGCTGCGGGTTGGGAGTGAGGGGCACCGGGGGGGCGGGGGGGCAGGCCTGTAAGGAATTAGCAGGCGAGCCCCCAGCATGTCACCCTGGTGCGGCCCGTCATTCGGGGCTGGGGGCAGTGAGTGGTGAGACTGTCTGGGAGCTGCTCTCTGTCCGTCCATCTCTGTCTGTCCGTCCGTCTCTCTCCATTCACCCGCCTCTGTCTCATCAGCTCAGAACAATTCGCTGTTCTGTCTAAACAACGGAAACGCCTCTCAAAGGGAGGGGAGCGGGGTCTAGTGGTTAGCGCAGGGGGCTGAGGGCCAGGACTCCTGGGTTCTCTCCTAGCTCTGGGAGGGGAGCGGGGTCTAGTGGTTAGCGCAGGGGGCTGAGGGCCAGGACTCCTGGGTTCTCTCCTAGCTCTGGGAGGGGAGCGGGGTCTAGTGGTTAGCGCAGGGGGCTGAGGGCCAGGACTCCTGGGTTCTCTCCTAGCTCTGGGAGGGGAGTGGGGTCTAGTGGTTAGCGCAGGGGGCTGGGGGCCAGGACTCCTGGGTTCTCTCCTAGCTCTGGGAGGGGAGTAGGGTCTAGTTGTGAGCCCAGGGGGCTGGGAGTCAGGACTCCTGGGTTCTCTCCTAGCTCTGGGAGGGGAGTAGGGTCTAGTGGTGAGCCCAGGGGGCTGGGGGCCAGGACTCCTGGGTTCTCTCCTAGCCCTGGGAGGGGAGTAGGGTCTAGTGGTGAGCCCAGGGGGCTGGGAGTCAGGACTCCTGGGTTCTCTCCTAGCTCTGGGAGGGGAGTAGGGTCTAGTGGTGAGCCCAGGGGGCTGGGGGCCAGGACTCCTGGGTTCTCTCCTAGCTCTGGGAGGGGAGTAGGGTCTAGTGGTGATCCCAGGGGGCTGGGGGCCAGGACCTTGGTTCTTTCCCTGGCTCTGAGACCTTGGTGAGCCCCTTCCCGTCTGTGAACTGGGCATTGTTATTCTGATTTCCATTCTGTCCGTGCCAGGGTCTCAGATTAACACTGGGTCTGGGCACAGGGAGCCTCCTGGTGATAACCCCCAAGTCCTGCCAGTTCCCCAGGTGCCCCCCACACTGGGCGCTGCAGACACACAGCAGGCAGCAGATGGATCAGATGGGGAAACTGAGGCATAGACAGGCAGCGAGTCTGAGTGCCAGGATCCAAATCCAGCCCAGCCGTGTGGGGGTGGGGACAGGCACCTGATAACGTGGGGGCAGGGGGGCAAAGCCTTGGTCTATAATCCCATCAGGCCAGCGCCCCCTGCTGGGCCTGCAGGCTATTACCCTGGGTGCTGCCCGCCCTGGGGGCCAGGGGGCCCCTCGCCAGGCATCACCCCCTCCAGCTCACCCTCACAAAGGAGAGACGCTGGCCAACATGGGCACTGTGCCAGCCGCAGCATGGGCGAAGGGGCGGGGTCTGGCGCTGTCGATGGGGTGAGTGCTGGCACCAGGCATCATGGGAGGCAGATTGCGGAGCAGGAGGGTCGGGGGGCACCGAGAGCAGCCCCCCAGTGCGGCACCGGCAGCTGGCACAGGGCATGATGGCACCAACCCCAGGAACAAGACTGCATTGGGCCATCACAGAGATGGGGGCTCCCCACACAGCTCTGCCGGTGCCCCTCACTCCCGACCCGCAGCCCCTGCTAGCCCAGCCCTGGGCTCCCCCCCTCCCCATCTCATAAAGCAGACTGTGCCCCATGGCCCGTTGGATGAGGGGGAAATCAGGCGGGTGGAAACAAAGCCCCGAGTCTCGGGATGTCCCTATAAAACCGGGACCTCTGGTCCCTCTAGGTGCAGCCAACGCCGGGGCCTTTGCCCCCCTCCCCCCCGGCAGGTGGTCATGGGGATCTCCCTCCCACACCGGCCGGCTGGGCACTGGCAGGCCCTGCCTGGCGCGGGGATGGGGAACGTGCGGCGTCCCCCCCCCACGCTGCGTTGGGTTTGTCCCCGACAAACGGCCCGTTCAGCGGCACAGGCAGGGCCTGGCAGCCGTCTGACGGGGACAGGCGTTTGCCGCTGGCTGGCAGCTCCTCTGAGATCAGGTGCCAGGCAGCTGGCACGAGAAGGCAGGCTCCCAGTGGGGCTGCTCGCGGGCCCCGGAGGCCCCCTCGGGCGGGACGAGAGGAGCAGGAACCGCGGGAGATGGGCAGTGAGCGGTGCCTGGGCGGGCGTCATTCGCTGGCATTAGAGCGCCCGTCTCGTCCACGTCAGCCCTTGGCAGCCCCGGCCCCCGACTCCCCCGGGTGTCTGTGGGTGGGGAAAGGCCCCGTGCCTCGTTCCCTGACCACCCCCCAGCCATTCCCTGACGGTGTGACCCCTTGTGAGTTACCCAGCACCCTTTAGCACAACCATAGAATCATAGAATCTCAGGGTTGGAAGGGACCTCAGGAGGTATCTAGTCCAACCCCCTGCTCAAAGCAGGACCAACCCCAACTAGATCATCCCAGCCAGGGCTTTGTCAAGCCTGACCTTAAAAACCTCTAAGGAAGGAGATTCCACCACCTCCCTAGGTAACCCATTCCAGTGCTTCACCACCCTCCTAGTGAAAAAGTTTTTCCTAATATCCAACCTAAACCTCCCCCTCTGCAACTTGAGACCATTACTCCTTGTTCTGTCATCTGCCACCACTGAGAACAGTCTAGATCCATCCTCTTTGGAACCCCCTTTCAGATAGTTGAAAGCAGCTATCAAATCCCCCCTCACTCTTCTCTTCTGCAGGCTAAACAATCCCAGTTCCCTCAGCCTCTCCTCATAAGTCATGTGCTCCAGCCCCCTAATCATTTTTGTTGCCCTCCATTGGACTCTTTCCAATTTATCCACATCCTCCTTGTAGTGTGGGGCCCAAAACTGGACACAATACTCCAGATGAGGCCTCACCAGTGCCGAATAGAGGGGAATGATCACGTCCCTCGATCTGCTGGCAATGCCCCTACTTATACAGCCCAAAATGCCGTTAGCCTTCTTGGCAACAAGGGCACACTGTTGACTCATATCCAGCTTTTCGTCCACTGTAACCAGTCCCAAAGCGATTCATTTGCACTCAGTGCAGTGGGATGCAGCCATCTCTGGGGTGGGTGCGAGGGCCCGTGACGCTGTGGCTGTCAGTGGGGTGTTCGGGAGGCTCCTGCTATAATTTGGGGCATGGCCGGTGTCTTCTGCCTCCTCCTCCCCCCACCCAGCCCTGGTGCTCCTGGCCCTGGCGGGGCGTCTTCCTCTGTCTTGGGGCTGGGGGTGTCGGGGACCCCCTGACCCTTCCCCGCTGTGCTCATAGACACCCTGGGTCAAAGCCCTGGGCCCTGTCTGCATGGGCCTCTTGCCAGCAGCGCCCCTTGCCCCGGGCTTGAGGGGGGCCATTTGGGGAACCCCTTCAGTGCTGAGCCCTGAGATTGGTGGGAGCTGCCATGCTCAGCCCCTCTGTGAATATGGTCTCAGAGGGCTGGTGCGTGGACCCCCCCCCCCCCCAATGGAGACACCCCAGAGCCTGGGGAGGCGGGACATGCTGATCTGGCAAGGGAAGATGGTCAGCAGCCGGGGGCGCGGGATTTGGGTTCCTGGACTGGCCCGGGCCTGGGGGGATCCAAGCAGCGACACCTGGTCAGTGTCGTGACCCGCTGGGCTTGGGTCTGTCGGTAAATCTCCAGCTGCTGGAGTCACGTGAATGCGGGAAATTGCGGCTGAAAGCCGTGAACGGCAGAGTCCGGCCCGGCAAGCGGAGGCCTGAGGCTCAGATCCCAGGAGGCAAATCAAAGCACCGCGGATCCAGGCTTCCAAACAACGCACGGGCCTTTGTAGCCAAGGGAGGCCCTGAACGCCGATGGGGCCTGGCCGTGGCGAGGGAGACACTGGAGTTAGCCGGGGCCTGACGGCCAGGGACATGCAGGGCAGCAGGGGGCAGGGCAGCAGGGGGCAGGGCAGATGCCAGGGCAGCAGGGGGCAGGGCAGACACCAGGGCAGCAGGGGGCAGGGCAGCGGCTGGGGGCGACGCAAGCAGGATACTAATCCATCTTTCCGCCTGTTAAACCATCCCTCTCTCGCTGATTCCTTGCCAGGACCGGCTTCCCTAAAGAAGTCAGGGAAGCTGGATTTCTGCAGCGCCCTCTCCACCCACACCTCCTCCCCAAGAATGGCTTTCAGCCACCACCCGCTGCCGGTCCTTGCAGGAGTCAGACCAGGTGAGAACCGAAGCCGCTATCCTGGGGGCGGGAGGGCGGGGACCCTTCCTCCAAGCCACGGTCTCTCGCTTTTCCTCTCTCTGTCTCTGTCTCTCCTCTGTCGAGGCAGCTAAAGGTTGCGGGTGAGGGGAAAGGGCAGGCTTTTATGACTCCGGAGTGACTCCAGAATAGCCAGGATTTAGACAGGTCTGGATTAGCTGGGATTCGGGGGAGTGACTCCGGCAATGCCGGGATCAGGAGCTGGCTGCTGCATGTAACCAGGGGGATCCCTTTTCCTCCTGGGGAGCAAGTGGAGCCGTGGTTACTGGTCCCAAAGCGCCGCAGGTTGGGATGCCGAGGGCCCAACGGTTGGGCTGTCCCAGGCCAGCACCAATACTGGGCCAGGAGCTTCCAGCAACCAGCGAGCCCGGGACCCGGCCGGCCGCCTGCAACCTGGTTCCAGCAAGGTGATGAGGGGACAGTCAGCAGCCCGTTCCCCATGGGACAGGGCTCCTACCCCCCCATTTGGGGGAACGGGTCCATCACCCGGCACGTCTCAGGTTAAGAAATGTTTCTCTTGGATCAGGAGTGAGGGGCACCGGGCTGGGGTAGCAGGGGGCTGCGGGTCGGGAGTGAGGGGCACCGGCAGAGCTCAGGGAAGCCCAGGGCTGGGCTAGCAGGGGCTGCGGGTCGGGAGTGAGGGGCACCGGGCTGGGCTAGCAGGGGCTGCGGGTCAGGAGTGAGGGGCACCGGGCTGGGCTAGCAGGGGGCTGCGGGTCGGGAGTGAGGGGCACCGAGCTGGGCGAGCAGGGGCTGCGGGTCGGGAGTGAGGGGCACCAGGCTGGGCTAGCAGGGGCTGCGGGTCGGGAGTGAGGGGCACTGGCAGAGCAGTGGCTGGGGTGGGTCACTCAAACCGTCCCCGGCCCTTCCTGTGGGTTTGCTCAGGGCTTCCTCAGCCTTCGCCGGTGGGACGTCTGCGCAGCTCCTGGGGGGGCACACACAGGCCCCACTCGGGGCCACTGGGCATCTCCGGAGGCAGTGGGGGTGTGATTGGGCTGGGGGGGGCCGTGAAGGGGCAGGGAGTGATTGCGGGGGTGGGACCGGTGGGGGGGTGTCACGGAGTGTGGGGGAGTCTGGCCCTGCACCCCTCTTCCCCGGATTCACTGGGAGTCTCAGCCAGCCCGTAGAACAGAAGGTTTATTAGAGATGCCAGGAACACAGTCCAACCAGAGCTTGTCAGTACATCCAGGACCCCTCAGTCGGGTCCTTCCGGGGGGCAGGGAGCTTAGACCCCAGCCTGGGGGCTCCCTGCATTTCACCCCACAGCTCCAAACGGGGCAGGGAGGCCAGACCCTGTCTGCCCCTCTCCCCTCCTCTTCCCAAGCCAGCTCCAAACTGAAACTGTCCAGCCCCTCCTCCCCCTTTGTCTCCTTCCCGGCCAGGAGGTCACCTGATCCCTTTGTTCCAACACCTTCAGCTCTCACCTTTGCAGGGGAGGGGCCAGGACCATCAGTTACTAGGATACAGAGTGTCGGCCCTTCTCTGTGTCCAGGCCCCTCTGTAACAATCATGCACCCTTGTTCCATCACCTAGATACTCAAGCACTGCATAGGGAAACCGAGGCACCCACACAGTACTCAGGGAAAACATTAACAACAGTCCTAGTTCGTCACAGGGGGTATGAAGGGGCAGGGGGTGATTGCGGGGTGGGGGTGTGACCGGTGCGGGGGGTATGAAGGGGCAGAGGGTGATTGCGGCGGTGGGGGGGCTATGAAGGGGCAGGGAGTGATTGCGGGGGTGGGGTGTGACTGGTGGTGGGGTATGAAGGGGCAAGGAGTGATTGCGGGGGGGGTGACCAGTGTGGGGGGGGGTATGAAGGGGCAGGGAATGATTGCAGGGGGGGGTGACCGGTGGGGAGCGTATGAAGGGGCAGGGGTGTAACTAGGGGGCGGTAGTGGCAGGGGGGTGACTGGGGGGGATTGAAGGTGACGGAGGTGGGGGGGGATATGGAGAGGCAGGGGGGTGACTAGGGGGCAGTGGTGGCAGGGGGATGACTGGGGGGATTGGAGGTGATGGAGGTGGGGGTGTGATTGGGGGGATTGGAGGTGGGGGGATTGGAGGCGACAGAGGTGGGGGGTGTGACTGGGGGGATTGGAGGTGACGGAGGTGGGGGGGTGACTGGGGGGATTGGAGGTGACGGAGGTGGGGGGTGTGACTGGGGGGATTTGGAGATGATGGAGGTGGGGGGGTGTGACTGGGGAGATTGGAGGTGACGGAGGTGGGGGGTGACTGGGGGGATTGGAGGTGGGGGATGACTGGGGGGATTGGAGGTGACGGAGGTGGGGGGGGTGATTGGGGGGATTGGAGGTGACGGAGGTGGGGGGTGTGGCTGGGGGGATTGGAGGTGGGGGGGTGACTGGGGGATTGGAGGTGACGGAGGTGGGGGGGTGACTGGGGGGATTGGAGGTGACGGAGGTGGGGGGTGTGATTGGGGGGATTGGAGGTGACGGAGGTGGGGGGTGTGGCTGGGGGGATTGGAGGTGGGGGGGTGACTGGGGGGATTGGAGATGATGGAGGTGGGGGGTCTCTGGGGGGCGTTTCACTCAAAGGGCCGACCACGACTCGGTCTCTAGAACTTGGTCCCTCCACGCACCCGGCTGATGTGTGTCCCCCCCCAGGTGGGTCCAAGGGGTCCTCCAGAGGAGGAAGCCCGACTGATTGAGAGCTGCAGCATTGCCCCCCCCCCCCCCGGTGCCACGCCCCCTGCCAGTTCCCCGAGCCCTATAGCAGCAACTGCACCCAGGTAGCACCCGCTGGCTTGTCTGTCGGGTCCAGCGCCCGGGTGGCGCCCGCTGGCTGGTCCCTCGGGGCTGGTGCCCGGGTGGCGCTCGCTGGCTGGTCCCTCGGGGCTGGTGCCCGGGTGGCGCTCGCTGGCTGGTCCGTCAGGGCTGGTGCCCGGGTGGCGCCCGCTGGCTGGTCCCTCGGGGCTGGTGCCTGGGTGGTGCTTTCTGGGTGGTCCCTCGGGGCTGGTGCCCGGGTGGCGCTCGCTGGCTGGTCCCTCGGGGCTGGTGCCTGCGTGGCGCCCGCTGGCTGGTCCCTCGGGGCTGGTGCCCGGGTGGCGCTCGCTGGCTGGGTCCGTCAGGGCTGGTGCCCGGGTGGCGCTCGCTGGCTGGTCCCTCGGGGTCGGTGCCCACGTGGCGCTCGCTGGCTGGTCCCTCGGGGCTGGTGCCTGGGTGGTGCTTTCTGGGTGGTCCCTCGGGGCTGGTGCCCGGGTGGTGCTCGCTGGCTGGTCCCTCGGGGTCGGTGCCCGCGTGGCGCCCGCTGGCTGGTCCCTCGGGGCTGGTGCCTGGGTGGTGCCCGCTGGCTGGTCCCTCGGGGCTGGTGCCCGGGTGGCGCCCGCTGGCTGGTCCCTCGGGGCTGGTGCCCGCATGGCGCCCGCTGGCTGGTCCTGCCTTCTGGCGGGACCGTGAAAGGAGAGAGAGACCAGGACGTGGGGCTCAGCCCCATAATGGCCCCTCCGCCAGGCGTGTGGGTCCGGTCCTTGCAGCTTGGAGGGCCCAGCGGGTGGGCGAGGGGGTGTAGGGAGTGAGAGGACAGGGCCCGAATGGCTGGGGGGGCGGGGAGGGGGCACACAGCAGCTGTTACCAGCAGACCCCTGACCCCCATGCCCCCCTTTCTCTCTCCCCCTCTCAGGAAGCCCCCGGGCAACAGCCTCGGCCCTGCACTTCCCGTCGACCTCCATCATCCAGCAGTCCAGCCCCTACTTCACCCACCCGACCATCCGCTACCACCACCACCACGGCCAGGACTCGCTCAAGAGTTCGTGCAGTTCGTCTGCTCCGACGGGTCGGGCCAGGGCACCGGGCAGGTGAGCGCCGCCGGCCACACCCCTACGGATGCCGCCCCCTGGGGGGGCGCTGGCCAGCCCCCCACGGCTCTCCTCTCCTCTCCTCTCTCTCTCTGTCTCTCTCTCTGTCTCTGGGGGGCGCGGGACAGGCAGCGTGATCCCAGTCGGGGTGTCGGGGGGGTGACGCGCCCTCCGAGGGGCCAGGGGCTTCCTGCCCCAGCGACTGCTCTGGATTGGGATTGTGGGGCAGCTAAGGGGGCCAAGAGGGAACATGACAAGTTAGGGGTGCTGGAGCTCCAGGGTAGGGGGCCGAGTCGAAGGCGGGGCTCTGGGCCCATCCACGTCCTGTCGCGGCCACTGGGACGCGCTAGCCTGCAGCATCTAGAAGGTTCCGGAAACCAAAGCCACGGTGGGTTCCGGCAGCCTAGAACCGGCAACGCTCTGGAACGTGAGGAGTTCTAGAAGATCACGTGCTGAGTGGGCGGGGCCTCTCAGGGCATGTTCGGGGGGGCAGGGCCTCTCAGGGCAGGTTCTGGGGGGTGGGGCCTCTCAAGGCAGGTTCTGGGGGGCGGGGCCTCTCAAGGCAGGTTCTGGGGGCGGGGCC